>OZ014466.1:6246960-6561299 GCA_963966035.1 Acleris laterana
TAGAAAAATAAATAAATAAATAAATAAATAAATAAATAAATAAATGATCGATGATTTTCCCATATATTAGTGATCGCTCCAAGTTTTGTTTGTAAAAATAAAATTTGATTGAAAGTATGCAATGAAACAAAATAGCAAAATGATTCTGGTTATTCTTTATTTTAAAAGGATTTTTTAACCTTCACTCATCATCATCATATATTTTTTCCGTATTGTGAATTTTAGAATGACTGTCCCATTTACTATTGTTAAAATAAACGACTAGAATTTGTTAGGAGTAAAAACAATATGACGGTGATGAGTGAAGGTTATAAGTCCTTTTAAAGTAAAGAATGACCAGAATTATGTTGCTATTTTGTTTAATTTGCATACTTTAAAAAATAAACTATTTTTACAATCAAAACTTGGAGCGATCACTAGTATATGGGAAAAACATCGATAATTAAGTTTATCGATATAGGCAATAGTCATTTAGTTTTGCCCCGTATATTCCTAGGTCTGCACATTACCCTCCTTCTACGAAAGCCGGTTAAAAAAAAACTGCATACCTGTGGTTGGTCCTGGTTCCTGTACCACGGGGTGACGACGGCCTCTCGATACTTCTCCGCGTCAAAGACGAAAGTCTCACCAGGCTTCAGCAGGGGATTATCCATCCTTTTCACTTTCGGCTTTTCAGGACTGTCCTCCTGTGACGTCACATACAGATTAATACACAATGTTTTTTTTTTATGGCATGGAAAAGACAAACGAGCACACAGGCCGCCTGATGGTAAGTGGAAACTGTGACCCACATAGACATTCGCATTCGCAAGACTGCAATGCAATCCTAAGACTGCAAATGCGTTGCCAACCCTGAGGACTAAGATGGAATGCCTCTATGCTAGTCATTTCACCGGCTGTCTTATCTTCAAACCGGAACACAACAATGCGAACACTGCTGTTTGGCAGTAGGTTCATGGATAAGACGGTGGTAGCGATCCGGACGGACCCTGCACAAGGTCCTACCACCCGCAAAATGTCGAACAATAACTAAAAAAATATATGGGCAAGAACATGCATGCACCGTACCCTTTTCTCTTGCCCTAGGTCACCTTGCCCTCGTCCCTTACTTTACGCTACAATACCCTACGTCACGTTCCCCCGTTCCTTGCCCTCTTATTTACTCAGGAACTTTCAGTCGATGTCCACCATTGACTATAACCTTATGTCACCATACCCACCTCCATTGCCCTACGTTACCGTACCCTCGTCTCTTGCCCTCGCCCTTTACCCCACGTCATCTTAACCTCGTCCCTTTCCCTAAGTCCCCTTGCCTTCATACCTTACCCTCGCCCCTTACCCTACGTCATCTTGCCCTCGTCTTTTAATCTACGTCACCGTACCCTCGTCACGTCTCTTTCCCTACGTCATTTTCCCCCATCCCTTGCCCTATGTCACCCCCCCCTCGTCCCTCACGCTACGTCACCTTGCCCTCGTCGTCCCCCGGCCGCCACACCATCGGCTTCTCCAGCTCAGCGCTCCTCTTCTCCTTGGTGTACTGCTGGATCTACTCCAGGAACTTCCAGTCGATGTCTGTTCGCGAGCTATAACCTCGCCATCGACTTACCTTACTCGCCCTCATCTCTTCCCCTCGTCCCTTACCCTATGTCACCATAACCTCGTCTCTTACCCTACGTCCCATTCCCCCGTCCCTTGCCCTCCGTTACCGTACCCTCGTTACGTCTCTTACCCTACGCCATCGTACCCTCGTCTCTTACCCTACGCAACCTTACCCTCGTCCCTTACCCTACGTCACTGTACCCTACGCCACCCTCGCCCCTTACCCTACGTCACTGTACCCCACGTCACCCCCCCATCCCTCACGCTACGTCACCTTGCCCTCGTCGTCCCCCGGCCGCCACACCATCGGCTTCTCCAGCTCAGCGCTCCTCTTCTCCTTGGTGTACTGCTGGATCTGTTCCAGGAACTTCCAGTCGATGTCTGTTCGCGAGCTATGACCTAGCCACCGACTAACCTTACGTCGCCATGCCCACCTCCCTTGCCCTACGTCACCTTTCCCTCGCCCCTTACCCTACATCACTGTACCCTCGTCTCTTGCCCTACGTCATCTTCCCCCATCCCTTGCCCTATGTCACCCCCCCCTCGTCTCTACCGCTACGTCACCTTGCCCTCGTCGTCCCCCGGCCGCCACACCATCGGCTTCTCCAGCTCAGCGCTCCTCTTCTCCTTGGTATACTGCTGGATCTGTTCCAGGAACTTCCAGTCAATGTCTGTTCGCGCGGTGCCGTCGGCGTCTACCACTGGAAGATTGACATACAACGGTACAGCAAAATTAGAGTATTTAATTTTTGAAGATGAAATTCGGCCTCATTTGGTATAGCTATTATTTAAAATTCGACCAAATAAACTAGGTCAACATTCGTCCGTTGCGGACAGTAAAAACGGGGGGTAACCCCCGTGGTTGCCGGGTTAGAATAGTGCCACTCCATGTCTTCCCGTGGATGTCGTAAGAGGCGACTACGGGAATAAAGGTTTGTAGTACTGTTAGGCGTTGGGCTTGCAACCTGTCACTAGTATAGTTGAATTAGCGAGAGCGTGGAATTGCACATGTAGTGGCATTGTGTGTTTAAGAGAAAGAGAGAGAGAAATACTTAAATACTTCTCTCTCTCTTTCTCTTGCCTATACACACACCATACCACTACATAATGCAATTCCACGCTCTCGCTAATTCATCTATACATTGGTAAACAACTTACCCTAATTGTGCAAAAGGGGTTTGGGTAAAAGTGTTGTCATTTGTAAATGTCATACATTTTCAAGGTGAGCGGCCATTACTAAAAGTGGTAAATAATGATAGAATAATTCAAAATAAACATGTTTTGTTATATAATGTAACACTCTTAAGTGCATCGGAGCCGAGATATTTAATATTCTTATCTGGGCGTACTTTTTGTACCAAAAACTGATCTTTAAATCTTAAATATCTCGGCTCCGATATTATTTAACGCCATAAATTATATATATCTATGTGTATTTCGTGGTCTTCTAAATAACTATGTAAAAATCATCCGTGGCTGCTGAAAAAAAATATGACAATATTCTTCAAACAAATTTACCCAATGCCCTTTCGTTACATAATTATTATCAAGTTTTTAGAGTTGTAGGTAATTCTGTAGCTCTGCCTACCCCACTCTGGGGTTACAGGCGTGAAACTATGTTTAAAATGGTGTGTATACACTGACCTCTGTGCGTGGGCACGACGTAATAGTTGTTGTGTGTAGACCCCTCACTCTGCAGCGACATGCCGCGCCGGCGCACGCGTAGCACCTCCGCAAACACGAAGCGCATGAAACTGAACGAAGGGGATTGATTGAGAACAGGACTTTTGAGAGGGGTCGCTTAATAGTACAGTCACGGACTTTAATTGATCAGCCACTTGCCACTGTTCATATTTTAGCCGTGTAATGCAAATCGAATTCAGTCGGTATTACTCGTATATCTAGATAAGGAAATTCACACGTCTTCGTATAATAGAAGATAATAGAAGAACAAAATGAAATGCAATATTAACGGTTGGCTAACCTGAGACCCTTCTACCGAGTACCAACCAGACAACAGAGTGACATCACTCAAAGGCAACCAATTGCATGTCTGTCTAGTTACTATGGCTGCTTAAACAACAGCTACTATTGGTGATACAACGCCCAATCAGCTATTCTACTGAACACAGTCGTTATTGGTCGTTCAATAGGGTTGCTATGACCACGTTCAAACAACAGTCACAATTGACAACATTTCATTTTGGTGACACCTGCAAATTACTACGAGTATACGAATCGAAAGGGTTTTACCTCCTGAACACGGCAAAATATTTATTAAGATTTATTTTTCTTTATTTTCAAAATTACAAGTAAGTTAATAAAAATATCGAGTTTTACCAATACTATGCCTGAATAGATATAATACCATTGCCTTTTTCACGAGAAAAAAATCTGTCATACTTCAAATTAGACATTGACACTATTGACAGATGGATAGAGACTTAGGGCCATTTGCACGCAGAATTTAACCCTGGGTTAAGGCACTAACTCGAGTTAGTAGACGTCAGATTCATACGATAACTGTCATTTTAACTCGAGTTAGTGTCTTAACCCAGGGTTAAACTTTTCGTGCAAGTGGCCCTTTATCGGTTGACATGATACTTTTTTATATACAGATTGGACTAACGTAATATGTCCATTGTGTCGTAGAAATGAAGTTACGCCCTTTTAGAATAAGTACATCTTAATAAATTAATAATAAAATAATTATTCATTCTAGAGAAAATTTAAAACTATTAGTGGCTTTCTCCTTTCAAACAGTATCTATAAAACGAATAAAATTAAAGTCTTGAAAATATGAAATCTTGTCAATTGGTCCAAACTGAACTCAGTTTTTATTGGTCGTTACCAAATTGCATTACACGGCTAAAATATGAACAGTGGCAAGTGGCTGATCAATTAAAGTCCGTGACTGTACATTGTTGCCTAGGCACGGAAAGTAAGGGTTTTCCTGACGAGGTGGTTAGCTGGCCGAGCAATAGCGAGGCCTGCTAAAATACGAGTCAGGAAATCCTCGCTTCCGCCGCGGCATACATAATGCTTTTCTCAAATAATTCGAGGAAATGATACATAATTACAAGTATTTTTAAAAACCCATGACAAATTCGGAGATAATGTTTGATTGAAAACTACGAGTATTAGTGAAGATAGTTTCACGCGAAACGCGCCGCCGCCGGCCCACACTGCACCCACAAGTTGGGTGTGCGGGATTTTTTTCACGTTCCTTTCGATTTTGTACGCAATAGAGAGCACTTTTAATAAACAATATGGACATGGACGGAAAGTGTTTTCATATGGGTTTTTTACTCCTACGAGTAAAATGAGGCACTTTCCGTCCTTGTGTTTCAATCGGAAAACCGTTCTTTCCGAGCATGTTTGAGAAAATATATTTTTTTAAAAGTTTGAAAAGGTGTTCTGATAAAAATCATGCTTACATACTACACCTTTAGATACCTCGTATTCTCTCACTCACCTCCACAAATTGTCGGCCTACAGCCACTATAGTTCTCCCCTACGTCATTTTACAGCCCCATCTCCACATCGTGACGGACTGAAGCCCTCCCCGACTACAGCCTCCTACCCTCCTCAACTTGTCGGACTATACCCCCTATTCTCCCTCCCCCCTACCCTCAACAATAATCATACTCACCAGAGTGTACTAAACTAAACTAAACTTCCCTTTCCAACTACACTCCTAGACACTCAACCCCCTCCACAAACTGCAGCCACTATCGTCCTTCAAGATTTCATTTTACACCCACACTTTCACCTCCCACCTACGACCCCCCCCCCCAGCGACGACGACCTGGCCTAGTTGGTAGTGACCCTGCCTTCGAAGCTAGCGGTCCTGGGTTCAATCCCGGTAAGGGCAGATATTACTGTGATGAGCGCGAATATTTGTACCTGAGTCATGGATGTTTTCTATATATTTAATTTAAGTATATATTTCTCTATATACCTAAGTATTTATATCGTTGTCTAGTACCCATAAAACAAGCCTTGAGCTTAGTTTGGAACTAGGTCAATTGGGATTGTTCATATTTTTACAATTAATTCAATCCGAAAACCATTTCGAGGAATAGGGTTTTAAAGCTGTTCTGCATTATTAAGTTTTTAAAATATTTATCTATTTTGGATATTTCGACAAAAGTATATTTACTTAACCTTTGTTTGACTTTCGTTTTCGGCTTGAAGCCCTGCTAGGTGTATCTTACGGGTTAGGCGAAAACAGCTTGAAATAGTATGTTTTAATTTTTTATTTTTTCATTGGATATCATTTAATTGTTGTATTTTATTAGAAAATGTCATCCCATTAAAATTATCATGTCATCCATAAAATGTTTGCTAAATAAATAAAGTCAAACACAAAATTAATGAAATTGGTGTCTTAAAATTTTCTATTCTTTCGAATGAGAAAGTAAAAACCGTGAGTTATTTTTTTTGGTCAATCCCAATTGGTGTGACATTGTCCCCTGATATTTATTTATTATTTATTTTACTATAATCACACTCACCACCGCACCAGTTCCGCGCGGCGCGGCGACAGGCGCGTGTCGGCGCCCGCGCACGGGGACACTTGCGCGCGCACCTCCCCAGATCGCGTGTATACCGGGAACACGGGGATTTGTAGACAACTGATTAAAAAAAACATTGCATAACATAAAAACTCAACTGTTGTTTGCAGTGGAACAAGTGAGTGTGTACTTTGCTTACTACTTGATTGGGGTGGAACAAGAGGGTATATGGTCAAGGGGTAAGTAATACGAGATATAAGAACTTAACATGTAACAGTCATAATATATACGATCACTTTGTATAACGTTCACTGGATATAATAAACGAAAGATATAATCTCAAAATATATATTTTCGTAAAGTATAACGTTATTAATATATAATACCAGTTGATATAACGATTAAAGCGTACAATGTTCATAACACCTACGATTTAAAACATATGTAAGTATATTATTCAATTAATGTAACATCAAAAAACATAATGCTCCTTCCTTCTTAATTTACAATAAACCTTACGTTACTTACTTTACTGGCAGCAGTTTGTTTTGAGTAGGGATTGCAGTTCTAACCTAACTTAACCCACTTTACAGTTCGTTTCTGCTGGAATCACAATTCTACCTTACCAACTTTTCTGGTAGCGGATCCTTTCAGTACCTATTGAGTATATCATACTTATATTAAAAGATTGTATGTATTATCCTCGTTATATGTTATGTATGTTATACGAATTTAAATTAGTCAATTTGAGTGTTATATAAAAAACATTATATAAAATAAATATTATGTCAATTGACCGTTGTTATAGCTAACATTAATTATATGTTGTCAACGTTATAAAAATGAAATTATGTATAATGTAGTTATATCTCGTGAGACGCACCTTGGTCATCGACTACAACTGATCGGAGTGAAACAAGAACTATATTATCAAGTGAACTACGACACTACACTGAGTGGAACAACTGTTATACTACAAATATTCGGTGTGAATAAAGTGTTATACTTTACCCGTTCGGAGTGGAAAAAGTGCTATACTACATGAGTTAGGAGCGAAACAAGTGACATGAGTGCACTACTACACCTGTTCTAAATAAATTAAGTGTACACACAACATCACACCTAACTAACCATTAAAGACAAAGCAGAGAGAAAAAGAAAGAGATGTATATATGTATTATGTCAACAACATTCGATTCTAGTGCGACTCTTTTTCATGCAATATTTCAGATTTCTGAAGTGAATAGCTAGATGTGTTGCTGTGTGTACACTTATTTCATTTAGAACAGGTGTACTACACTTGTTTGAAGTGGAACAAGTATTATAATACGCCTGTTCCATGTGGAACAAGTGTTACCTGTTTGGAGTGAAGCAAGTGATATGAGTGCATTACTACTATACCTGATCAAAGTGAAATAAGTGTTATACTACACCTGTTAGGAGTGGAACAAGTGTACTACTACACCTGTTTGGAGTGGAACAAGTGATATGAGTGCACTACTACACCTGTTCGGAGTGGAACCAGTGTACTACTACTCCTGTTTGGAGTGGAACAAGTGATATGAGAGCACTACTACACTACACCTGCACAGAGTGAAATACGTGTTATACTACACCTGTTCGTAGTGAAACAAGTGTACTACTACACCTTTTTGGAGTGGAACAAGTGATATGAGTGCACTACTACACCTGTTCGGTGTGAATCAAGTGTTATACTTTACCTGTTCGGAGCGGAACCAATGTTACACTACACTTGTTCGGATTGGAACAAGTGTTATACTACACCTGTTTGGAGTGAAACACGTGATATGAGTGCACTACTATACCTGTAGCGTTATACTACATCTGTTCAGATTAAAACTAGTGTTATCATGAGTGTTCCCCACCTGTTAAGCGCGCCGGCGGCGCATGCATGCGGCACCGGTGTCCTACCGCTCCGGCAGCGCGCACGAGGCGCAGTACCGGACGGTGATACATGATGCTGTGATATGAGAGTACTACTACCTGTTCGGAGTGGAACAACAGTACTGTTACAGCTGATTGGAGTGGAACAAGCCTGTTACTCTTGTTAGGAGTGGAACAAGACTGTTACTCTTGTTAGGAGTGGAACAAGCGTACAAGTGATCTATAAGTGTTTCTCACCTGTTGGGCGGCCCGGTGCGCATAAGCACGCCGACGGCCTGTCGCGCATGCTGCGGCGCATGGAGGCGGCGCCCGCGCGTGTTGTAGCGCTCCGGCAGCGCGCACCAGAGAGCGCACGAGATGCAGTACAGCATGTTGGCACCAGTGGAGAAATGGCGATTAAAACGGATGTAGTCAATAAGTTAAAACGACATATTGTAGAATTTTATTACACGATAGTTTTAACGTTTTAAAAATTAAAAAGTCTATATTTTCCGAAGAATCTAGGTTTACAAACTAGTGATTTTAGTAGGAATAAAAGTATTTTTTTTTATTTAGTGTTAGTATGTTTTTTTTTTAGTTATTCTGCAAGAACTCCTCTGCAGGTGAAGGCCTCCTCCAAAGTGAGCCAGTCTTCTTTGGATTTATTTGGAAATTTAGACCAGCTGTGTATTTTATTCCGTTCTCCCATCTATTTCGGGGTCTTCCTTTCCTTCTTTTACCTGTCTCTTAATGTTTTTATTAAAGTATCGGTCACCGATACTTTAATGTGAGCATTAAGATGCAACCACATCGATACCCGATACTTTAATGACATGTAATACTTTAATGTGCACATTTTAATACAACCACGGATACAGGTTTATTAATGTAGGCCATTTGGGCCGCTTCTGAACATAAATTATAGGGAATTAATGATATGGATGTAGATAAATAAATAAACTCACTGGTATTTTGTTCGGTGGGCGGGTCGGTCCGTATTTGCTCTTCGGTGGCGTCTAACACTGGCTCACAGTCGGTAAACGCGCGGGCCGTCTGCAAGACACAATAACAGCTGATTTACGGGTCTATATCGCCAAGCTTTTGTATGTATGTGTGTAAGGGTCAAATCTTGCAAGGTAAATTTGACCCACTTCCCGGTTTGCGATGAAGCTGAAATTTTGCATACGCCTTTAGTTCTGATGACAATACAATGATATAGTGCCATCGAGCTGGTCTGATGATGGGGACTCAGGGTGGCCATAGGAACTCCTAAATTACACATGATAAATCCGTCGTGTTAGGGCTTGTTAGAATCGTCTTGACGAGTAGATGACGTTACGACAGTGCAAAAAAAAATGAATCTTATTTAGTCATAATGTCTTTTTAACCCCCGACGCAAAAAAGAGGGGTGTTAAAGATCATGTGTAGTGCAATTCAGGTTAGTTAGGCTCGGCAGCGAGAGGTCCTCGTCCACGGTGTTAGTGACCTATGAGTTCCCTGTGCTGAGCCCTCCTCCGAGGAGTGGCACACACCGTCCAAAAAAAAAAGTTAGTAAGCCACGTTTTGTGGCGTTTGAGAGCGAGCCCCAAGGGCATCCGCTATAGGGGGGCTACGGTTTGGCGCTATAGCGGTCCCGTAGCCCCCTCCTTAAGCGAGTGGCGCAACGCCCCGGGGGTTTCAGTCCGTGCAAGTCAGACATAACCCGTCCTGGCCCGTCGGGTCATTTCCACGGGTCAAAAAAAAGGTTATACTCTATTTGTTTAGGTACAGTCGCGGAGCGAAAAGGTTGACCAGTTTTCAAATATATTCATTTACGCGTTGCAAGCACATGTCACCTTTTTAAACTGTGTAACAGACGAGAGAAATAATAATATTGAACCAATAGTGGCTGTTGTTTATACGTGACCATAGCAACCCTTTTGTAACGACCAATAAAGACTTGAGTTCAGTTTGAACCAATAGTGGCTGTTGTTTATACGTGACCATAGCAACCCTTTTGTAATGACCAATAAAGACTTGAGTTCAGTTTGAACCAATAGTGGCTGTTGTTTATACGTGACCATGGTAACCATGTATCTGTGGGCCATGAAGTGAAATGACATTCGTTATGACGGAATGTGTCATTCTCTGTCGATAAGCAGATACTGATAACTTATAGTGAGCAAGCAAAAACAGATCTTAAGGTGGTCAACCTTTTCATTCCAAGACTGTACTTAACTAAATGTAAACAAAAAAAACCACGTGAAATAGTTGGTCAGCCAATAGAAGCACACTCGATACGTCAAAGCTCGACCGAACAGATTTGATTGGCTGTTGAAATGAAATGAAATGAAATGAAATGTTTATTCGCAAGAATACTTAAATCTAGTTACAGCATGTTATTGTATAAAAAAGTATCGTATTCTGCCGTGATTTAACGACATGCAAATATTAATTTAAATTGAAATCTGTTAATAGTCTTAACAAATAAGCATGCACTATAATTATGTCATTGTCTATTAGTGTAGTCTTTGACACTATAAAAACATTGCTCAAGAAGCCATTTCGAAATTCCGCGTCTAAAACTCACGCCAAGCAATAATTTTGACAGAGACAGGTTTGGTTTGTTTACATTTATTTTGAGTATCTAAACAGATGGAGTATATGTTAGTCAGGTGCGTCGTCTAGAAACAATGACAACTTACCCTCTTGTAGTAATATTGCCTCCGTTTGGTGGTCCCAGGTCGCGCGTCGGGACAGCTGTCAGGTAAGGTGTTCTCTAGTTCAGCAGCCTTGAAGTTCTCCTTACCTGTTTACGGAAACGCATTATAGTGTTTATCTACTCGCGTATTAAATCATTAAAGGTCACGATACCACCTACAGCGTAACCTAACCTAAGTGTGAGAAAAGTTGTATAATGAGCGTTGCCATGGTAATAACAGTTCTTTTATAACCATTATAGCATTGTTATTACTATGGTTAGTCTTGGCGTTTAGTGAACACTAGACATCCTTATTTGTATTTTAAATTGACAAAATTATTTTAATAACAATTGAAATGACTTTTTTTGCAATCTCCTAGGACTTAGAACTTTGCAAGATGTTTTTACACTTTCGGTTAACATTTTCGAGCATGTGGGAAACCGAAACCGACGTGCGTGCACGACACGATGTAACATGGTGTAATTTTTATTGTCGTTCGGAATAATCTCGAACAAATGATTAAAATTTTGATCCTTGATGTTTTTCATTTTATGTTATTTTGCGTTAAGTGTGTCACTTTCCGTCTCTTCACCAAGCGGTTCCAACGGAAGACCAGTGCTGGCTTTACGGCTAGCGAATGCTGAGTTGGGACCATTTCGCAACTGTTTCTCTGTGTCTTATTTTTTGTATCTATGTACCTAATGTTGTTTTGTATTGTTGCGAATAAATGTCTCTTTATCTTTATCTTTATATTTATGTATGAATGTTGAAGAAGCGAAAGAGTTTTGTCAGGTTCGTAGCAAGTGGAAAGAAGTGGTACCCCCTACCCCTCTGGGAAACAGGCGTGATTTAATGTATGTACCTATACTGGGTGTCCCAGAAACCAACGTCAACCCGCCTAGGGCTGATAAAGCAGTTCATAAGCTATCGATTTAACCCCCATGTATGTTCAGCAATTGTTATTAGTTTCCGAGATATTGATCATTTTAATCGGATTTTTTGTCATTTTTCCTTATGTCAGTGATACGAGAAACCCCTAAATTCATGTATTTATACTTTTTTTTCAGTGTTTTCTTGCATGATCAGAATCACTGTGAAATAAGGAAGTTTTTAAAGCTTTAAATAAGGAAGGCTTTAATGACTCGAGGTTTGTATTTATTTTACCACCCGTGTAACACACAATGTTTTTCATCACAATTGCGAGGAAATGAGATAAAATCAGACAAAAGATCATAATTATTTTTAACTTATTAGCGGCAGACCACAGATTATAGGATATGTCTAAGCAGACTACATCATTGTCTGTGACTTACCACAGATAATGTCAAACGTGTTCGGAGTCCGATTCTAGTGACAGTCGATATCAATAGTTTATATGCGAGATTTTTAGGAAATTGTATGCAACTGACATTTCATCTCGAATGAAAGTTCATATCGAATGGCACAAGAGTTGGGGTCCTGACGTATTGTGATAGTTTGAGTCCACGTATAATATTTAAAAAAGAAGCTATTACGCACGATAGGGCGTAATGGTAAAAAAAGGCCCGCGGGTATTATTTTGGATTTACGGTCGATTTTTCTAGCATGTTAGGACACTATTTACGAGCAAGTGTGATGAAATAGTAGTTTATGCAATAGTTGTATAAGAGAGGTCAAAAAATATGAGTGGCGTATGTTACGATGTGAGCCGAAGGCGAACATTGTAAAGGTAAGCGCCACGAGTGTTTTTTGACTTAGTTATACACCGTTGCATACAATACTTTTTCTACGACTAGGTTTCAAATAAAATGCAAAACTAAGCGAAAAAACTTACAAACGAACGAACGAAGTAAAGAACAACAAACGAGCGGGAAACAAGAAAATGACAAAATATGTGTCTATGGTTTACTTTGTTTTTAAATTGATGGAATGGAAAATAGAATTATTTACAATTCCAAAACATTTTAATTTGACCAATCAGAATACTTCACCAAATTAAATCCACCAATCACAATACACATCGACTGTCAAACGGAACGATAGGTTCTTTTAGGTACGTGTTTCTCTTTAACTAATTTAAATCTTTTAAAAAAACTTTGTATTTCGTATCAACCAACCAGAATACAGCTATTTTAAAATCGACCAATCAGGTAACTGAAATCATTTCTCAAAACATTAGGTGATTTATAGTCCCTATTTCACAATCGTTAAAATATGATTAAATCGATTGTGCAACGCTAAGCTTTGGCAGCTGGCCGTATCGTTTTATCTCAAAAACGCACAAGTGCTGTTTTGGGGCATAGACAAGATAGACTTTTCTCTGGATTATTCTGCGGACATATTATGTATGTTCTTATGTTAGTGTTCGTGACTATATAAATGACAGATAAAAGTACAGGAGTAGGAAAAATAGCTTACCTATTGGCTGTAGCTGTGAGTCGAGCTCGCCCGCGCGGTGGAGCACGCGACACGCCTGCAGGGCTGCCACTCGCCGGGCCAGCGCGCGCGTCGGCATCGGGTGACCCTGCGCACTCATCGATTCATGTATCGATCAACCCAAATGGAACAATAGCAAGAGGGGGGGGGAGATGATACACAAATTGTCGGGTTAGGTTTGTAAAGCTCACTTTCGCGGAATGTGCACTTGCTCTAAATGTGCACTTCTTCAGAAGGATCACTTTCTCAGATAGTAAGCTGTCTCAAAAAGTGCATTTTCCCAGGTGGAACACATTCTCAGTAGATACATTTTCTCAGAAGGTGCACTTTCTTTATCTCTACTATAATAAATTTGTATTATAGAATCAGCCAGTATCATACCAGAGTTAAGTCCTCAGCCACTAATAATTAAAAAACAAATTACTCAAATACTTTGAAAAAAGTTAATTACTTTCAAAGTACATTATTATTACTTACTTAAGGTGCTAGAGATCTGTCAAAAAACGTTAACATTGCCAACATGACTCATGATCTTCATCGGACAAAAACTGTGTGAACTTTGTGGTGATGGAAATAGGGCATCTTTCCAGGAAGTGCCCCAATTGGAAAAGTGTACTATCAGACCATTGGAACCTTGACCCACCATAGAACTGTGTCACAGAGACGTTATGATTCAAGTCATAAGAAGTGTCAAACAAATTGTTTTATAATGTCACTGTGACACCGTTCTATGGTGGGTCAGGGTTCCATTGGGCTGATAGTACTTTTTGGGAAAGTGTGCGTTTTCGAAAAGTGCTCTTATTGAAATAGTGCACCTTTGGGAGTGTATATTTTGCAGAAAGTGTACTTTTTTAGAAATGAGCTTTCGGGGAAGTGAGCTTTACAAGCATGACCCAAATTGTCCTATAAAGCGCCGTCAATAGAACTTATGAACGATGTAAACAAATTAGTACTGTTTGACACGTAACCTCAAATATTCACCAAGCGTGTTAATGAATACTTATTTCATGTTAAACTTAATATGAAAATAATGATCTAATGTATAAATCATTGCAAAGACCTCACTTGATCTTTAAAAGTAAGTGATTATGGAGTAATCATGGTGAATTGGTTCAATTGGTTTTGTTTACATCTTTTGCAAGTTCTATTGACAGCGACTTTGTGCTGTTTAATTAGGTACTTAAAAAAAATTAAACAATCCAAACGACGTGACATTGTTAAACAGCCAATCCAAAATGTTTTATCGAGCTTTGACGTATCAGTGTTCTGCCTCTATTGGCTGATGAACACGTCATGTAGTTGTTTCGTTTACATTTATTTAAGTACCTAATCAAATGGAGTATAGTCCCAAACTAAACTCTGAACTTGTACTATGGGTACTTGACAACGATAAAGTAACTTAAATAGAGAAATACATACTTAACTACGTAATAAATGTGCAAGACGCAGGAACAAACATTCGCGCTCATCAGACAAATATCTGCAATCACTGGAATTTGAACCCAGGATCGCAGCTTCGTAAGCAACGTCACTATACTAACTAGAGGCCAACGCGTCAAAAACTATAGGGTAAAGTCACTAGTGGTCTGCCAGAGACCTGTAGTAGGCCTCTGCCTATGCTTTGTATGAGTAGGAAGAGTATGAAAGATATATTTCCCACTCATCGCACTTATATAAGTTCGACTAAATTAAAAACATTAAGTAGGTAAATTTGCATGTACACATTATTTCTTACGCTTTGTTTGTCTTTATTAAAAATAAAATTGTTTTATTTCCGGTTACGAAAACGAAACATTGTTGCATGTTGCTACCTATAACTTTTTTTTAATGTTTTTAGTGAGATATGTTTAAGGAATCAACTGTATCTAAACTACTTTGTAAATTTGTTCATAAGTAATCCATTGTCTGTTTCTGTTTTATCTCCAATAAAGTAAATAAATAATAAATAAATAAATACACAGTGGGAACGAGGAATCCGATAAACTTTAACCATCGATTCTAGAGCCAATTTGTATATATAATGTGATATAGCATGTAGTCCAATAACGCATAATTTCCAAGATATTTATTATTAAAAAAATATTCCATAGTTAATTTAATTTGAACTTTGTCACCTATACCTAAAGCATTATTTACTAAGAAATTGATTAAATTAATTTACGTTGTACGTTGATGACATTGCTATTTACAAGATGAATCTTTCTTAGAAAATATTGCTTTACGTTAACGTGACAGAGTATAAATTCAATAAATTATGTTTTTTTTTAAATAATTAAAAACTCTGAAATTATGCGTTATTGGGCTACATGATATATCACATTATATACTACAAATTGGCTCTAGAATCGATGGTTAAAATTTGTCGGGTTACTCGTTCCCACGGTGTATCTATTTATTTATTATTTATTTACTTTATTGGATATAAAACAGAAACAAACAATGGATTACTTATGAACATATTTACAAAGTAGTTTAGATACAGTTGTTTCCTTAAACATATCTCACTAAGAACATTAAAAAAAAGTTATAGGTAGCAACATGCAACAATGTTTCGTTTTCGTAACCGGAAATAAAACAATTTTATTTTTAATAAATACTCAAAAGAAAAACCAAGCGTAAGAAATAATGTGTACATGCAAATTTACCTACTTAATGTATTATATTTTACCGAGTGCGAAGAGTGGGAAATATATCTTTCATACTCTTCCTACTCATACAAATCATAGGCAGAGGCCTACTACAGGTCTCTGGCAGACCACTGGTGACTTTACCCTATCCACTTACCACTATATTATACTTGACAGGGCAGTTGAGCGGCAGCCGGAGGGTACACACGAACGCTTCTGCCCAGCCTACCGGCCCCGGGACTCGAACCCGCTCCGTGCGGCACGAGGGCGCGAGCCGAGTAAACGTGTCGGACGGGAGCTTGCCGCAGTATCTAACGCAAACCAAAAAAAAAAAAGTCCCACCATGAAAGGAAATTTTTCAATAGAAAACAAAGTCGAAACGTCGGGGGCTGCTAAGTAAATGAAATAGTATAAAATACCCAGCTACTTAGCGGTCCCCGACGTGGTGACGCTTGAATCAAAATATTAACACCTACTATAATTAAACTTATAGGCCAATACTTATTATTTTTTTACTTTTTAGACGTTTTTTTACCGACTGCTTAGAGTCGGGGGTTTTTTAAATTTTTAATTAAATTTTTATTTCACTCTTTTTAAACTTTAAAGCTCAATATCTCAAAAACGGCTGAACCGATTTTGATAAAACATGTCTAAGAACACTCCCGACTAATACACCTTTCAAACAAAAAAAACAAAATTAAAATCGGTTCATCCGTTTGGGAGCTACGATGCCACAGACAGACACATACACATTTAAACACACACACAGACACGTCAAACTTATAACACCCCGTCGTTTTTTGCGTCGGGGGTTAAAAATAAAATACAGTCGCGGAATGAAATGGTTGACCACCTTAAGATCTGTTTTTGCTTGCTCAGTATAAGTTATCAATATCTGCTTATCAACCGAGTATGACACATTCCGTCAAAATGAATGTCATTTCACTACATGACCCTGACACTACTGATACATGGTTACCATGGTCACGCGTATAAACAACAGCCGTTATTGCTTCAAACTGAACTAAGTTTTTATTTGTCGATACAAAAGTGCTGCTATGGTCACGTATAAACAACATCCACTATGGGTCAACTGAACTTAAGTCTTTATTGGTCGTTACAAAAGGGTTGCTATGGTCGCGTAAAAACAACAGCCACTATTGGTTCCATATTATTTCTCTCGTCTGTTACCCAGTTTAAAAAGGTAGCATGTGCTTGCAACGTGTAAATGAATTTATTTGAAAACTGATAATAGGGAAAATGAAAACTATGGCATACGTAACGTTATCGCACCTAACAATTATGTCAAGCGAAAATATACGAAATGATACATTACGTCATATGAAATTCGATCAAGTGAAATTATTAGATATGAAATTCGGTCAAACGGTAGATATTTTTCAAAGTCGGTTTTAAAGTCGGTGTCAAATTTAATTCTACCAACTCACCTGTTAATGAGGGCTATAGCAGAACTGAGATCCACACTGGCTATTTCTTCTTTAGACAAGCTGTCGGAACTGTCACTTTTTTGCACACAACACTCTGTCACATCACTAGTTCGCCCTTTGTCGCACTTACTACAGACATCCACTGTTTGTTCACTATCAATGTTAATTTCACTAATTTTATCTTCTATTTTTATATCGTTATCTTTGGTAGCGTGATCAACTACATTTTTACTATCCACTTCACTTCTATTTTTAAAACTTAAATTATCGTTAACGTTTTTAGACTCATGGGCTTTAAGAACATCGATATCCGATTGAACATCTTCAATCATGACATCACTTTTTAATTTATCACTGATCTCGTTTCTTTTGGCTACGTTATCTTCATATTCTAAATCTTGTGGCTCCTTCACTCCCTCCTCCTTCCCTTCCATGGGGGCGTAGGGCAGTATGAGAGCTGTGAAGGAGTCGGCGTGGTCCTCCTCTTGCGCGGGGGGTTCGTCTTGGATACCACAGCCGCACTTCCTGCTGATTAGCTGGAAAAGATAGATACTTGTTAAATAAATGAAATTAAAAAAAAAAGACGAAAAAAATTATAAAAGAAGATTATTCAGTCACTTTTACACGTCAAAAATTTACCAATGCTTCCAAATGGGAGACCACTGCTGAGAAGAAACGCCGCAAGAATCTCAACTGTCGTTTTCTTTTATGTTGCCTATGACAATGATAAAGAAGTCTCTGCCTACCCCTCTGGTAAACAGGCATGAATTAAGACTGCGCCGAGTGGCCACCTTTTCCCGTTAAGCTGACTACTCAAAGGGAAATTGTTATTAAAGTTTGTTACGTATCCCATAAATTGTGTTTTTACTTGTGCTACAAAAACGTAGCGTCTGATTGCAAGGAAATTCTTTAGTTAATTAGAAATCATAATTATAGTAATGAGGGCGCCACTGGACGCTCGACGTTTGCTTGGCGCAGTCTTAATGTATGTATGTATATGTAACTTAAACTAGTCTGCGCTGCTTAGAAATAAGGGCGCCATGCCTCATAAAACCGCGTATGAGTAAGTGACTTTATATCTTAAGATTGGGGGTTGAATTTGCTTTGATAATCAAATAGCGCATGCGTCTTTTTACAAGCATTTATTTAACTTGCAATGCATGTATGTATGTAAGGGACAAATCTTGCAAGTTAAACTTGACCCACTTCCCGGTTTCCGATGAAGCTGAAAATTAGCATACACCTTTTAGTACCATTGAGCTGGTCTGATGATGGAGACTTAGGGTAGCCATAGGAACACAATAAATTACACATGATAAACCCTTGTTAGAATCGTCCTGACAAGTAGACGACTGTGCAAAATAAAAGTATAGTCGGTAACAAAAACTTGTCGCATAAATGAAAATTTTGACAGAAGGGTCATTCTACTTTTAAGCGCAGGTCGATTTTTTGACAAGTGCTCTTCAAATAATATTTTTATAAAAACGTTAAAGTGCTCGGTTTTGTAATTTAATATTGAAATAGTTACACAACTTAGCTTACATTTAAAATTATCACTACATTTAAAAATTCACTATAATTAACTTTAAAGTAGGTAACATAGTGGTCACGCATGTCCCCGCCATTTGTATGGAAAAAGTGTATTTACCGCTGTGTTACCAACTTTTCCTGATAAAATATCAATAAATTTAAAGTGTTTTGTTTTGAACTATTAAATTTAGTTGTTCCAGTTTCAATATAAGTCAAATTTACGTGAAAAAAATGACAAAAAATGCCTTTAATTTCACCAATAATTATTATGCGCTAAAAAGTAGAATGACCCAGAAACTTATTATATAGAGGGTCAGTGGTACTGACCTGGTCCAACTCGCGGTAGACGCACTCGTGCCGCACCAGCGTGTCGCACTCCTCGCCGCTCGCGCACAGCACGACGCACGCCGCACGCGACGCACGCGCCCGCCCGCGGCACAGCCCGGCCGACCGGTACCTATAAATATAAATCGACAAGATTTCATATTTTCAAGACTTTAATTTTATTATTTTTATTATATGATGTAACTAAAAATTTACGGTTTTCGCAATTTTTCCTTTATCTGTGCTATGAGACGTTGCTTCCTACCAAATTTCAAGATTCTGAGTTCACGGGAAGTATCCTGTAGGTTTTGATTCCCTTGCGAGTTTCGAAAATTTGCGGCATAAACGGCTGTATCTTTTGATTGCGTTGGCTTAGGAGTTTGTCACAGCTCCAAGGGACAGTAGACCTGAGTATTTGGTATAAATTTCAGCTTGATAACTCCACGCGTTCCTGAGCAAACGGGTCTTGACAGACGGACGGACAACACAGTGATCCTATACTTAAGGGTTCCGCTTTTTCCTTTCGTGGTGCGGAACCCTAAAAACATATCTACTTACGATGGAGGAACATCCCATCGCAGTACCAGATTACACCTCGGCAGGTCGATGCCCTCTTCCAAAGCCGAAGTCGCCAGCAGCAGGTTACACTCATGCATTCTGAACCTAGAAAATTACAAACAAGTGAAATTATAACTAAAATCGGTCGAGAAATACGGATACGGACCTTTTACATGTGACGTCATGTAAAAGGTCCGCGGTATAAATTCCATGATAAATACTGTTTTGCAAGAAAGAGATAGGGACCAATCTTTGTTGGTTCTTTTTATGAACCGACTTCAAAAAAAGGAGGTTCTCAAGTCAACACGATTTTTTTTTAATGATCTGATCACGCTTAACCCTATACGGACTACAGAGTCAGATGCATACATACAGCGATTTTAGTATTTTTAGTAACAAGTCTAGCATTTGCATTCAGATAGTATAAAAATGGTAGGTATAGGTCAGTCACAATATTTTTAACTAAAAGTCGACTTCAGTTGGATTGACCTATAGCTACCATTTTTAAAGAAGTTATTATTTGCGTTTTTATAGGTGGTTTTTTGTTTTTTAAAACATTAATTTCATAGCTATTCTAAAAATGTTTTTTTCAACTGTTTGTTACAGTAGAACACAACCAATATGGCGTGTCGTGAATCTTCGTTCGCGCAGACACGAACGATTCCGATGATTTCCGAAAGCACGATTAAAACCCACGTACATAATAGTTATAAGGTGCAAATTAAATCGCATCTATTTTCTCCATCTAACTCACGCACGTTTCCCGGCTGACTGAATGACACGCGCGCGTCAACATGGCGTCACTAATAACCAATAATAGCACAGAATACAACCGCGCTACGCGTGGATCATGCTGATTGGTTAACGTGCTTCGAAAAAAATTAATTTGCGCAGGTACAGTCGCGTAATGAAAAGGTTGTCCACCTTAAGATCTGTTTTTGCTTGCTCAGTATAAGTTATCAGTATCTGCTTATCGACCGAGTATGACACATTCCGTCATAATGAATGACATTTCACTGCATGGCTCACAGATACATGGTTACCATGGTCACGTATAAACAACAGCCACTATTGGTTCAAACGGAACTTTATGGGTCGTTACAAAAGGATTGCTATGGTCACGTATAAACAACAGCCACTATTGGTTCAAACTGAACTTAGTCTATATTGGTCGTTACAAAAGGATTGCTATGGTCACGTATAAACAACAGCCACTATTGGGTCAAACTGAACTTAGTCTTTATTGGTCGTTACAAAAGGATTGCTATGGTCACGTATAAACAACAGCCACTATTGGTTCTATATTATTTCTCTCGTCTGTTACACAGTTTCAAAAGGTAACATGTAAACAACACGTAGATGACTTCATTTGAAAACTGGTCAACCTTTTCATTCCGTGACTGTACAGTCAACCAATTTGATTCCTAGGCCACTATGGACTTTGTCAACGTGACGTTGTAAACCAAATCATAGGGAGTCTCTTACGTTTTGGTTGACAACGTCACTTTAACATAGTCCAAAGTGGCCTAGAAATCAAATTGGTTGACTGTTTTTTTTTTTTTATGGTATAGGAAGGCAAACGAGCAGACGGATCGCCTGATGGAAAGCGATTACCGTCACCCATAGACACCTGCAGCACCAGAGGAGTCACAGGTGCGTTGCCGGTAATACATACATTTACTGTACATCGGTAAGCCACATCGGTGTGTTTTACTGTACGTGAATTTGCTCTTAAGGAACCTGTGAAAAGTGATGCGTATTCCGTATAGCGTACTTACTTCTTGAGTGCGTCTTCTCTCGCGCGGCAGTGTCGACGCATTTCGGCGGGGGGCGCGCCGGCCGCGCCCGCCGCCGCGCAGTATTGGGCGCTCAGGTGCGTCAGACGCGGGTCGAAGCGGGACAGGTCCTGAATACCACGGCATTATATACTGGGTGTCCCAGAAACCAACTTCAACCCGCCTAGGGCTGATAGAGCAGCTCATAAGCTATCGATTTAACCCCCATATATGTTCAGCAATCGTCATTAGTTTCCGAGATATTGATCATTTCCCCCTTCCGTCCAAGATCTCGTTAAGAACAGACGTGCGCACACTTTTTCTCGCAAAAATTAGTACAGTGATAGTTAGAATCTCACTCTTACTCTGATCTAATCAATGTTCATTTTCGAGTGCAAGATAAAACAATTTTAATTCAACGCGTGACGACGGAGTCGCCCCCCGCGTTCCGAGCGGCCCACACTGCACCCCCGCGGAAAGGAGAGGTACCCCATAATTTCCCTCTTGCTCGCACCTGTCCATTGGTCTGCTGTATTCCGGTTGCGCCCGACTTATCCCGATCCTTCGCTACGTGCTACGGAACTTGCTACGCCGTAGCCATTCGACGTAGCAGATCGAAACCTACTGCGACAAATTGCTAAGTATTACGAGGGCTGCCTTTTAAGTTCTGTCGTTTGCAAACCTCCCGTGATTGCATAAAAAAGAACTAGTGTCATCTTAAAATATTTGAATTTAGAATTCGAAAACAAAAGAATGACTCGAAATCGGCCCAACCGTTTTAGTACAGCGTTCGTTCAAAGTTGACAAGTCAGTTGTGAAAATGGAAATTTCGAAGGAAAATTTACGTGCGATAATTTTTTAAAACTTCAAAAGGGGCTTAACGCGACTTCAGTGCTTCGAAGAGTTGACTACGGTTTTCAATGATAAAGCACCATGCCTCCGGACTGTGGAACGCTGGTATTTAGAATTTCAACGTGGTTGCTCTAGTCTTGGTGATAGACATCGTGAAGGTCGACCAAAAACAGCCGTAACCCAGGAGAACATTGATGCTGTACGGCAACTGATCGTCGAAGATCGCCATGCGACATACCGTGAGATAGAAGCTTCCTTAAGTATTTCAGGGACCAGTGTTCACAGTATTTTGCACGATCACTTAGGCGTAAAAAAGTTGATCTCACGCTGGATACCACATTTACTCAGTGAAGACCAAAAAATGGCTCGCGTTCGATGGTGTCGCAAAACTCTGCGGCAATTCAACCGAGGAAACTCGAAACATGTTTACGACATTATCAGTGGTGACGGATCTTGGATATATGCCTACGATCCCGATTCTAAACAGCAGTCGACTGTTTGGGTGTTCCAAGATGAGCCAAAACCGACCAAAGTAATACGCTCACGGAGCACTTCGAAAAACATGGTCGCCACGTTTGTGGCGAAAAGTGGCCACGTTGCCACCATCGTGCTCGAGGATCGTAAAACGGTTAATGCTAACTGGTATACCACTGTCTGTTTACCAGAAGTCATCGGCGAGTTTCGAAAAAATAACCCAAGACGTCGTATAAGACTGCACCACGATAATGCGAGCTCGCACACCGCTCGGCAAACAATTGCGTTTTTAAAAGAGCAAAACGTCGAAATTCTGGAACACACTCCGTACAGTCCAGACTTAAGCCCTAACGATTTATTTACTTTTCCAAAAATCAAGCAACGACTTCGTGGTCAACGGTACCAGACGCCTGAAGAAGCCGTTGAGGCATACGAAACGGCCATTTTGGAGACCCCGACTTCGGACTGGAATAAGTGTTTCGAAAACTGGTTCGATCGAATGAAAAAGTGTCCCAACAAACAAAAACGTCGCATAAGTCTTGACTTGTACGACATAAAGTTGGATAGCAGTCTTATAATGGTAATGAGATGACTACTAGGTCCTATAGACGTCTTTAATTTAACCTATTAGTCGTGCGACGAATATGTCATAATACACTGGTATTAGCAACGTCGGTAGGACTAAACTATACGACGTTTTATTACAGTCTTAGCTTAAACGTTTGTACGACAACGCAATTGTCATACTAACGTTATAGTCCATTAAACGATTTGAACTGACCAAATTAGGTGTTTGAAAAACCTTTATATGACATTTATTTAACGTAGCATTGTATAGACGTTTTTACAGTGACGTTTATATAACAACCACTATCTTGTTTTTCTGCGGTTAATAAGCGACTCTTAAATGACTTAGTTGTTTATTTAAAACTTAAATATAACGTTTATTTGCATGATGGCCGTTTAATGTCATTTCCTGACTTTCATCTAACCTGTAGTCGCATTTTAGTCAGGTTTTGACTTTAAAACGTCTAGGCCGCCATTATTTTACGGAACGCTGTATAGAAACTACGAAAAATGGAAGCAAAAAATACGTGTAGAAAACTAAAACGTAGTGGAACTTTCAAAAGGAAAGTTAATAGGGATTTCCTGTTATCAAAAAACCCTACCGACCCTAATAGCTAGCTGTCATGGCGTATTGCATGGTTTTAAAATAACCTTAATATGACTTTATGTTTTAACAACGTCGTAAAGAGATAAGTGTACGACAAAAGCAACAATTTCCTACATTTTTAGATACAAACATATTTTTATTGATAAAAATATAATGATTTAAACACAAAATTACGAGGGGGCATGAAAATCTGAATAGTATTTACATAGGTATATTATCATAAAACTTCAATTCCCAGTCGAACTAAACGGCATAAGAGACAGATAAAGTTAGTAAAATATGAAAGTTAAATAACATTCCCCTTTTATTTCCTTGTAACTATTTATTTTGCACTCAAATCTCGAAACACAATCACAAAGTGCCACTGACAAGAAAAATGAATAAGAAGTCTTACAGGTGTTGTGTTCCTTGACTCAAATAAAACGTTTTAGTCATTCAAAAACACCTGTACGACCACAATACAACAAAAGTGGTAATTCCATAACGTTTATATGACTTTTGAATGACGTTAACGAAGACGGCTTGTGACTTCTGTATGACCATTATACGACAAAGTAGGTCGTATAACTGGGGCCATTTTCGCGTTTAGTAAACGTTATTAAAACATTAGTATGACTTAGCTATTACGATCAAAGGTATTAAGATAACGTTTGCTAAACTTTTGAACGACGTTAAATTGTTAGTTGGGGTATTACATGTCACGGTGATTACTTTGAAAAACAATAAATACCATTTAACACTTAAATTGTCTTTAGTTTTTCCAAACGACACAACTTAAAAGGCAGCCCTCGTATTATGCCACCGAAGCGCTCTCCGCCTAGTACTCCGGTAACTGCGCCGGCCGCGACATCCACGCCCGCTACTGCGCCTGCGGTTGTATCAGCCTCGCGCGAGACAGTCGTTATGCTACGGTCGCCGCCGTCGTTGGCCCCAGTGACAAAACTACAGCACGCGGGATCGGACTCAGCTCTAGACAATATTTCAACACGAAACAAACGCAAATACGTTAGCGAGGAGGCCACTTCTATGCGTACGTTTATGGATGAGATGAAAAATATGTTCATAATGTTCACAGAAAAACAGGACATTAAATTGTCTTCTATACAAAAATCGGTTGCAGACATTCGGGAACAAAACGCTGAGATCTCTAAGTCAATAGACTTCCTGGGACACAAGTACGAGGAGATGCGGGAAGAGCTCAATATACTGAAGACTGAAAACAATGAGACCCATAAATACATTGCGTCACTCGAAGACAGAATAGAACAGCAGGAAAAAAGAGCCCGGTTGAATGAAATCGAAATACGAAATGTACCGAAGACCACCCTAAATGAAACGAAAAAAGACCTACAAATCACAGTACAAAAAATTTGTTCCGCCATCGGCGTAACTGCTGATGATTGCGAAATCAATTCAAACCAATCATGGTTGAATTTACAACAGCCTCCAAAAAAGAATGTATTCTGACAGCCTACAAGAATTATAATAGATTACACCCAACTAATCAGTTGAATACTAAGCTAGCCACGATAAATGAACAGGATAACCGCATTTACATCTCGGAATCTCTGACTTTTAAATCCAAAAAGCTATTTCGCCTAGCACGAGACTTTGCTGCTGAAAATAAGTACCGCTTCTGCTGGACTTCGCATGGAGTAGTCTATCTGCGGCGCGAAGAAGGCACACCTCCGCTTAGAATAACTGCTGAGAGCGACTTTGCTGCTATTAAGAATGCAACCAAATGACTAGGTACAAATTGCTACTATCCATTTCTAAATAATGTAATTCATGCCGCAAGTGCTATAAGCAAATCTGTATACGTATTGGAAATGCTCATTAAGGCTTCTAACTTTAACTTCTATTTAAAATATTTATTTAAGCAGTCTAATGTTTTACACCGACTTTCACTTTCACATACCCAAAATACTCAAATTACTATCACTCTCACCCCATATAAACAATCCACAAAAAATAACTATATTTATAACCCAGTTGTGCACATACTCCCAGCCCCAGATATGGTACCTCACCCACCAGACAAGATCTCTGCTTCAGTTCTGTCTAGATATAAAATTCGATAGTCAAACTACACTGCATAATCTACAGGATGATATAGATAATCACGGTCAACCAAATTGTCACAGAATAAGTGAACCCTCTAAATATTTGAAGCTTAGCCAGTCCGATAACTTTACTGTATTAGAGGTGAATATACGCAGTCTATATTGTAATCTGGACAGATTTCTAGTCTTTGTTTCTTGTTTTGAGGTTGCAATTGACATACTGGTACTCTCTGAATGTTGGACCAGTGAAACACGTGTTCCCCCCAATATAACAGACTATAATCTCTACTACACTAAAACCCATCTTAATAAAAACGACGGCGTTGTGGTTTACGTACATAACAAACATATTGTCCAAGCGCGCGAACCAGTGGTTAATGAAGGCAACTGTCTGGTACTCGAGGTTAACAAAACATATACATTAGTATGCTCTTATCGACCGCCTTGCTATGGAAATCCAAGTACTTATTTAGACTCCATAGATTCTATACTCCGCAATATACACACCCCGAATATACTATTTGTAGGTGACATAAATATAAATATTCTACCAGGACAGATCACGAGTCAAGGAGCCAACTACCTCACACTTATGCTATACTATGGGCTCCTACAGGGTGTGAATAAACCAACAGCCGGCCCCAACTCCTGCATAGATCACTTCATGGTAAAATGTAATAAGGCGTGGACCACACATGTTTTCGACCACCTTACTGATCATTGCCCCGTTTTATTAATTATTTCCGATGCAACAGGTCCAAAATCCCCGGAATCCAATCATATAAGAAAACATAATTATATTGATATCCGAGAAACGCTAGCTTTAGAGAATTGGTCCGAGTACTATAATTTGAATGATGCTAACGTAGCCGCGGAAGTCTTAGTTAATAAAATTACGATTGCGGTTGATTCTAACACATATACCCTAACTGTACCTAAAAAGAGGAAACCTTTGAAGCCGTGGATCACCGAGGGGGTTGTAAGATCGATACGTAAAAGAAATAAACTACAACGCAAATCTACTCGAGCACCAAATGACACCCTGTTACGAAGCCAATATTGTAGTTATAGAAATATATGCAATAAACTTGTAAAAACGTTAAAAAAAGAATATTATGAGTCCCAACTTCAAAAATATCAAGGAGATATAAAAAATACGTGGAAAGTTATAAAGGAGGTTTGTAATTTAAAGTCTAAGAGAAACAATGCTGAACATTTATTAGAAATAGGACAAAATGAAAAAGATTCCTTAAACATAGTTAATAGATACTTCACATCAATAGGGAAAACTCTTGCTGATATCACGCTTTCAAACCTCAAAACTACAGACACTATACTGGCATCTAAAAAATCAAATGTATATGGCGCAACCACTTGCTCCTTCTTTCTCTATCCCACTGATAGGGTAGAAACATTGGCTACAATATTGTCACTTAAGTCTGGCAGCGCACCAGGTGAAGATGGCATTACTTCGGATTTGCTGAAACTTTGCAGACTATCTATTGTAGATCCAATAGCATATCTTTGTAACCTTTGTTTCTCAACCGGAGTCTTCCCAGATATATTTAAACGAGCAAAAATAACACCGGTTTTTAAGAACGGGAATAAACAAGTTCCTAGTAATTACAGACCCATAGCGTTGATTTCTGCGATTTCTAAAATAATAGAAAAACTGGCGAATAAACGTCTAAAATGTTTTCTAGAGGGAAACTCGCTTTTAGGCAGCAATCAATACGGATTCAGAGCGAAAACTTCGACCGAAGAGGCAGTACTTCATCTTACTACCGCCATTACGGAACAGCTTGACGTTGGAAAGAAATGCTTAGGGGTGTTTCTTGACCTACAAAAGGCATTCGACACCGTATCTTTACCAATCCTGATAGCGCGGTTGGAGAATGTGGGAATACGGGGTATTGCGCTTGAATTCTTTACAGATTATTTGTCGGGTAGGATGCAATGTACCAGTATTAACAAAGTTAATAGTGAGTGGATTCCGATAGAGTATGGCGTCCCGCAGGGTAGTACCCTGGCCCCGACTCTTTTCCTGATCTACGTAAATGATCTCTGTAAAACCAAAATACCTGGTTGTGAAACACTAATGTTTGCTGATGACACGGTATTACTATTTTATGACAGGAGTTGGGACAGAGTTCGTATGCTGGCTGAAAACGGCCTTGGATTAGTCACCACATGGCTTGAGGACTCTTTACTTTCACTCAATGTAACCAAAACTAACTACATATGTTTTAGTAAGACAGAGGCTACCAAACCAAAAGAAGATTTCAAGGTAAAAGTTCATACATATCCGTGCAACAGATGTATAGCTAACTACTGTAACTGTGCCCTATTGACACGTGTCGATCATCTTAAATATCTGGGTGTCCAGATTGATGCTCATCTCAACTGGACTGCTCACATTACAGCTGTGTCTTCTAGAGTTCGAAAACTCCTATATGCTTTCAGGAACCTAAGAGAGGTAGCAAGTAAAACACTTCTAATGCAAACTTATAAAGCACTAGCCGAATGCATTATCAACTACTGTATCAGTTCATGGGGTGGTGCAGCCAAGACGCACATGATTGAACTAGAGAGAGCCCAGCGAGCGCTTCTAAAGGTCATACTGCGCCTACCGTTCCGCTTTGCGACTACTGAACTATACCATATGTGCTCAGTACCCACGGTTCGTAAACTGTTTATCCTGCAATGCCTGAAGAGATACCATCGCAAAGTTGTTCCAATGTTACCAGAAGCCCGCAAACGCCTTGATCGTTGTCCTCTCCCGGCGTATAAAACTAAATTTGCCCGTCGCAATACTAACTACTGTAAGCCACTGATCTACAATAAAATTAAATTAGATTATACGAACGTTAAAACATTATCTAACCATGCTTTCAAAAATACTGTGCTGGCCTGGTTGAATGATAAAAATTATGATGAGACTGAAAACCTTGTCTGACTGGGATATTTCTTTATGGGTCGTAAGCAACTGGTTTCGAAACACAAGTCCCTACCATAGCGATACGTCCAATACTAACACGCACATATCGTTACTTGCGCACACGCTTATACACCAACACACAAACACAAACCATACAAATGAGTTAATAATTGTACAACTTCTAACGTAATTCTTTAAAATTTAATCTAACTAGTACTTAACCTAACTTAGGAATAGTAAGAAGAATCTTAACAGTCATAAGTATTAATATTACTTATTTTATTTTATTATTTTTCTTTTGTTTTCTTATCATTAAGCTATTTCATAAGTATGTTGTTCTTAACAACTCACTGTACATGATTTTGGGCAACCAATGGGGGCTGCAACACAGTGAAAACTAACGCAGTCTCCATGGCTCCAATTTAACAAATAATGTATATTTTGAACAATAAAGATTTTTTATTATTATTATTATTATTATTTTAATTGGATTTTTTGTCAATTTTCCTTATGTCCGTGATACGAAAAACCCCTAAATTCATGTATTTATACTTTTGTGTTTCAGTGTTTTCTTGCATGATTAGAATCACTGTGAAATAAGGAAGTTTTTAAAGCTAAATGCCATTTTTTTTCATTACAACTTTTTGAGTAATCGCACAGAGTTACTTTCTCCATACTAAGGGAACCCCGCGTTTGATTTTCACCAAGTATGGAAAAACAAACTTTGTGTGTTTACTGAAAAAGTTGTAATGAAAAAAAAAATGACATGTAGCTTTAAAAACTTCCTTATGTCACAGTGATTCTAATCATGCAAGAAAACACTAAAAAAAAGTATAAATACATGAATTTAGGAGCTTTCGTATCACGGACGTAAGGAAAAGTGACAAAAAATCCGATTAAAATGATCAATATCTCGGAAACTAATAACAATTGCTGAAGACACATGGGGGTTAAATCGATAGCTTATGAGCTGCTCTATCAGCCCTAGGCGGGTTGACGTCGGTTTCTGGGACACCCAGTTTACACGATGGCACATCGTCGTTCGGAATTCAGTACCGCGAATGTCAAATTGGGTAATTTTACCGAAGAGACAAAAAACTATACGTTAGAACATTGTTATTAAACTTTGATATTATTACTTTTTGTTGCAAATGCCAAAAAATTTAAAATTTAAGTGTATGTATTTTGTAAAACCAAACATTTTTTTGCCATTTTTTCACATTCGCGGTACTGAATGCCGAACTACGACATGTAAATCGGTCAGTATGTAAACACTTTATTGTGCAAAAAAACAGAAAATCAAATACAATATTTACAGAACTGGAATGTACAAAGGTGAACTTGAAAGGTGTGAGAAGGATAACGAGAGGAGGGTGAATGCGGGGAATCAAATTAATGGGGCCCTGTACTCCTTTGTGATCAGACAGGGCGTTTCACAAAAAGCCCGACTGGCTGTTCACAATGGAGTGCTGGCCCCTACCCTGATGGGTGGTAGTGAATGTTGGGTGTGGCAGGACAAGCATAAAAGTCGTGTAAATGCAGTTGAAATGCGCTCTTTGCGTAGTATATGTGGTGTGAAACTGATTGATAGAGTAAGGAATGAAAAAGTCTGAGAGAAATGTGGAATAAAAGAAGATGTAGTGACTAAGATTGAAAAAAAGGGCATGCTTCGATGGTTCGGTCATTTGGAAAGGATGGATGAAAGAAGATTGACGAAAGAGATATACAGATCGAAAGTGAGTGGACGGGTCGGAAGGGGCCGCCCTAGGCGTACTTTTTCGAGTTAAATCGGAGAAATACTGGAAAAGGGCCGAATCTTAAGTACCCGAAACCGACGTGCGTGCATGACTCGATGTATGAATGTGGAAGAAGCGAAAGAAATTTGTCAAGATCGTAGCAAATGGAAAGAAGTAGTCTCTGCCTACCCCTCTGGGAAACAGGCGTGATTTAATGTATGTATCTATGTAAGATTTTAATTCCGTAGAACACCAATAAACTAGGTTGCCGTAATAATTGACACCGTTCCATTTACGCCCCAAACTACCCTATTCTGACGTGGGCTATCAAAGTTAGACCGTCACAAAAACCAGTAGCTAAAAAAAAAAACTTTCCGATAAATCAACCTAAAATTTCACCCCTTTCAATATGTACAGTTTATCGAGTACCACCCTGTATATTATTGTTTTTTTGAACTTACCGCGACTATGAGGAACATGATCTTGGCCATTATTGGTTCGTTCATGAAAACAATCCCGCACAGCGCATCTGGATTCAGCTGGGCTTGCTGGAACCTGGGCGTGTTCCGCAGGACCCTCCCTCGTCCGCGCAGCCTGTGGGCCCTACGAGGGATCCCTAAAATAGACCTAGGATCCGAAGGATCATACTCGAAAAATTTTGACGCGTTAGAGTCGAGATTAGTATTATTAGAGTCGAGATTAGGATTTTTAGAGTCGATATTAGGGATTTTAGAGTCGAGATTAGGGATTTTAGAGTCGAGATTAGGGATTTTAGAGTCGAGATTAGGGATTTTAGAGTTGAGATTAGGATTTTTACACTGTTCACTGCATTTTAAATCCGCTGTGATATTGTTTTTTGTCAAGTCGTGGATTTCTCTTAAGTTGGCTTCGTAGGTGTTCACTTTGTCCTCTAATTTATTGCACAATCCAATGAAATCGCAGTTTTTTATATCATTTAACATTTTACTAGTAACAGTTGTAATTTTTTCACTACATATATCTTTCTCTTCTGCATGTGATATATTATTGATTTTATTTGAATCAGTACCGTTGATCGATGTATCATCGCCATCGACTGGCGAATCACCTTTTCCATTTAAGTTCTTCTCGCTATCTTTCTCGTCGGCGTCGTCATTCTCACTCTTTTCCGTGTTCTCGAATTGCGCTAGTATCTCAATAAATCTTATTACTTTCGGTGTAGAAAATGTCGTTATTCTATCTAACTCGGTATATTCGGAGAACACGTGGTCAGCATGACTCCTTATTTTGATGAACATAGTGGTACATAAGCATAGAAGTAAAAAATGTCTTTCGTATGGCACTTTGATTTTTAGTTTTTCTAACTTAACTAGGAGACAGAAGGCCGCTTTGTCGGCACCGTATGGACCTAGAACAGAAATTATTAAATTTGTTAGATCAATTAACTGAAAACATTACTTATTAATTAGAAATGGTAGTTGAATTTTCATCCATCGCAGAAATTTGTTTAACAGTGTCAACGGAGCTCCGCGCGCGGAGCTCATATTCCTGGGTGCTTAGGCCCCTCGAGCAAGCTGCATTACTTACATAAGCTAATCCAACCAATCACTTTCAACTTAATTATTAGTGGGATAATTTGCAAATGGGAGAAATTTGGATCGAATAATAACATTATTTTTTTTAAATGGTAATCTCACACTACGTGAATTTAGGACGCATTTATAAGTCCAAAAATTTAATTCGTGGTCTGGACGTTATTATATAATATTTAATCGTTGAAATTGATATTTTGTTTGTGTGTGTGTTTGTGTTGTCCCACCATTCCGGTGAATGCATATAAATTATGGTATAATAAATCTATAACACACCTAATTATAATTTTTTACATCATAAGGAAGTCTCTGCAGTACGGAACAGGGTTATGTTTTCAAAATAACGGGCGTTTTTCCGATCCCAGATAATAACTTAAAAAATGCGAATATAAATTTTGTATTTGTTTGTACAGTCAACCAATTTGATTCCTAGGCCACTATGGACTTTGTCAACGTGACGTTGTAAACCAAATCATAGGGAGTCTCTTACGTTTTGGTTGCGTGACTTTAACATAGTCCAAAGTGGCCTAGAAATCAAATTGGTTGACTGTACCTATATGATTTATTAGGAATAACGACATACCCACTTCATCCAGGACGTAGAGAAACTGCTTGATTATTGACTTCGGCTCTATCGTGGGATCCGGCATACTCTTAAACTCTTCGTATAGATCATCTCCGTAAATCTCCGTGGGATCATACCTAAAAAAGTATTATTTTAATGAGTTTGAAGTTTGGCATACTCTATGCTTAGGTATAGCAAAGGCTTCACTTTCTATTTAGTACTGTACTATCGGCTGAGCGATGGGCTACACTGACGAGCGGTAGCGGAGCGTTGTGCCCTACCTGTGCTCCCTGAACAACTCCAGCACGTCGGCAACGCAGGTCCGCATGAATCGTTCCAGCTGCGAGTACTCCCCGCACACGGCGCCACGCTGGCTGTACTGTGCCATCAGCTGAGCGACCGGCTACACTGACGAGCGGTAGCGGAGCGTTGTGCCCTACCTGTGCTCCCTGAACAACTCCAGCACGTCAGCGACGCAGCTCCGCATGAACTGTTCCAGCTGCGAGTACTCCCCGCACACGGCGCCACGCTGGCTGTACTGTGCCATCAGCTGAGCGACCGGCTACACTGACGAGCGGTAGCGGAGCGTTGTGCCCTACCTGTGCTCCCTGAACAACTCCAGCACGTCGGCAACGCAGGTCCGCATGAATCGTTCCAGCTGCGAGTACTCCCCGCACACGGCGCCACGCTGGCTGTACTGTGCCATCAGCTGAGCGACCGGCTACACTGACGAGCGGTAGCGGAGCGTTGTGCCCTACCTGTGCTCCCTGAACAACTCCAGCACGTCAGCGACACAGCTCCGCATGAACTGTTCCAGCTGCGAGTACTCCCCGCACACGGCGCCACGCTGGCTGTACTGTGCCATCAGCTGAGCGACCGGCTACACTGACGAGCGGTAGCGGAGCGTTGTGCCCTACCTGTGCTCTCCGAGGAACTCCAGCACGTCAGTGACACAGCTCCGCATGAACTGTTCCAGCTGCGAGTACTCCTCGCACACGGCGCCACGCTGGTTCTACTGTACCATCAGCTGAGCGACCGGCTACACTGACGAGCGGTAGCGGAGCGTTGTGCCCTACCTGTGCTCCCCGAGGAACTCCAGCACGTCAGCGACACAGCTCCGCATGAACTGTTCCAGCTGCGAGTACTCCTCGCACACGGTGCCACGCTGGCTGTACTGTGCCATCAGCTGAGCGACCGGCTACACTGACGAGCGGTAGCGGAGCGTTGTGCCCTACCTGTGCTCCCTGAACAACTCCAGCACGTCAGCGACGCAGCTCCGCATGAACTGTTCCAGCTGCGAGTACTCCTCGCACACGGCACCACGCTGGCTGTACTGTGCCATCAGCTGAGCGACCGGCTACACTGACGAGCGGTAGCGGAGCGTTGTGCCCTACCTGTGCTCCCTGAACAACTCCAGCACGTCAGCGACGCAGCTCCGCATGAACTGTTCCAGCTGCGAGTACTCCTCGCACACGGCACCACGCTGGCTGTACTGTGCCATCAGCTGAGCGACAGGCTACACTGACGAGGGGTAGCGGAGCGTTGTGCCCTACCTGTGCTCCCCGAGGAACTCCAGTACGTCGGCGACACAGCTCCGCATGAACTGTTCCAGCTGCGAGTACTCCTCGCACACGGCGCCTCGCTGGCTGTACTGTACTATCAGCTCGCGCGGTTTCGTAGTGACGATCGAAAACCTGAAGAGTACAGGGAAATCTATTGATAAGGTACACATGAAGTTGTAGGATGCAATGTCCTAGGGCTAAATGGAGGGCGCGCCAAAGTTCATATAAAATTGCAAATTAGATTATTGGAACTCCGAAAATGTATCTCATACATTGATTTAGTATATACTAGATACACAATCAGCACGAAAAAATGGCAAGTCAAAACTACTGCCGAATCGACTTGGGCAGTAGTTTTGCTATTAGTCTTGTTCCGACCACAGACAGTGGCAGTTGTCAATCATGACAAAATGTGTGGTGAAAAACTGCAAAAATAATAACAAAAAAACAAATAAAACGGATGGAATGTCTTATTTTACTTAAGTTCTATTTATTTATAAACGTTTCTAGCTAAAATTATAATGTTTTCATGATTTTTAGGAATTTATTTTGTGCACACAAATTATGACTTACCAAGGAACAAAATTATTATGGAGTAGCTATTACTTTTTTAAATTTTAATATTTTTTATTTTTAAATGTAAGCTTTCCACGAAATCCTCTACGACGTGCAAAATGGGTCGCAATATTAGCACGAGATAGGGGTGAACTATTCAAGGCAAATAAGTCGTCTGTTGTGTGCCTGACCCATTTTCGTACAATTATATAATAAATTGAACTTATTTCAAGGAAATTAGGTTAGGTTGGGATCGCATCATAATACCTATATAAAAAGTTCAAAATACATAATGGGTCATATTACATAATGGTCATAATAAGTAAACTTTTCAATATTTTTAAAAGCCCATTGCATAGAACCCATTAGGTTAGGTTAGGTTTGTTGTATAACAATCTTGAAAAGTTCAAGGTTTCAAAAAAAAACCATTATATATTATGACCATTATGAATTATGACCCATTTTGTATTTTGAACTTTATGTACATATTATGATACGTAACCGGTTAGGCTAGGTTGGTATGATAGGATAAGATCTTGTCTTGTCTGGAGTAAAGTGTAATGTTTTAATGGTTCATTTATGTATGTATGTATAATTCTTTATTCCAACATAACTTTGAACACCTGAGCCAATTTATATGTGTGTGGTATCGTTAGAATCATTTCACCATTCCAGGTGACCAAGGATACCTGTTAAAATTTGAATAAAAACAATCGACGGGACGGGTTTTTAAACCTTGCTTTACATTAATTTATTCATTATTATTATTGTACATATATAGCTTAAGTTGTGTAATACAATGACAGCATTTATAAAACATGTCAAAAGTTTTTTTGTGTAATTTGTAATTTCGTTAAAACTAATACAATATAAATAGAGAAATTCGTCTCCATTCATTCGATGTCCACTTTTGTCATAAATAGTATGATAATGGCGATTTCACTAAAGAGTTTTAAATATTTTAAAACATTAGTTTGCAAATTTGACACTTGACTGCTAGTATATTGAGATTTTTTTTGCATGAATGTTTAAGGTAAAAAATAGCGATGTTAGCATGTATCTGAATGCAGCTATCAATGTCATTTGGGACAGTTTATAATAAAGTTTTGTGCGGGATTGTGTATCTTGTATATACTAAATCAATGATCTCATATAATTTTACAACCTAATGACCACTCTTCATAATATTCATATATTTATTTGATACTAATGACACTTTTTAGAAATTTCTTAAATATCTTACGTGTAGAAAAAATTAGGTTAAGTTAGGTTAGATTCATAAAAATAAAAAAAAGTAACAGTTTTTTGAAAAAATAGATTATGATTTGCGGTACTTATGACTTAAAAAAAGCATGGACAAAAAAGTATAAGCAAAATTTTTCGGAGTAATGATGAGTATAGTCACAAATCGTTATTTGTATAAAAATTCGAAAGACAAATTTTATATGAGCCAATATGGACCCCTAAATGGAACCTCCTTTGTTTTAACGTCCATATAAGGCCATATTATACAGTCACAGTAACAAAAGATGTCTCTTCTGTTCCCACAAGTTTCGGCCTGCGTCAAGGTTATAGGATTCGGACACTCTCATGACCAAGGATCGGAAATTCGGATCGATTTTTTTTTTTTATTTTTTTTATGGCATAGAGAAGACAAACGAGCACACAGGCCGCCTGATGGTAAGTGGAAACTGTGACCCATAGACATTCACATTCACAAGACTGCAAATGCGTTGCCAACCGTGAGGACTAAGATGGAATGCCTCTATGCTAGTCATCTATTACCTAATCTTTGGCGGCGGCGTTGTTGTCCAGTTGTATGGAGGCGGACTCAGTACCTATTAATTTAGTAATAAAATTCCCGGACTTTCGGAATAAATAAATAACGCCATCATAAATTCATAATTAAGTATTTACATTCACCATTTGAAGTTATTTTCTATATAAAGATTTACCAATAATGTTATTTAATTTACCGGTAACTCATCTAACCTAACCTAACGAAGTACGAGGAGTAAATTGACGGAACGTTTTATCCTAAATGTAAAATAATTAAAATTAACGTTTTGTGCAATCCCGGAATCCCGGAACTTATATTATAGAAGCCGACGCCATATTCGCTTAACTTTTTCCGGGATTTTACCAACTTTAGGTAAATATCGATCCGAATTTCCGATCCCTACTCATGACGTTATTCGATTAGGAACAGAAGGGACAATGTTGAATCAAAATGTGTATATGACCCAGATAGAGTCAGCCGCAGAAGTAGCTACGCAACCGAAGAGGTCAAAATGATCTGCACTCGACTCTATTGTCAAGAGAATACGTCGTGTCTAGATCATTTTGAGCATGTTATTCTGCTTAGATAGTTTTGATGACACCTTTTCTGCATGTTTTTGGCTGGATCTTGAAAACGCTACAATCTTTATCGATTATTTTTAATCTAATAGGTATTCATAAATAAATAAATAATAAATAATAAATATTAGGGGACAATCTCACACCAATTGACCTAGTCCCAAACTATGCTCTAGGCTTCTACTATGGGTACTAGACAACGATATAAATACTTATATAGAGAAATATATACTTAAATACATAGAAAACATCCATGGCTCAGGAACAAATATTCACGCTCATCACACTAATATCTGCCCTTCCCGGGATTCGAACCCAGAACCACTAGCTTCGTAGGCAGGGTCACTACCCACTAGGCCAGCGCGTAATAGTTGAGTATTTATAAGTTTTCTTTTTAAACAGTTTTTTAATAATGGTAATGGTTATAAAGTAAACAGCAATTAATTAAATTTGACACTGCCATCACGTCACGCGCAAACTACCTCCATCTCACGTTCTTCGCGCAGAAGCACATAAAGTCATCCCTTTTCATTTTTGTGTGGGTGTGGCAGGATATGTGGCCTGTTAAAATGCATGGCTTCATGGATGGCTCCATGGATGGATTGTATGTAACCCCCACTTACCTCTTCCCCCCATCGATATCCTCGGCCAGGTCCATCCGGCAGCCCAGCTCTCGCTCCAGCTGGTCGATCTTCCACTCGAGCTGCTTGTACATGTCGAAGTCATCCACGTTGGGACACACGCCGACTTCCTTCTCCTGGTCTTCAACTTTCACATCTTCAGGGTAAGGTTCTGGTTGTAAAGGTTTTGAAATTAAAAAAGAAAGCTCAAATAATTTTCTGTCAAAAAAAATATTTGTGTTGCCGACTGTACTTTTTTTTGCACAGTCGTCGTCTACTCGTCAAGACGATTCTAACAAGCCCTAACACGACGGGTTTCTCGTGTGTAATTTAGGAGATCCTATGACCACCCTGTCTCCATCATCAGACCAGCTCGATGGTATATTATTGTATTGTCATCAGAACTAAAGGCGTATGCAAATTTTCAGCATCATCGGAAACCGGGAAGCGGGTCGAATTTAACTCACCAGATTTGACCCTTACATTGCAAGTTAAATAAAAGCTTGTAGGATGCTCTAAAAACTAAACTGCATGTTCACATTGTCCTGTTACGTTGTATTGTGACGTTAAAGGGTGATGGGCCATTTTGTATGGGCCCCGTCCCCACCCTCCAAAAGCTACGGGATGCATGTCTATATGTTCATTAGGACCCAAAAAAAGACAAAACACCTATTTTAGTAGCAAAATCGATGGGAACTTTTTAATGAAAAAAAAAACCTTTTAAGACCCAAGCAAGGCAAGAATGTGTTCATTTTCAAAAAAATTCCATACGTTACGATTATGATTTTCCAAGAAAACCCCATACATATCTCGATCGTCGCCATATTAAAAATACATCATGTTTCATCTCTGTTGGTGAAACATATCATTATCAGCTCAATTATTCAACCCCTGCAAACCATGTTACACCTCACTAACTGTCCCGCGTGCCCGACCACCTGCTCGCGTGAGGACTTACTTGCCAGTAACCAGAGGGCTACCACGGTAGCCGCTTTCTGGGCAAGTAAGATTTAGCCCGAGTTCTTGCCGACACGAAAGAAGAAGAAGAAGCTCAATGGAACCCTGGACAACCATAGAACGGTGTCACAACATTATAATAGTACATTTTGACATCGATAATGGTATCAGAATACCACCTATAGCATGACCGAAGCGTGACAACAATTCTATAATGAGCGTTGCCATGGTAACAACAGTTTTATAATAATCATTATAGCATTGTTATTACCATGGTTGCGGTGATTCCGGGACATCGTAATTTAAAAAAAGAAAATTAATTTTGAGTTGTGACAAAAAAATTATTAAAGACACTTATTCAATAGTTATACCTGCTTCGTTTTCTTCCAACTCCTTATCCTCAGGGTCTGACTTGTCCATGTCCTCATCATCGGTCTTCTTGGCGGCGAACAGAGGGTACGTCAGAGCGAGCACGCGCGGTTGCACATCGGACAACTTGTACCGTTGCATTATCTGTAAAATATTTAGTGCAATAAGATTGTGTCCCAACCAAGAACGAGTGGAATGTTACATTCTTAATAGTAGTTTATGTGACTTTACATAATAACATCACGCAAGTGTTTTAATGCCTAAGAAAATGAAAACAAAAGACTGTCGCAACCTAGCTATAGCCCGTTCGCGATAAGAATGCAGCGAATCACCAACTGCAACGGCAGGGTACGAGTGTATTATCATCGATATCGATGTTATTATTTAGTAATAATAAAAATTTTACAGATAAGAAATTTGTTCTAATAAAACATTATATTTTTATGGTGGTCATAATGTGCGGTTCTTAAAAGCATCAAGGAGGGTTTATAATATTTGGATAGATAACAGCTCTATTGAAAAGTGCCACAAATTCGAAAAGGGTATGCTAAGATGGTTTGACCATTTAGAAAGGATGGATGAAAAAAGAGATATGGCGAGCGAGAATGAGCGGAGATGTCAGTAGGGGACATCCTAGACGGACGTACGTTGATCAGATTCGTGATGTACTAAGGGCCAAATCAAAAGCACCAGAAACCGTCGTAGGTGCATGAAGAGATTGATGAATGTAGAGGAAGCGAAAATTATGTGTTTAGATCGGTGCACCTGGCGTCCCATAGTCTCTGCCTACCCCATTGGGAGACAGGCGTGAAGGTATGTAAAGTCGCCGTCAATAGAACTTGCAAAAGATGTAAACTAAACCAAACGAACAAATTCACCATGATTACTCGATAATCACGTACTTTTAAAGATCAAGTGAGGTCTTTGCAATGATTTATACACTAGATCATTATTTTCATATTAAGTTTAAGATGTAATAACTGTTCATTATACGTTATTTTTAATAAAAACACGCTCGGTGAATATTTGAGGTTATGTGTCAAACAGTACAGTACTAATTTGTTTACATCGTTCACAAGTTCTATTGACGGTGACCTTATGAAATCATAAATTTTATTGTGTATGGAAGTTGGGTATACATGGGTTGTTACAATTACTTAATTAGTGTCACCAACTTCTATCTTTACAGATGTACACACAATTTACTTACTTATGTTACCAAATAAGCAAAACAATAATAGTAGTAGTATGTCACAATAAAAAATTTAAATACGTAAACCAAATGAAAATAAAGTACAGTTTACATTAACTCCATTGCATTCCGTCATCTAAATATATAAAAGGAGAAACTGACTGACTGACTGACATATCAACGCACAGCCTAAACGGCTAAACGTAGGCACTTGAAATTTGGAAGGGACGTAGCTTAGGTACCGTAGAGGTGCACTAAGAAAGGAATTGCCGAAATTCCCACGGGAACGGGAATTAGCGGGAAAATTATTAACTCAAAAAAAATGTTTTGCCCAACGAAGTGGACACGGGAACAGCTAGTTTAAGTATATATTAAATAATTGGACAGATCTGATGTTTTCAGAATGACAGCCAGCCATAGACCCCCTCATTAGAAGTTTTTTTGAGTAAAAACACGCTTGGTGAATATTTGAGGTTATGTGTCAAACAGTACTAATTTGTTTACATCGTTCACAAGTTCTATTGACGGTGACCTTAAGTGTATGTATGTGCCACAAATTCCAGGCTCTGGTACTCACGAACTGCAACTCCTCATCCGTGTGGACCAGGTGGCAGCTGTCTATGACGAGCACATTGATCTGGGGCATTGTCAGCAGCTCCTCACGGAGGATCCTGCCGAGAACCGGGGAGGTACACACCAGCACCTGGAAAACGAAAGAAGAGAGATAAAAAATTGGTCAAGTACGAGACGGACTCGAGCACAGTTTCGTACATAGCGCCTTTAATTAATTTATTTATTTATTCAGGTTACAACCAGTCACACCACAATTATAGAAAGGATGGGTATGAGCACAATAAGACCTAAAGAACCATAAAAGGAAATACAATAGTATTTTTCGTAATCGTGTTATAATAGAGAGCTTTTTAGTCGAGTACCGTGTTTAGGCCACGAAGCTTGCTGAGTGGCCTAAGTAAGGTACGAGATTAAAAAGCTTAATTATGACACTATTGTGAACAATACTTTTTGTACGAGTTCATTAAAATTAATAATGTAAGTCATTAATACGAGTATATAAGAAAACTAAAAGTAGATTTTTGACAGATGATGCGACGCTGCTACGTACCGAAACGACACAGATTGGCAATTTTGTATCGGATCGAGGCTCCTTAAACAAGGACACATATATGGAAATCCGAAGTTCTATTTTCAAATTTTTTTCGGTTGTCTAGAGCGTATCGAAATAGTTATTTCGGTTGTCTAGAGCGTATCGAAATAGTTATTTCGGTTGTCTAGAGCGTATCGAAATAGTTATTTCGGTTGTTTCGGAAGTAACATCTAGACTATTCAACGACGAAAAGAGTGACGTTACAGTATTCTCTATGAAATCGTAATACACACATTTTAATCGACGAGTACAAAAACAATTTTATAGCCACAATCGATACAAAATAAAATATAGGAATTTAGTTGATATAAATCTCAAGATAATTAAGAATTTAAGAATATATATAACAAAGTCCATGCACAAGTCCGAGGCAATAGTGCAAAAGAACATAGATCTACCAGGGTTCAAGTGAAAAGTGGAAAATCAGAAAATATAGGTAGGTACGAGTCTAAAATACTCTTCTCATGTGTACCTACCCCCTTCTAAGGTAAAAGCTCCTTTTATGGACAGTGCTCCAGTTATGAACAATTCCATAAATATAAGTCTCTGAGATTGATAATATTTTTAGTGCTACAATTAGATTATATTAAATTATTCGGGATTACTACTATTAGAATAAAATGTTTAGTATTGATATGTTTTCATTTAAAAAAATGATAATGTTCATCACTGGAGCCTTGTCCATAATAGGTGCTTTTACCTTACGACAACTTAACCCGGCCCAGTCCGTTCTCACCATTCCCACAGAAGTTACGATAATATATAAAACTTACGAGCTAAGATACTCATATGCTGCTTACAACGCAATAAAATACTATTAATTGTCCCGTGTGGTTGCCGGATTAGAATAGTGCCACTCCAAGTCTTCCCGTGGATGTCTTAAAAGCCGACTAAGGTAATAAAGGCGTGTAGTACTGTTAGGCGATGGGCTTGCAACCTGTCACTAATACACTGGTAAACATCTTCGCCTAAGTGTGCAAAATGTGGTTACAGAATAATCAATAAGTTTTTAGAGTTGTTGGAAATTCTGTAGCTCTGCCTACCCCACTCTGGGAATAAAGGCGTGAGTTTATGTATGTATGTAATTAATAATTTTCGCTGCTTTATGCTTGAATGAATTTAGGCGGCATAATCAAAATAGTTTTTTTTTTTTTTTTTTATGGCATCAAGTAGACAAACGAGCACACAGGCCACCTGATGGTAAGTGGAAACTGTGACCCATAGACATTCGCAATCACAAGACTGCAATGCAATCCTAAGACTGCAAATGCGTTGCCAACCCTGAGAATAAGATGGAAATGCCTCTATGCTAGTCATTTCACTGGCTGTCTTATCCCCAAACCGGAACACAACAATGAATGAATGAATGACGTGTTATGTCATTACTGTCAGGTTAATAAGAGCTATCAAAACGTTAACATTGCGATAACGGGATAAGACTGCGCCGAGCAAACGGTTCGGTCATTTGGAAAGGATGGATGAAAGAAGATTGACGAAAGAGATATACAGATCGAAAGTGAGTGGACGGGTTGGAAGGGGCCGCCCTAGGCGTACTTTTTCGAGCCAAATCGGAGAAATTCTGGAAAAGGGCCGAATCTTAAGTACCCGAAACCGACGCGCGTGCATGACTCGATGTATGAATGTGGAAGAAGCGAAAATTCGTCAAGATCGTAGCGAGTGGATAGAAGTGGTCTCTGGCTACCCCTCTGGGAAACAGGCGTGATTTAATGTATGTATGTATGTATGTAGTAATAATTGCGATAGCGGCTTAAGACTGCGCCGAGCAAACGCCAAGGGTCCAGTGGCGCCCTCATTACTATTATTGTGTTATCTAATTAACTAAAGAATTTCCTTGCAATCAGACGATACGTTTTTGTAGCGCAAGTAAAATAACAATTTATGGGTAACAAGTGTTAAAAATCTGAAAAATATCCTAAACGAAAGTATTATTTAGGTAGCATAAGTATTATTCTTTTTATTTTCTGTGTGTGTTGAAGTCTATTATTATCGATAAATCAATAATTATAATAAAAAATCATTACACTTTAAGACTGCACCGAGCAAACGTCGAGCGTCCAGTGGCGCCCTCATTACTATTATTGTGTTTTTTAATTAACTAAAGAATTCCCTTGGAATCAGACGATGTACTTTTGTAGTGCAAGTAAAAACACAATTTATGGGATACGCAACAAACTTTATTAACAATTACCCTTTGAGTAGTCAGCTTAACGGGGAAAAGGCCACTTTTTACCGTTAAGTTGATAACTCGAAGGTGAATTGTTATTAAACTATGTGATATACCTTATAAGTTGTGTTTTCATTTGTAGTACAAAAACACACCGTCCAATTTCAAGAAAATACTTTAGTTAATTAGAAAACACTAATAGTAATGAGGGCGCCACTGTACATCCGGCGTTTGTTTTAATAGGTCCTTAATCCCCCCCGTAGTATCGGCTCCCCTCACCTCCTTCACTTCCAGCTCCTCCCCCCACCTCTCCACATCCTCGTACCGCACGGCCTGGCTCACCGCCAGGTCAGTCAGTATGTCCAGCTCATACGCGACACACGGGACGCGCGAGGCGCGCGTTATGTACACAGAGCGGCGCTTTCCTGATGACAGGAGGCTAGAAACAATAAAAAGATACGTAACGTTTTATATCCATGTTAATTTAGTGCAAGGAACGGTAAAACGCCCGTTATATTTAAATGGTAATGAAACGAATTGGCTAACGTGAATAGGGTATATGATATGAAATTAAATTGGTTTTTCATTAACAACAGATTAACATTATAAAAATACTAGGAAAACATCAATCTTTTATTTATGTTTGCTATTTTAAGATTTTTAAATTCATAAAGTCCAACAATAAGGACGCTGTTTGATTGTGCCGTCACAACATAGTAATACCTATAAATTCGATAGTAACGGAGCGTTTTTGATGTTTCATAAAAAGAAGCTGATTTGACTTTTGTCAAATACCGTATCAGGACGCCCTTGGACTAAGGTCGGATTTTTATTCCCAAAGAAAAAATGTAAACAAAGGCACCCTACTAAATGTATGGAAAACGTTTTCTTTGATTTGTAAGTGTCCTAGTACTCTAACCTCAGTTGGTCTCAAAGAATGTTTTCATCTTTATGAGAAATGGGATCGACTGACTGTACCTTTTATCAAAAATCTGTGAATGTCGATTGTCATGACTCAAAAAGTTGGGTGAGGTCTCCTAAGATCATTTTCGCCTGGCAGCAAGGGTTCTGGTAGCTGCCCTTAATGCCCCATCTCAACTTTCCACCCTGTGTTAGCACACTCAGGAGAAAGGCCGTAAAATAATAGGTTTGTAGTTGCCAATAAAACTGATTCATATTGGACTTATATCCTTTGAAATCACAGTTTCAAAGAGTGACTCAGGAGACGTCACCATGGCAACGAGCTACAAAGAAAATTTGATTGACCCTAAATATCAAACAAAAGGTAATACAGGTAAAACTGGTCTCATTCTTCAAACAGCAAAATGGGTTCAAGGCTTTCGATACTTGAGACACATTGTGAATATATCTTAATGGAGAAAAAAAGTTCGCAAAGTAGATAACAGACAGCCATATTTCCACATACACACTGATACATTAAAAAAATCAAGTCTCAAATGAAACTGAGCTTTCACACAACAATCCTCGTAGACACTTCTTGTGTAACAGAGTAGTGAAAGCATGGAACAAACTGCCAGAACAAGTAGTCTCAGCACTGAACATCAATCAGTTTAAAAACCGACTAGACCAACACATTAGCAGTACCAAGAACACTTGAACAAGGAACAGCTGGATATAGGCATCTATCAGTTGTCACAACTGCCGCCTGATTAAATAATAATAATAATAATAATAATGAATGTTTTTTGTAATATCCACATGTGTTTTTTTTTTTATGGCATCGAGTAGACAAACGAGCACACAGGCCACCTGATGGTAAATGGAAACTGTGACCCATAGACATTCGCAATCACAAGACTGCAATGCAATCCTAAGACTGCAAATGCATTGCCAACCCTGAGGACTAAGATGGAATGCCTCCATGCAAGTCATTTCACCGGCTGTCTTATCCCCAAACCGGAACACAATATGCGATCACTGCTGTTTGGCGGTAGGTTAATGGATAAGATGGTGGTAGCGATCCGGACGGACCTCGCACAAGGTCCTACCACCTGCAAATGTGTATCAAACAGTTTAGCAAACACTATTCGCAGCTACAATGCGTACCCTCTAGCAGTATACGCTTGCTCATGAATCAGTCGAATGCTTGTGAAGGCAGCGAGCTCCACCGCAAGCGTGTTGTGGCGGCGCGCTACGCTCGCGAGCCGCGCGCCGCCCTCGGGCGCCGTGAAGCGCGAACTGCCTTCCGCCATCTTGAAAAAAACGGGTTGGTCCATGTAATTCTAGCTACATTGGAAATCGTGCATTTTCATGAGGATACAGTTAAAGATATTTATTTTCTAAGAGTAAGAAATTCACTTATCGAAAAAATAGAATTGTATAAATCTGTACAGGTTGTCCAGTAAATAATATTGCCTATATCGTAATAATTAGAATACTATTTATGTCAACTTGTCATTATTGTCATTTTGCCATTGTTGTTATTTCAATTTTAAAACAGTTTAGGTATCCTATGTCACCTGGGGTGGTGAAAGGATTCCAATGATACCACACACATTTAAATCGGCTCAGGCGTTTAGAAGTTATTGTGGAATAAATAATCCGTAGAAACCTGAAAACATTATAAACTTTTTTTTCAGCAGTCATCGTATCAAAAAATAGATATTTCAAGCTTTACAAAAGCAGACACAAAATAATAGGCAGGCACAGTAGAACACAATCGGTATGGCGTGTTGTGAATCTTCATTTGCGCAGAACATGAACAACAAATCCGATGATATCTGAATACATGATTAAAACCCACAATCAGACTTGTATGTAATAGTTATAAGGTGCAAAAACAGCATTGATTTTTTCCATCTCACTCATGCACGTTTGACGGCTGACTGAATGACACGCGGGCACCCGTCAACATGGCATTCGTAATAATCAATAATAGCACAGAATACAACCAGGCTACGCTGATTGATTCACGCGCTTCGAAAAAATGACATCAGCGCAAGAACATCGGTAAGCCATATCCGTTGTGTTTTACTGTAGCGCAGCCACCACATAGAGTGAGTCAGGGTTAATTTTCAATTGTATTTTGAATGTTAAAACAATATTGAAATAATTTTCATATCAACACATTTATTAGTAAAATTGTAATGGAATGCAGCTTTGGTATAATAGTACAACTTAGTGGCGTAACTATACTTAATGATGTACCAAATTTGTTATAGTTTCGGATAGGGTCTGTCCTTTCACTTTTATTAAAAATTAAAGATTTAATTAATATTAGGTTCCTCCTGTGCTCATGGAATTTCGGACTGATAGGCAGCCCCATACAGTCCAGTGGCAGTGTTACGGAAAACTGACATAACCCAAGCGAAGCAAGGGCGGGTTGCAATTAGTTTACAGCATAAATTAGTATAATACATTTTAACATGTTCATGAAAGCAAGTCGTTTATCGTACTGGCTATAATGCTATAGCCATAAAGACTTTGTCTGTCTAATTTAATACAGTATGACCGTCCATGAACGTTTTAAAAAAGCAAGGACTAAGTAATTATAGAAATTATGTTAACAACAATAACAAAGATTAAAGTAACTTAATGAATGTCATAAAATACTAATGACAACAAAATTTGCCGGCATTTCAATAAGCATAACACGTACGTAATTTAAAAATAATAATCAAACTTACATTGCATCTTCTAACCCACATGGATCTCAGATATGTCACTGAAAACTCACCTTCGGGGAGTTATATCACTTATTCCGAGTATTCGACGAACCAGACACTTTGTTTACACACAACAAACTCAAGTAATCCATTATTTCACCTACATATACCGTGCCAACTATTGCTACATGGTAACCGTGTAGTTATGCACGTAGTTTATAAGAAAACGCACGTAAACAACATCAAAACTTAAATTAATATTTGAACAACATATAATTATTCAAAAATATAAATACAGAAAAGGTATAAGCGATAAGTATTTCTCGAAAAACTATACGACTTTGTGGACAAGTACACTACAGCTCTAACCAAACCATCAGCAGGCAGAGTTCGATGACACTTAAATTCGCGTTTCGTTCTCGCTAAATTCCCCATTGCGTGACAAGCGCCACAGATTATCAACAGATTAACTTTGTTGGTCGTAGCATGTTTTAGACATGGTTTTAAACGATCGTCAACTTAAACCCCTTTCTTTAAGACTGCGCCGAGCGTACGCCGGATGTACAGTGGCGCCCTCATTACTATTCTTCAGCTTTTCTAATAAATTAAAGTATTTTATTGAAATTGGTCGGTAGGTTTATGTACTACAAATGAAAACACAACTTATAGGGTACATATTACATAGTTTAATAACAAATTCACCTTCAAAAAAGTGGCCACCTTTTCCCGTTAAGCTGACTACTCAAAAGATAATTGTTATTAAAGTTTGTTACGTATCCCATAAATTGTGTTTTTACTGGCGCTACGAAAACGTATCGTCTGATTGCAAGGAAATTCTTTAGTTAATTAGAAAACACAATAATAGTAATGAGGGCGCCACTGGACGCTCGACGTTTGCTCGGTGCAGTCTTAAATTCTAATGATAATGTTATTATAATTATTGATTTATTGATAATAATAGACTTCAACACACGCAGAAAATAAAAAGAATAATATGCTACCTAAACAATACTTACTTTTAGGATATTTTTCAGATTTTTAACACTTGTTTTGGTTTTGTTTTGACCAGTGGTCTTATCCCCACACCGGAACACAACAATGCGAACAGTGCTGGTTAGCGATAGGCTTGTAGTAAGAGAGGACAATAGAGAGATCTCTCTCCAGGCGGGTGTTATGCCTGGGGACTTAGTTCCGCTGTCTGACGTTGTGGCGCTGTTGGCGCTGGAGAGTTGGTGGTACACGTTTGCCGTTAGATGTCGGCGATGTCGCTATGTCGCCACAGGTTAAAGGATACAATAGTGGTAGCGATCCGGACGGACCCTGCATGAGGTCCTATCACCACTAAAATACAAGAATCGTTTTTGTTGTATCGTAAAAACGATAAAACAAACAAAAGCCACATTTGGTATGATTATAGTATAAACCCTGAAGATAAACAACGGCTAAGTAGTAAAAAATGGTCAAGTGTCATTCGAATCGAAATCAAATTCGAATCGTAAGATAATACCTAATGTGGTACAGTCTGTGGACACTTTGAAGGTGCTTCGGGTTTGTACTTCTCTCTCACTCACACTTAATAAGAACGTATGAGAGCGAGTGTGAGACAAGTACAAACACGAAGCACTTTCTAAGAGCTATCGCACTGTACGGAACCCTCGATGCGCGAGACTGACTCGCGCATTTTTTTTTTTTTTTTTTTATGGCATCGAGTAGACAAACGAGCACACAGACCACCTGATGGTAAGTGGAAACTGTGACCCATAGACATTCGCAATCACAAAACTGCAAAACAATCCTAAGACTGCAAATGCGTTGCCAACCCTGAGGACTAAGATGGAATGCCTCTATGCTAGTCATTTCACCGGCTGTCTTATCCCCAAACCGGAACACAACAATGCGAACACTGCTGTTTGGCGGTAGGTTAATGGATAAGATGGTGGTAGCGATCCGGACGGACCTTGACGTGTCTTGGGACGCAAGTAACCAAGATCAGTTTTTATTAATACGACCCTTTAATTTAGCCGTACCTGAATATGGTTTGATTTGTGAGACCAGTTTTGGTTTTGTTCTCGCTCTTGGATACTGAATTCACCCTATTAATTTCTTTTTTTTAAATTAACATCGACGGGCAAACAGGCTGACAGTCCTGATGGAACGTGGTCACCGCGGCCTATGGACATTTGCAACGCCGGAGGCGTCACCAATATTGTATGTGACAAAAATCAAATCAGCTTCTTTTTAAGAAACATCAAAAACGCTCCGTTACTATGGAATTTATAGGGATTACTATCTTGTGACGTCACAATCAAACAGCAGCGTCCTTATTGTTGGCTTTTATGAATTTAAACATCTTAAAATAGCAAACATAAATAAAAGATTGATGTTTTCCTAGTATTTTTATAATTTTTATCTGTTGTTAATGAAAAACCAATTTAATTTCACTCTTGTCAAATACCCTATTCACCTTATAAATTACTTTTTTTTTATTGCCATCTACGGGCAAACAGGCAGACAGCCCACCCCATCATATTGCCCCATATTGTACCTAGCGCATTGGGAAAGTCTCAGCAAGAAGCTCATTCCAAAAACCGCGCGTAGTTGAGCGACTCAAGACAATGGAAATGAACAACCTGCCCATGACGAGAAGTGCGATGGCAGAACAAATTTTTTTTTTTTTTTTTGCCCCGCGGCGACTTGAACAGCTACTACCGCCGGGCTATGGCGTTTCCACGAATTAGTGATTTCGCCAGTGTCAAGTGTATATAAGTATAAATCAATATAGCAATAAAATACAATCCAATCTTCTCTGGGAAGATTGGGGGCAACGTTGTTCGGTCGTTTGTAGGACAGAGGTCAAGATAGTTTTAACCTATGTACCACTTCGAGTCCACTTGTAACGAGAAGAAAGATGCCAGATACGCGAAATAAGTCCAAGTTTTCAATCACTGTGCAACACAATGGCATAAAAAGTACAAATCACTATCAGAAAAGAACTTTGAACACCTAAATACACAAAAAAATAAAACTAAAACAAATTACACATCCGCCATCTTTTAACGTTGCAAATGGCCTCGGCAGAACAAATAATGGTTGATATAAAAGTGACATTTGTCAAATTTAGCAATTTCGGAAAATAAATCGCAATTTCAAAAGTCAGTGTTAAAAACTAGGCTAGTCATAATGGATCTTATTGCATAGACAAAAAAGTTAATAACAAAAAGTATGTTCTGTTGCGTTTTCCAATCATATCTTAAATACGGATCTCTCGGTGCGTTATGTACCACTGAAAAACTTATGAAATAAAACATGAAATTAATTAATTTTCGTGACATAAGGGAAAATTACAAAAATTCAGATTAAAGTGATCAATATGTCGGAAACTAGTAAAAATCGCTGAACAGACATAGAGTTTAAATGGTTAGCTTTATAGCTGCTCCATCAGCCCTAGGCGGGTTGACGTCGGTTTATGGGACACCCTGTATATTATACTAGCGACCCGCCCTCGCTTTGCTTCGGTTTATGTGAGTATGATATATAGCTTATAGCCTTCCTCGATAAATGGGCTAACTAACACTGAAAGAGTTTTTCTAATCGCACCAGTAGTTTCTGAGATTAGCGCGTTCAAACAAACAAACAAACTCTTCAGCTTTATAATATTAGTACCTATAGATTTCCCGCGTTCATCAGTTGCTATTTTATCTATTTTATCTATTTTACCCTTGAAATATCGAAACTCATTTCATGGAACGTTTCACTTCGCCGAATTTTTATTTCAACTTTTCTTTCAATTTTTATTTTATAGAGTGCAAGGGACAGAGCATTCGAGTCGCTACCGAGTTCGCACGGTAATTGTAACTCATGGTAAGAGTACTGTACCCTTACCATGAGTTACAATTTAACGCACTAGCTAGCGAGTCGAATGCTCTGTCGCTCGTTGACCTCGCAACTATCCTTATAGAGTGCAAGGGACAGAGCATTCGACACGCTAGCGAGTTCGCACGGTAATTGTAACTCATGGTAAGAGTACTGTACCCTTACCATGAGAAACAATTAACGTACTAGCTAGCGAGTCGAATGCTCTGTCGCTCGTTGACCTCGCAACTATCCTTATAGAGTGCAAGGGACAGAGCATTCGACACGCTAGCGAGTTCACACGGTAATTCTAACTCATGGTAAGAGTACTGTACCCTTACCATGAGAAACAATTAACGTACTAGCTAGCGAGTCGAATGCTCTGTCGCTCGTTGACCTCGCAACTATCCTTATAGAGTGCAAGGGACAGAGCATTCGACACGCTAGCGAGTTCACACGGTAATTGTAGCTCATGGTAAGAGTACTGTACCCTTACCATGAGTTACAATTAACGTACTAGCTAGCGAGTCGAATGCTCTGTCGCTCGTTGACCTCGCAACTATCCTTATAGAGTGCAAGGGACAGAGCATTCGACACGCTAGCGAGTTCACACGGTAATTGTAACTCATGGTAAGAGTACTGTACCCTTACCATGAGAAAATGATCGATAAATGGGCTAACTAACACTGAAAGAGTTTTTCTAATCGCACCAGTAGTTTCTGAGATTAGCGCGTTCAAACAAACAAACAAACTCTTCAGCTTTATAATATTAGTATAGATTTCCCGCGTTCATCAGTTGCTATTTTATCTATTTTATCTATTTTACCCTTGAAATATCGAAACTCATTTCATGGAACGTTTCACTTCGCCGAATTTTTATTTCAACTTTTCTTTCAATTTTTTTTTTATAGAGTGCAAGGGACAGAGCATTCGACTCGCTAGCGAGTTCACACGGTAATTGTAACTCATGGTAAGAGTACTGTACCCTTACCATGAGTTACAATTAACGTACTAGCTAGCGAGTCGAATGCTCTGTCGCTCGTTGACCTCGCAACTATCCTTATAGAGTGCAAGGGACAGAGCATTCGACACGCTAGCGAGTTCACACGGTAATTGTAACTCATGGTTAGGGTACAGTACCCTCACCATGTACCACCAGTACCTTCGCACTCTATAAGAATACTGCGAGGTCTGCGAGGGACAGAGCTTCGACTCGCTAGCTAGTACGTTAATCGTGACTCATGGTAAGGTTTTTGGTGCAAACATAGAGGTGGTATATAACTACATACAGTGAAACTGCTTCACGGCAACGTAACTGCCAAACTGATGTACCGATTTGCCTTCAGTTTCTTTTAAAACAAAACTAGCTTAATTATTTGTTTTTGTTTGGTAAGAGTAGTACTCCATGTCTTCCCGTGTATATCGTAAGAGGCGACTAAGGGATTAAAGGCTTGTAAACTTACCGTCAATAGAACTTGTGAACGTTAAACAAATTAGTACTGATTGACACATAACCTCAAATATTCACCAAGCGTGTTTTTACTCAAAATAACGTATAATGAATAGTTTCATCTTAGACTTAATACGAAAAGAATGATCTAGTGTATTAATCATTGCAAAGACCTCACTTGATCTTTAAAAGTACGTGATTATCGAGTAATGTTGAATTGATTCGTTTGGTTTTGTTTACATCTTTTGCAAGTTCTATTGACAGCGACTTTGTGCTGTTAGGCGATGGGCTTGCAACCTGTCACTAATACACTGGTAAACATCTTAGCCTAATTGTGCTAAATGTGGGGACAGAATTGGGATTGACCAAAAAAAATAACTTACGGTTTTTACTTTCTAATTGGAAATAATAGGAAATTTTAAGACACCAATTTCATTAATTTTGTATTTGACCCAATAGTTTTGTTTAAATGTCTTTATTTATTTAGCAGACATTTTAAGGATGAAATAATTATTTTAAATTTGGGATATTTAATGAAAAAAATATTGTAATAGTGTATTAAAACATACTATTTCAAGCTGTTTTCGCCTAATCCGTAAGATTCACCCAGGAGGGCTTCAAGCCGAAAACGAAAGTCAAACAAAGGTTAAATTTTACCGAAATATCCAAAATATGTCAATAACTTAATAATGCAGAACGACTTTAAAACCCTATTCCTCGAAATGGTTTTCGAATTGGAGTAATTGTAAAAATATGAACAATCCCAATTATTAACAAGTTTTTAGAGTTGTTGGTAATTCTGTAGCTCTGCCTACCTCACTCTGGGATTACAGGCGTGTATGTATGTATGTATGTAGTTTAAAGATGCTAGGTTTCAAATGTGAAAAAGTGATGAAAATAATCCAAATAATTTTGATAAAATACTTGAAGATATTTTGCAAATAAGCAGGCACCGATGAGCCTTGTTGACTCTTGAAATGAATTAATTTTAAAACAGCTAAGTAAATAATTGTTAACAAATAATTCTGCGTGCGTCAACTACATTTTCAGAATGTGGCATTTCGTCGGTGAAACTGCAAAACCGCCTAAGTACCACTTTAATAAGGAGCAAAATGCACCTTTTCGTTAAGGCTGTAAGGTTTATTTAGCTGTATTATAAATTTGTTACTGCGTAGCTTTGCATTATCACTGACAATTTAACTTGACATATACCTGCATCCTGATGCTGTCCGTCTGTCTGTCTGTCCAATCTAACTTTATATATCTGTATCTTATGAACCGTAATAGATTGCGGTGTTTAGAGAACGGGTTATTTTTGGGGTTCCGTACAAAAAATGATAAAACGGAACCCTTATAGACATTTTGCTCCAAAACTACTGGACCGATTGAGTTGAAATTTGGTACACATGTGTAAATTGATGACCCAAACACAGATGTGCAACGTTTTTTTTTTACAAAAATGTTATTTCGTGGGAACAAATTAGGAAATTAAAAAAATACTTTGCAATCCTTACTGTGTCACATATCAAATGAAAGGCCTCGTTATGAGGATCTCAAATATATTTTTGTTAATACTGTAACAATATTTTAACAGTAGGTACTGTAACAATACTAATAACAAACAACTGATAATTATACTTATACTTATTTTATTTTAAGTCTAACACCTGTAATTGTTAATTCTCTGTGCAATATTTAAAATAAGTATAGTTGTGATGTAACGTGTTAATAATACCTAAGCCCCATTTTCTTATGTTGGTACGCCCTTGCAGGGCGACACATGAATACCTTTATGTAATTCCATCTTTAATACTTGTAATGTAACATGCAAAAAACGATTTGAATTTGAATTTGAATTTGAAATAGTTTTTATGCATGAAAGAAGAGGGAAATTTACCATCTTCAAAACTACTGAGCATAACATTTTGAAAAAAATACACCACATAGTTAATTGCTTGTAGATTGAATAGGAAAACCTATAAGAATTCAATCAATAAAAAACTTACTTCTTTTCAAACTTTTTAATGAACATAAATGAAAATGAAAAAAAAATATTTATAACATTTGTTATAAGTCAAAAACACGTATTAATACAATAAAAAGTATAATCAAAACAATAATAAGTTTCTGCTAAAAAAATATTTATTTACTTTTACTGTATGTTATAGGTACTCAGTGTTTTGCATAATGCTAGGTTAAGTTATAATTGTATATTTAAAATAACAACTGACTGTTGAGTTTCTTGCGGCGTTTTTTCTTCGCAGTGGTCTCTTGCGAAGCGCTGGTAGATTGTTGACGTGTAAAAGTGCCCGAGCGGCCTACGTACTGAATAAATATATTTTATCTTTTTTCAAAGATATTTTATTTTTTTCTAAGATTGAAAAGGGCATGCTTCGATGGTTCGGTCATTTGGAAAGGATGGATGAAAGAAGATTGACGAAAGAGATATACACATCGATAGTGAGTGGACGGGTCGGAAGGGGCCGCCCTAGGCGTACGTTTTCGAGTCAAATCGGTGAAATACTGGAAAAGGGCCGAATCTTAAGTACCCGAAACCGACGTGCGTGCATGACTCGATGTATGAATGTGGAAGAAGCGAAAGAAATTTGTCAAGATCGTAGCAAGTGGAAAGAAGTGGTCTCTGCCTACCCCTCTGGGAAACAGGCGTGATTTAATGTATGTATGTATCTTTTTTCAAGCCATATCAGTTGTGGTTTACTGTACTGTATAGGATATTTCAAGCTCGCTGCAAGCAACGCCGCGGTCGGCTAAAAATACATATGCAATGTTTGCACAAATTTTGCAAGTCTTATAACCTACCTACCTATAACAATTTTCCATAATAAGTAGCTAAAATAAATACAGACTGATTAATTACCATTTCGATTGTTAAAAAAGACGTCAATTTTATCACAAAAAACAATTGAAGTTCACAGTTGTGCAAATTTACCAAACTTTGCTATAAAAGGCGAAAGAATTTTATATTTTGCAGTGTTGATCGAAAGACTCCTCCAACATGAAGGGTCTCATAGTTCTGGCCTGCACGGTAAGTTTTTAAAAGTATAATAATTAAATTTTAATTAACATACATGGAAGGAAAAAAAAGGCCAATGGGAAGGCATAAACTATGGAACGCCAGGTATTGCTTTTTAAGACTGCTTCGAGCAAACGTCGAGCGCCCTCATTACTATTATTGTGTTTTCTAATTAACAAAAGAATTTCCTTGCAATCAGACGATACGTTTTTGTAGCGCAAGTAAAAAGCCAATTTACGGGATACGTCAAAAACTTTAATAACAATTACCCTTTGAGTAGTCAGCTTAACGGGAAAAGTGGCCACTTTTTTCCGTTAAGTTTAAAGGGAGGTTGCAGGAGTTACCAGTAAAGGCGGAGGAGACGCCTGTGAGGCTGGTGAGGTGCTCCTGTCTACGGGGTTATATTTAAACACTGCACAAACAATCCCTTTTGTTTATTATTAGAAGGCGCTGTGGACGCAACACAGGAGGAGGTTATGAATGTTATGATAAGTATGAAAGTCCGAACAAAAAAAACAAACGAACACTATAGACACAAGCACTCGATATTAGTCCGATGTTAAACGGAGATTTAACGTCAGTAACTAAGCACAATAATAATAACAACACAATAATTAGCGAGCATAAACACGAGACGTAAACAACAACAATGGCGATTCAGTTGCGACTGGCTCGGCGGTCTATCTCTCTCACGCGCGGCACGGCGCGCGCGCTGCCGTCTCGCTCGGCGGCCATCGCGCCTGCGCGGGTAAAGTACTACGCCAAGCCGGGATGCGGTCGCGCATCGTGATCGATTTACCGACATTGTATATCGATAATAATTTAAATAGATAAATACGTGTGTGTAATGAAATTGTGATTAGAATGTTTATTTGAAGTAGTGGTCGGCCACACCACTCCCCTCCAGAGACCGTCAAGGGCGATAATAATCCCGGTACTGACCTGGAAACTTTACCACTCTACCAGAGCGAGTGACTTGCTGGTGAGGCAAGGTAGCTGGAGTAACTTGCTGGTTCGGCAAGGTTGCAGGAACTTCCTGTTGAGAGTGATGAGGCGGTGTAGGAGGAATGCGAAGAATATCATCGCGACCTATATTGGGAGACAGTGTGAAGGCTGGCTTGAGCCGGTCTATGGACACTGTCTTCTCTTTATTGTGAAGAAGAATTTTAAACACTTTATCATCGCGAGATAATACCTTATGAGGCCCGGAGTATGCTGCTTGCAGGGGGCCTTTTGCTGGGTGCTCTCGGAGAAAGACGTATTCGCAGGTTGGTAAATCTTTGTAGACAAATACCTTAGGTTTGCTGTGGCGAGCAGCTGGTGTTGGCTTCAGTTTTTCTGCAAAGTTCCTGATCCGGGCGGTAAATACAGACATGTCTGTCGTACCGCTCATGGTGGATTCGAAGAACTCGCCGGGAAGCCTCAGCGGTTCTCCGTAAACCAGATCTGCTGCGGATGACTGTAGGTCCTCCTTAAAAGCAGTTCTTATGCCAAGTAAGACCCAAGGCAATGACTCGGTCCATTTCTCGTTCGCATGACATATTATCGCGGCCTTGAGCTGTCGATGGAATCGCTCGACCAGGCCGTTGCAAGCAGGGTGGTAAGCTGTTGTCCTTTTGTGCTCGAACCCGGCTAGCTTCGACAGACATTGGAATAGGTCAGATTCAAACTGACTACCGCGATCGGTTGTAATGTCTGTCGGGGAACCGAATCGAGCTATCCAGGTTGACAGCAGAGTCTTCGCAACGGTTTCCGCAGTAATGTCTTCTATCGGCACTGCTTCCGGCCATCGCGTGAACCGGTCCACGGCTGTAAGGCAGTACCGATAGCCATGCGAAAGGGGAAGAGGTCCAACTAAATCAATGTGTACCTGCTTGAATCTGGTGCGCGGCAAGTTGAAAGTGCCAAGCGGGGCGGTCACATGGCGATTGACTTTGGCCCGCTGACACTGAATGCATGCGCGAGTCCACTCTCTGCAGTCCTTCTGCACTCCAGGCCATACAAACCTCTCGGCAACTAGCTTGGCCGATGCATTGGAGCCAGGGTGACTGAGGGAGTGTAAACTTTCGAAGACTTGCTTGCGGAAGTACTTAGCAACGTAGGGCCTGGAAGTCGGAGTACTGACGTCGCAGTACATTGGCACGCTACTACCAGGTATATGTAGCTTTCGCAGCTGCAGAGAAGAACCTTCGCTTAAAAGCTTCTGCAATTCGGGGTCGGAAGTTTGACTTTCAGCTAATGCCTCGAGACTGACGGGCGCTCCCAGTTCTTCGATGCGCGACAGTGTATCAGCGACAACATTATCCTTGCCGGATATGTGTCGGATGTCCGTTGTGTACTGGGAAATGTAGTCCAGATGTCTGAACTGCCTAGGCGAACAGTTAGTCTTTCTTTCGTGAAATGCGTAACTGAGCGGCTTGTGGTCAGTGTATACGACGAAGTGTCTGGCCTCGAGCATATGCTGGAAGTATTTGATCGCCTCATAGATAGCAAGAAGCTCCCTGTCATAAGGAGAGTACTTAACTTGTGCGCCCGAAAGCTTCCTCGAGAAGAATGCGAGTGGTTCCCACGCATCTTCTTTGAACTGCTGCAGGGCTGCTCCGATGGCTTTATCGGAGGCGTCTGTTACTACAGCGAGTCTTGCGGAGCAGTCAGGATGAGCCAGCAGAGCAGCATTAGATAAGCTCTCCTTGCAGGCTTCAAAGGCTGCTAGAGTATCACCGGATAGAGAGATGGAGTGTGAACCTTTTACAGAACCCGTCAGCAAGGCGTTAAGAGGTGCTTGGGCCTGGGCTGCTTGCGGGAGGAACCTCCTGTAAAAATTGATCATGCCCAGGAAGCCTCTGAGCTGTTTGACGGTTGTAGGCGGCGGGAACTCTTTAATTGCCTGGACCTTGGAGTCCAGCGGTTCGCAGCCGCTCTCAGATATCCGGTATCCTAGAAAGGTTACCTCTTTCTCGCCGAAGACGCACTTGGCAGTGTTCACAAGCATGCCATAATCCTTCAGCTTCTGGAAGACCTGGCGCAGATGTTCCTCATGCTCAGCTTCGCTGCGTGAGTAGATGAGAAAATCGTCCAAGTACGCGTAGACGAAATCGAGGCCTCTGGTTATTTCGTCCACAAACCGTTGAAAAGTTTGCCCGGCATTGCGAAGACCGAAACTCATGAAGGGAAACTCATATAAGCCGAATGGGCTGGTAATCGCGGTCTTAGGGATGTCTTCGGGGCTGACAGGTATCTGATTGTAAGCTTTTTCGAGGTCTAATGTGCTGAATATGCGACAACCTGCAAGATTGTGGGTAAAATCGTGAATGTGCTTAATCGGATATCTGTCAGGCACTGTGCGGGCATTAAACTTACGGTAATCGCCGCAGGGCCGCCACCCGTTGTTCTTTTTCGGAGCTAAGTGAAGCCGTGAAGACCACGGGCTTTCCGATGGTCTAGCTGTGCCGTTGGCCAGCATAGACTGGAATTCTTGCTTCGCGATCTTGAGCTTGTCGGGGGCTAGGCGGCGGGGTGGTGAAGAAACTGGAGGGCCTGGTGTCGTTCGTATATGGTGTACTGTGTTGTGGGGTATAGTATGGTGTTTCCCGGCTGGGCGCGTGATCTCAGGAAATTCGTCAAGAATCTTGTGATAGTGGGACTCGCCAGTCACTACTTTTACAGATGACACATGGCAGTTAGCTGTCGTTGCGACGGCGGCGATGGACGTGAGATTATCAATTAAGCGCTTATTGCGACAATCTACAATAAGATTATAGTAATTTAAAAAATCTACGCCGATTATCGGCTTTGTCACATCGGCGACAACGAACCGCCATGAAAAGGTCCTACGTAAACTAAGATCTAGTTCTAAATTAACATACCCGTATGTACTTATACTAGAACCATTTGCAGCACACAAATTATAGTCCGTTTTTGAACGACGACCGCGAAGCGCAGACCGTGGGAAGACGCAGAGGTCGCTACCGGTGTCGACCAGGAACTGCGTCTTCGAAGACCGGTCGGTCACGAACAGGCGGCCGGTTGGAGATGAAGGGCAATCGGCAGCCGCCATTATCGACCGCCCTTCGCGTTTTCCGACGAGTAGTCACATGGGCGTGTGCAGGTAGTAGCTTTCTCTCCGAACTTGCTGTGGTACCAGCATACCGGGTACTTCCTGTAGTTCGATTGAGAGCGTTGCCTGGATACACTGCGACTGCTTCGCGAAGAAGATGCACGGGGTCTGGAGTTCCTCCCTGACGTCTTCAGCTCGCGCAGCTCTCGCCGAAGTTCTGCTACTTCTCTTTTGAGGTCGCTGAGGATAGAGCTGGGGATTGTATTGCTGACGGCTGCGACCCGCGGCGGAGCTGCGGCGAGGTCGTTCACGCGATCTGCTAAATCCGCGAGAGCTTCCAGTGGCGTTGTGTCAGGCTGACCGGCGAGTATCGTCTGGATGCCGTGTGGAAGACGGTTAATCCACATAGTCTTCATGAAGTCGTCATTGACGCTTACGCCTGCCAGGCTCTGTAGGTGACGCAGGAAGTCTGACGGTTTCCGCTCCCCAAGTTCTTCGTGCATCATGAGTTGCTTGATCCTCGTCTCTTTGGAGTCGCTAAGACGCTTAATTAACTCGCTTTTAAGCTTATCGTGTCTGTGCGTGGCTGGCGGTTTGATAATAATATCTTTCACAGCTCTTGCATGATGGGTGTCTAAATTGCTTATGACGTAATTAAATTTAGTTAGGTCACTAGTGATTCCCACGTTGGCGAATTGACCTTCTATTTGCGCGAACCATATGTCGGGTTCTTCGGGCCAAAAAGGTGGTATTTTTACGCCTACCTTAAATACATCGTTTGTATTTATCGATACGGCCCCATCCCTAGTGCTGTTACCGGGCGCCGGTGGTAAATTCTCGGAATTTGCGTTTCCGCCGTTTTCGTTCGTCTTGCTTCTGTCGCCGGTTGGCTCCTCCTCGGATCCCATGATTGTTTCCTTGTAGGGGTCACCAGTAAAGGGAGGTTGCAGGAGTTACCAGTAAAGGCGGAGGAGACGCCTGTGAGGCTGGTGAGGTGCTCCTGTCTACGGGGTTATATTTAAACACTGCACAAACAATCCCTTTTGTTTATTATTAGAAGGCGCTGTGGACGCAACACAGGAGGAGGTTATGAATGTTATGATAAGTATGAAAGTCCGAACAAAAAAAACAAACGAACACTATAGACACAAGCACTCGATATTAGTCCGATGTTAAACGGAGATTTAACGTCAGTAACTAAGCACAATAATAATAACAACACAATAATTAGCGAAATATGAAAGCCTTAGCCGGAGGACTCAAAAAAAACCGAAATTTACTTAAGGATATTTATTAATTGAAATTACAATTATTTCTTACAACTAATAAGGTGTTGACCCGATCGATGTTAGAAACGAATTTAAGTGTCGTGGCGGCGGCGGCCGCGGGCGCGGGCATTGCTGCCACACGTGCTGCTGCATCAGCGTTTCCGTCGTCGTACGATTCTATTGAGGTCAATTCGGGTTGCATCAGATTGGTGCCGTGTGCAATGTGTTCTTGGTCAGCGCTTTACTTAAGGTAGGTATATGTAACACCTCCCTCCTGAAGAACAGCGACTATTTTTTCAGGTTTATGAAAAATGTTGCTGGCAGGTCGGTCTTGCTGCGGGGCGCAGTAACTGGACTTCCAGATTGGTTTTCTCGGCCGGGGTTGGTGTCGTTGTCCGCTGGTTCAATACTATGTTGCCGGCGTTTCTTTAAGTGGTAGCGGCATACGAGGGCACTAGCGAGTGCACATGCACTTAATATTATTCCGTAGAAGGGTATGGTGGTGTGGTAGATTGAATTGACCTTTTGTTTCTCCTGGGTAATTGGTTTCTGGGATGCAATTTTCTCGTGTATTATATTGAGTCCTTTGAGGTTGATAGAGTTGAGTAAAAGGGTAGCGCGGGGTGCGGCTTCTGCAGGCTCTATGTTGGCGGGTAGATTCAGGATTCGTACTGGTTGTCCTTCGACGCGATCGTTGGAGTTTACCAGAGTGAACTCCTTCGTGCGCAGCTTGCAACTGTGTGGGATGGTTATCAGATAACTTCCGTTTAAAGTGCTGTAGTCGTCTCGGTCACACGTTAATTGTACTTTCGTTGGCTCGGGGAAAAATACTCCATAGTGTCTGTCGTCTAGGGGTTCTACAGCTTCCTTAGTCAATGATATGGTGACTTGTTGGCAACCTCCGTCTAGTACTTGATCCGCAAGTTTAGTGTCGCAAAGGTACCGATTTTGGAGCTTCGGGCATTCTGCCTCTATGTACACGTAGGATTTACCGTAAGTTGCTATCCAAGGATGCAAGGGTATAAGAGCATGGTTGAATTTGTTAGGGAGTATGGGAAGTTTGAACAGCTCGTAAGTCTGGGAGGCTACTATAGGGAACTTAAATATAAAAACTATTTTATCCTTACTATAATATGACCCTGGGGTTATTATGTCATAATATTCCCTTAGGTCTAAATCTAATATTTGATTCTTACTGTATATATTACTAAGTGATTTCATCATACTATTAAGACTATCTATACTTAGCATAGTATGATGCATGCTAGAAGTACGAGTAAAGGCTAAAATATTTTCTATTCTACTCAGCTCGAGAGTTAACTCGTCTATGTTATCTCCAATTATTGTCAGTAGTTGATCGATTTTGGCGACCTTGAGCAAGGTTTTTCCTGTAAAACTTGATGAAGTTAATACTAAGTTTAGGGTCTCATTTAATTTTGCCTGATTTTTTACTATCTGAGCTACAATTTGATCGTGGTACATCATCCATTCTTTGTTAAGACTTATGTGATTATTCACTTCCAAAATAATCTTGTCTTGGTTTTCCTGTAAAACTTTGATAGCATTATTGTAATTTATTGCGTCAGTTTGGTCTAAATTCCCTGTTATACTTTTTACGATCGAACCTAACCCGTCGATGAGGCCTCTCTTATGACGTGTAGGTTCAAGGCTTTGTAACTGATAAGCACTTTTATCCAGTTTGTACTTTAGGTATTCAACTTGCGTTTCAAATAACCAGTAAGTCTCATTTTTCAATCTGTTGTCGGTCTCTGTCAGTTGACTTTTAACTAAATTAATATTATTTTCTATTACGGTTAGGTCAATGAACTGTAGGAAGGTATGATAGTGGGTTATAAGATTCATAGGTCCAAGTCGAAAAGGGAGTATTCCGGGTCCTTCGGACAGGCTCTCAAGTTTTATCTCTTGAGCCTGTGTCACCAGTACGAGCGTCAGCGTCAGCGAAATCCTGCAACAATTTCTGGGATTTAGGGACGCGTTTAAGCCTAGCTTTCGCTATGGGGCCGCGTTTACGGGACGTGTATATGTGGATCGGTAGGTCCGCTAGGACCGTATCGTGGGTGTAACGGGGAGCAATTTTTTGGCGGCTTGCTGCAGGGTTCTTAATGAACACCTGCTGCTGGGGTTCATATTCAGCCCGGGGTTCTCTACTCTTATTCCTATTTTCCATGAGGGTGGTCCGGTCGGCTAATGAACGTTCATTGATGGTGTCGTAGACGGTCTGCATTTGTTCTCGGTGTGTCTGTATATATTGTTGTAATAAGTGTTCCGTCAGGTCTATGTCGATAGGGTCCCTGGGGTCAAAATGTCCTGTAATGATATCAAACGGTCTGCATTTTGTAAAACTATGCACGGAGCTGTTATAAGCTATGATTGCGTAAGGCATTAAATTTACTATGGGTTCGTTCTTCTTCTGTAAGTGCAGGATGCGTATGTGTTCTAACAGGGTTGAGTGGAATCGTTCGATTACGCCGTTGTCGTTAGGGGAATGTGGTAGGGTCCTATGGTGTCTAATTTTGTAAAGTCTGGTGAATTCCAAAAACATTTGATTTGTGAATTCTGTCCCGTTATCGGTCACAATAGTAAGTGGGAGTCCATGGTGGGTACTGAATACGAGAAGGGCCTGCAATATGCTTAACGCGGTGGCGTCTCTTAGTGGATACGCCTGGCCGTATTTGGAAAAGACGTCCATAAAGGTTACATACTTTTCGTTTTGGCAAGTGAAAAGGTCCATATGAACTATTTCAAAGGGCTTTGTTGCGGGCGGTACTATGTTGAATTGTTGGCGGATCGGGTTACGGTCGTATTTCGCCTGGCCGCAGATGATACATTCATTAATAAATTTAGTTATGTGTTCCTTCATTTTGGGCCAAAAGTATTTTCGAGAAAGGGATAGGTAGCACTCGTTGATACCTCGGTGGTTGGTTTTACCCTCGTGATAACAACGTATTAGGTCTTGCTGTTTGAGATACTCCTTGACATTTTCTAATTCAACTTTGGTTAGTATAAGGTTCATTGTGGAACTAACGAATTTGCTCTGTAAAATAGGGATGATTTTATACATAGCCAAGAAGGGGGTTATTAGCAAGCCAGTTTTTATTTTAGGAGATACATATTCCCTGATTGCATTAATGAGATCTTCTTCGAGGTTAGATTCGGACAGCTGTACTGCAGTTCTGGTGTGGGTATCAAACGGTTTGGTCACTGTGGGTTTTCTTTTTATGTCCCCAGTCACTGTCAGGGATATTTGTCGGTGAAATTTATTTAGGGGTTCGTCTGTAATTGGGATTTCTAGTATTGGGTTCTCCATGTCGGTATGTACTGTATCAGTGGTAAAGCCATCTAAAACGGTTGGGTGGTTGGTCGCGTTTGCTATTATAGAACTAACCTCCTCGTTGTGTAGCTCTATTCGTGACAAGGCGTCAGCGTTAGTGTTGAACTTCCCCTTCTTATATTCTATCGTAAAGTCGTACTCACTAAGTTTCAGTCGCCATCTAGTAAGTCTCGAGTTAGGGTCTTTAATATTCATTATCCATTTCAGAGGGTTATGATCAGTTAAAATTTTAAATTTTCTCCCGAACAGATAAGGGCGGAAGTATTTGGTTGCCCAAACTATTGCTAGTAATTCTTTCTCTATAGTGCTGTAATTTAACTCGCTATCGTTTAGTGTCCGGGATGCATAGGCGACGGGTTTGTCCGAGCCTATGGGGCCTTGAGAAAGTACTGCACCTATAGCTACGTTAGATGCGTCAGTGGTCAAAAGGAAGTCACGTTTAAAGTCAGGGTATTTTAATATCGGGTCGTTAGTCAGTAGTCTTTTGCACTTCTCGAATGCGGTAATGTAGTTTGAGTCTAATGTAATTTTGTGGCCTTTCTTTAGGCATTGCGTCAATGGTTTAGTCGTGCGTGCAAAGTCGGGTATGAATTTGCGGTAGTAGCCCACAAGTCCTAGGAACTGCTTTATTTCTTTTGAAGTCTTGGGTAGCGGATATCCTTCTATCGCCTTGATTTTGTCCGGATTGGGTTTAACACCGTCCTTGCTTATGATATGTCCTAAGTATGCCGTTTCTAATCTCAAAAAGTCTGACTTGTCCATTTGCAATTTAAAGTTAGACTCCCTGAGTCGCTGGAAAACTCGCTCTAGGTTAACCATATGCTCCTGGAGACTTGTGCTGAAGACGATGATGTCGTCAAGATAAACTAAACAAATGGAATTCTGTAACCCTCTTAGAACGTTGTCCATCACCCTTTGAAAGGTGGAGGGTGAATTCTTTAATCCCATAGGCATTCTAAGAAATTCAAAATGTCCATTTTCTACATTGAAAGCTGTTTTTTGTATGTCGTTGGGGTCCATCTCTACTTGATAAAATCCGCTGGCTAGATCGAGGGTAGTAAAGTAATGGCAGTTTCCTAATTTGTCAAGTACATCAGTAATGTTAGGGATTGGGTATTTGTCGTCATAAGTCTTGTCGTTTAACTTTCGAAAATCCACGACTAAACGCCATTTTCTTTTACCGGAAGCGTCTAATTTCTTTGGTACCACCCAAATGGGCGAACTCCAAGCCGAATCTGAGGGTCTGATGATGCCCTGCTCTAACATTTTCGAAATTTGGTCTCTAACTTCGTCTCTATGGATAAATGGGTACCGGTAACTTTTCGTGTGTACTGGGATCTCGTCCGTTGTCCTTATGTGGTGTTTAATTTTATTGGTAAAGGATAGCGGTTCACCTTCGAGGTAGAAAACATCTGGGTACCGAGAGCAAAGCGTAATTAGATTAGTTTTTTCCTCGGCGTTTAGATGCTCTGTACGCAGACGGGACACTACTTCCCTCGCGCGACGCGATGACTCATGCGCTTGTTCGGTGCGTGTGCACTCAATATTACATACCTCCGCCTGCGCGGGCCGGTCTAAGGAAAAAATCATGTCATTATCTGTCTGGTTCTCAACTTCCAGTATTCCGCGACTATTAGTGACGGTTGTTATACACTCGCGTATGAGGCAATTGCATGCTACTTGCTCGTGGACTAGCACGTCGCCATCCGGGGCGTTTATGGGTACCTTCATCAATTTGGAAGAGTTGGCGGGAACGATGTCCTCGTATAAATTTACATTTCTAGAGTTGAACATTTTAATGACATTCGAGGCAAATCGCGTCTTTAAAACTTCGTTCTTAAGGTCGATTTTCGCTTCAAATTTGGTTAATAAATCGAGTCCTATAAGCCCATTGAAATAATCGTGGAACTTGTATACGAATAACTTAATGCCGTCTGACTCATTAAATTCCGGGAAACATGATACAGTAATAGAGTGGTCGTTCCTAGTTGTAGCGTGCACGTTTGTAACTTCGAATGGTTCATAGTTTAGTGGAATGTTTGAAAAATATCTTGTCACTGCCTCTGGGCTTATAAAGGATTGATTAGCACCTGTATCGATTAGCAAATTTAGTGGTGGATTTTCTATTCGTATATAGGGTAGTTGTCTCTGTGTCTGGATGTTAATCTCTATTTTGGTTTGCGTGACGTCTTGGATTTCCGAAAATCCTCGTTCCCGCTAGTAGAAGGTTGAGGTTGGGAATCCAACTCCACCTGTAGTCCGTCGGTGTTGCAGATTGCCTGCTGGGAATTTTGGTAATAATATGGGTCGTACATACAATCGTAACTGTTGCCGTCATTATTATATGGGTCAAAGTCTAAATTGTCACTGTCGGCGTAATGGTAATTCTCATAGTCGTTCTTGTCATCGTAACTAGTACAGTCGTTAACGTTTATGTCTGCGGCTTGAAAATAATTGGTTGAGTTCGGGTTTCCTGGGTTACGCCAACCCTGTCCTGCCGCTGTTGGCGGTAAAACTTTGGGGGCAAAGTGGGATACTCCACTCATGGGCTGAGGGCCCGTCTGTGGTCCGGGATGAAGTCTGAAGACGTTGCTCCTTGGGTTATAGTTTGGCGGTAAGGCCCTAAACATTTGTTGGGTACGAGATTGCATCCTATAAGGGGCTTGATGCTGGAACTGCTGGGGTTGTGCGCTTTGAGCGTGAAACTTGAATTGCGGGGTCATTTGAGGACGCGGTTGGGCGTTATGAATCATTTGATTACTGAAAGTAAAAGGTTTTGTTGCCATGGGCAGAGGGGATGAAGTTACAGGGGTTTGGAAAGGACGCAAATTCGGCTGAGCCGCATGCGACTTAGGGTGCACTAGCGAATCATTTCTCTGTTGCAAATAAATTGTATTTAGCTCTTCCTGGACGAATTCAAGTGCCTTTTCAATTGTCTCCGGTCTCATACACCTAATACGAGATCCAAGGGGTTCTTTCAACCCTCTTATAAAGGTCTGCATAGTTAATTTTTTATAAAGCTCCCTCTTAGCTAATACAGTGGTAGGTACGGTCTCATGTAGGGTAATATATGTCATAATAGTACTAAATAGAGTTTGACACTTATCAAAAAATTCCTGGGGTGTGCTTGGCCCTTGAACCTGCACTGATAAATCATTATAAAGAGCGGTTTCATATCTCTGGTCGGAAAAATTGTTAATAATTACATTTCTTATGCTAGCCCAGTCGTCAGGAATACCATTAGAGTTAATAGTTCTTGCAGCCGATCCTGTGATCTTATTTAAAATGCCGTTTATTACGCATAAGTTGCCCAAGTTATCTCCCTCCTGGGTGTATGCTGCACTTAACTGGTCACATATTCTTATGAATCTAGTTAATACGTTCGGGTTCCCGTCGAACTCGGGAACGTGGCGTAAGGCCTTGAAAATTACATCAGGGTCGGTAGCCATTCTCACCGCCTCCTGATCCTCAGAGCTGCTAGAACTATGGGATTCCGTACTTAAATTCAATACCCTATTCCTATCTACTAAACGTTCCCTAGACTCTCGCGATTGAGCAATCTTGGATATTTTTAAGGGGTACCAAAAAGGAAAAAGGAAGGATAGCAACACTACGAATAATTCTGTGGTGCACTTACATGAACATCTCGGTACTTTTGAGCTGCTATCAATGTCTGGATACTCCGGCGCTGCTTCGTAGATTCTGGATACTCGTAAAAGGCTTGATAGTCTCCACCGGTCACGGGATGCTGGGATTTTCGGTAAATCCTTTTCGCGATCTCGCGGCCCGGCTCGCGAGTATCCTACCGACTGCGCCAAATATGAAAGCCTTAGCCGGAGGACTAAAAAAAAACCGAAATTTACTTAAGGATATTTATTAATTGAAATTACAATTATTTCTTACAACTAATAAGGTGTTGACCCGATCGATGTTAGAAACGAAGTGTCGTGGCGGCGGCGGCCGCGGGCGCGGGCATTGCTGCCACACGTGCTGCTGCATCAGCGTTTCCGTCGTCGTACGATTCTATTGAGGTCAATTCGGGTTGCATCAGATTGGTGCCGTGTGCAATGTGTTCTTGGTCAGCGCTTTACTTAAGGTAGGTATATGTAACAAGCGAGCATAAACACGAGACGTAAACAACAACAATGGCGATTCAGTTGCGACTGGCTCGGCGGTCTATCTCTCTCACGCGCGGCACGGCGCGCGCGCTGCCGTCTCGCTCGGCGGCCATCGCGCCTGCGCGGGTAAAGTACTACGCCAAGCCGGGATGCGGTCGCGCATCGTGATCGATTTACCGACATTGTATATCGATAATAATTTAAATAGATAAATACGTGTGTGTAATGAAATTGTGATTAGAATGTTTATTTGAAGTAGTGGTCGGCCACAAGTTGATACCTCGAAGGTGAATTGTTATTAAACTATGTGATATACCCTATAAGTTGTGTTTTTATTTGTAGTACAAAAAACTACCGACCAATTTCAATAAAATGCTTTAGTTTATTAGAAAACACAATAATAGTAATGAGGGCGCCACTATACATCCGGTGTACGCTCGGCGCAGTCTTAAGAAACCGGTGTTTATACCTAAAAAAGATTAGATTGTTTATACTTAACTACTGAAACTCATCTAAGACAGCACCGAATAACTTTACATAGGAAGTAATTCCTTGTTGTTAGTCGGGATAACGGGACGCTATTAGTATACCAAAGCTGTCCGTCCGTCTATTCTAACTTTAAACAGGTGTATCCTTTGAGCCGTAATAGACAACAGGTTGAATATTTTTCAAAAATATTTGTTTTTTTTTCAATAATGAAGGGAGTCACGATTCAAGACACGTTTTTATTCCACGTTTTTCATTTTTTTTGTGTCGTAAAAGCGGGTGCGTCTCATGAGATATACAGGGTGTTTGGCAGTCGGGTGTAGGGGTTTTAAGGGATGATAGTAAGGGTCATTCTCTCATTATGCTAAGTTTCACGGTTTCCGAGATATTGATCATTTTAATAGGATTTTTTGTCATTTTTCCTTATGTCCGTGATACGAAAATCCCCTTAATTCAAGTATTAATTTAAAAAAAAACAGTGATTTCTTGCATGACTTGAATCACTATGAAATAAGGAAGTTTTAAAGCTACATGCCATTTTTTTTTCTTTACAACTTTTTGAGTAAACGCGCAAGAGTTACTTTCTCCATTCTAAGAGCCCCGCGTTTGTTTTTCACCAAGTATGGAAAAACCAATTTTGTGAGGTTACTCAAAAAGTTGTAAGGAAAAAAAATGGCATGTAGCTTTAAAACTTCCTTATTTCATAGTGATTCAAGTCATGCAAGAAAACACTGTTTTTTTTTTAAAATGAATACTTGAATTAAGGGGTTTTTCGTATCACGGACATAAGGAAAAATGAGAAAAAATCCTATTAAAATGATTAATATCTCGGAAACCGTGAAACTTAGCATAATAGTAAATGTGGTCAAAAATGTTCAGAATGACCCTTACTATCATTTCTTAAAACCCCTACACCCGACTGCCAAACACCCTGTACCTATTTATAACGTTGACAAGATATAATGAACGTTAGCTATAACAACAAAATTAATAATTTTGTAATGAATAACGGTCAATTGACATAACATATATTTGATATAATGTTTTTTATATAACACAGTTCTAACCATGTTTTTTACATAACATAACAAACTGCTGACCACAAGCATTATTTATGTTTTTTGATGTTAGATTAATTGAATAATATATGTTTTAAATCGTAGGTGTTACGAACATTATACGCTTTAATCGTTATATCAATTGGTATTATATGTTGATAACGTTATACATTACGAAAATAGATATTTTGAGATATCTTTCGTCCATTATATCCAGTGAACGTTATACTAAACAAGGTTATACAAAGTGAAGTATTATGACAGTTATATGTTAAGTTCTTATATCTCGTATTACTTACCCCGTAAAAACAGTAAAACCTTGGTGGTCAAGTGTGAGTTGGATGATACGATTCGAAATTGAATTCAAATCGGAATATAATAATACCTACTGTACCCTAACCATGAGTTATAATTACCGTACTCGCTAGCGAGTCGAATGCTCTGTCCCTCGCACTCTATAAGAATACTTGCAAGGTCTGCGAGGGACAGAGTTTCGACTCGCTAACCAGTAAGTTACCTAATTGTAACTCATGTTTCATTTAACTTGCTATGTATGTATGTAAGGGTCAAATCTTGCAAGTAAAATTTGACCCACTTCCCGGTTTCCGATGAAGCTGAAAATTTACCTACGCCTTTAGTTCTGATGACAATACAATAATATAGTACCATCGAGCTGGTCTGATGATGGAGACTCAGGGCGGCCGTAGGACCTCCTTAATTCACATGATAAACCCGTCGTGTTAGGGCTTGTTAGAATCGCCTTGACAAGTAGATGACGACTGTGCAAAAAAAAGGACAATCGGCAGTAAAATGTTGTCCCAAAAATTAAATTTTTGACAGAAACTTTTTTGTGTAGCGGCGTCGGAACCCACTTACGGAGAAAAGGCAAAGTGCAATTAATTCATAGAAGCATATTCAACTCTCAAGGGTTATAATATGGTCGGAAGTGCCATACAATTCATGCAGTAGATGTGCCTTTTTTCCGTAGGGGGGCAGCATACACTGCGCGTGATTCGACATCCCCGCTTTATTTTTTATGTTTTTTTTTCTACAGTTGGCAGTTGCCGCCAGCTCACCGACCTTTGGCTTATTGCGTGGAGGAGGCGAGCACTGCGGAGGTAAATGTCCACAAATCTTTGTTCAGCATTATGCTGAGTGTCATACCCAATATGCTATATGTCCCCAATCCTTGATAAAGTGTCACATAACATAACAATTAGAATTTACAAACACTGGCGCAGAATTATGCTAAGTGTCAAATACCCAATATGCATAGTGTCCCTAATAGTCGATAGCCCAATAGAATGTCTAAGCATTATGCTAAATGTCTCATAGCATTACGCTTAGTTCATAAACACTGCCCCAGAATTGATGTTGTGTCAAATAAGTACCCAATATGCCAAGTGTCCCTAATATTTGATAGCCCAATAGAATGTCTAAGCATTATGCTAAATGTCACATAGCATTACAACTAGAGTTTATAAACACTGGCCTAGAATTATGCTAAGTGTCAAATACTCAATATGCTAAGTGTGCCTAATAGTCGATAGCCCAATAGAATGTCTAAGCATTATGCTAAATGTCACATAGCATTACAATTAGAGTTTATAAACACTGGCCTAGAATTATGCTAAGTGTCAAATACCCAATACGATAAATGTCCCCAACCCTTGATAGCATATCATGTTCAAACATAATGCAAAGTGTCACATAGTATTACGCTTAGCTCATAAAAACTGGCCCAGAATTATGCAGAGTGTCCCCAATTCATGACAGCCATTTACATTTAGTATGCAGAGTGTCACATAACATTTCACAAACCGTTTTTATCCGACTACCCTGGAAGGAGGTTTGTTTGTTTATCTATTACGGTTCACGAGATGCAACCCGTTGACAGCCTATATGCTATGTCCAGCAACGGTCGGCTGTGGGCCAAGATGATGAGCCCGTTGACAAACGGACAGGCAGCGGAGGCTTAGTGATATGGCCCAATTGGTACGGAACCCTAACAAACCACGTAATATTAGCAATTTTTTCCTGCTTGATTTTTCATCTCTCAGCACACAAGACGTCCGCGTGCGTAAAGCACCCCGCTCGCTCGGTGGGTTTGTAACCGTAAACGGGCACGAAGTGATTTTATCGCCTTGTTCGCTTAAGCGGCAATTATTGTACTTCGTTCACCTAATGCGGTCACCGGACTAGTTTCAAATTACTTACAGATGTAGTGAATAATCCTTTCCCATCGTTTTTTCTCGGATATGTTCGTATTTATCTAGCTTTCTCAATTAGCTTCAGTACCCATCAATATGCCAACTGAGAAAGCAAGATAATTATGCAGTTATCCGACCAAAAACAATATGAAAGCATTATTCACTACATCTGTACATTAATTAGTCTGTCACCTAACGGTCATGGTACTTTGGTCACCTAACGCTGTTGTTTACACTGTAGCGGTCGCCGTATGCAACATACGGCGGACGAATCATTGTAATTGCCGCTTTAGTTGTTATGGTGCTCCCACACTAGCTGTTAATAACTGTATAAATGTTATATAACGTTATAAAACATTTGTTTTTATAACATTTTATCATAAATTATAACAAAAGTTAAACATTGTTATCATGTTATATAACTTTTTAAATGTTATACAGTAAAAAGGAGTTGTTTGGGTATGTATGTATGTATGTATGAATGTATGGCTAGGCCTTTGTAACTCCACATTTTGGCCACTTAGGAATTGAATTTCGAAGAATCCCTTCTATCCGACTGCCGGAGGAGGAGGGTATTGTGTTTAAGCTCTTAAAATCGTAGTCTTCAGGATGCTGATGACCACCTACCATTAGATTTCTTGTATAGGGCTTTTAGTCCCGCAGCCTATCTTCAGTCTCGGTATATACGGGACTGAACATTTTCTGTTATTTTCGGGATCCCGCAAAAAAATTGTTACAATTGATGAAAGGTGAATGAAACAAAAGAAATAAATACAATATATTCACTTTTACTAAGGTAATTTACTAATAAGAGATCAATTAAATCATATAAATGACTTTTATAGAGGTCAAGAAATTAGAGAAACAACAAAATACAATAAACAAAACTAAAAAACAAATTAAAGCTTAGATCAGTTTGTTAAGCTTGATTTTTTTTACGAAGAAAAAGTAACATATCTCATGATTCGTTGGCCACGCTTTTGCGTCCTGCAAATCCCGCGGATCCCGCTCTCGTAATCCCGTCACAAGCGGGACTGGAAAATAGCGGGGGATCTCGGAATACAGGGATCTCGATATACCGGGATTGGAAGCCCTAGTCATGTATGCTCGTTTGGATTCCTCGTAAAAAAATAACAAAAGAATAACATAAATATTCAATAAAAAAAAATGCAGGAGGTGTACCTGGATTAGGAGGTCATGGAGGCCATCATCTTGGAGGACTGCCAGGAGGAGGAATAGTGCCAGGAGGAGGAATAGGAGTGCCAGGAGCTGGAGGAATTTTAGGAACCTTCGGAAATATTGAAAGAGCTAAAATTGGTATTATTACTGGAGTTGCTGGGAAAGTCATTCCGGGAGGTAAGTTTCTTTCTCTATTAATGGCTTTCAATCTTTCAGACGTTTTTGCTGAAGTTTTAACTTCTTATAACCCATGTATTTAACGCCCCAAGGTCAGAGGCACCTACGGTTGCCAACCTTTTTTTGAATGAAATGATACCTGTCAGACGAGTATAAAACATAAGCATTTCCAAATGAAAAAAGTATTCTTCAAATTGATCTATTTATTTATTTGAAAACGAGTACTATATTATGTATAATGAAACTTCATGCACATTCAGAAATTTTGCAGAAGTCTTGATTCTGAGTTCCGGTAACCAATTTCGATCCATTCCACGCTTAAGTCAGAAAAGTATTTTCGATACTTTTGTTTTTATTTACCTAAAAGTTTAAAGTATGGTTAGCAACCCTAGAGGCAACCTATATAAACATAAACCGTAATAGATAGTTCGTTGTTTTTTTAAGGTGGTTCCAATAACCATTTTTTTTAATCCAGGTATTCCGTTCGGAGGCGTGGGCATAGCAGACAAAGGTTTCAAAGGAAGAGGAGGAGTTTACCCAGTTGTAAGTAACAAATTATTACACAATAAGATTTAAAAAAATACCCGACTGTGTAAAATAAAATTTGCTCTGAAGCTACTGAACCAAATCACGTGAAATTAGGTAGGATGGTGTAATCCTATGACCCAAACACAGATGTGCAAAGTTTTTTTTTTGGGTTTAATAGCCAGATCATTATGGTAGAAGTAAAATCGACAACGAAGTATGATTTTAAAATCTTATTTACCTATTATTATTATTATTAAGAGTCCCACTGCTGGGCAAAGGCCTCCCCCCACTTTTTCCATGTATCTCTATTCTATTTACCTATATCCTAAGAAAATAAATTTACTTGCTTATGCATACCTCATATTTTCTTTTCCAGTATGGTGGCGGTCTTGGACAAGGCTGGGGTAAGTAACCTGTGCAAAAAGATCAAGTTTGTTAGTTTGATTTCTTTGTTTGTCTGTCTTTACGCGTTAAATCACATGACCTTGCAGGCCATGAATTGGAACGTTTATGTTGACGACCTAGCTAGCGAGTCGCTAGCGAGTCGAAAGATCTGTCCCTCACAGACCTCGCAGTATTCTTATAGAGTGCGAGGGACAGAGCATTCGACTCGCTAGCTAGTACTGTAATTGTAACTCATGGTAAGGGTACAGTTTCTCGTAACGCAGAAAACGTTTGTCGAATTCAAACTACGTTCCAATTATAAAGTGTAGCCATTTTTTCAACCGTATAACGACATTAACAACTTACATGATAAATGTCATAATAATTATTTTGTATTTATTTAATGGCATCTACATAATAACGTAATTTTTCCAATGTTAAGTATATATAAACATCGTTGTACGGTGATTCTTGTCCTGTCTTCAATGTCTTCCATAGTCGTTATGACCCTTGAAGATGGCGAGCAACCACTTCCATGGCTTGGTGTGACCTTGACCTCTGACTCATTTGGAACCATCTTTTCACTGTTTTTTTATTCAATTCAAGTTTTTCATCAATGTTACAAATTGTCCCACAAAACTGCCCTGGATTTGCGAACCAAAAACGACACAGTGAATTACAAAAAAATATAATTGGACAGATGTTTTCAGAATGACAGCCATGATAAATGTCGAACCGTCGTCCCTTCGACGCAACTATGCGATGTCAATTTAATCTGCTATTAATGCTCTTTTAAATTAAATATTTATTTTTTTCAGCTTTCTTCGCCCGTGGACTCACTGGTAATTTATTATTTATTTTTTTGAACCGTTTTGACCGCCCGTGCGTCACCATTTTGATTACCGTGTCAAATTTTTGATTAATGACTAAACACTCGATGTGGAAACAAATACTGTATGGTAATAGAGTTGAAGTACCTACAGGTACTTGTTATTAAAACACCTCGTTTTTATGGTTCCGTAACGAAATGGTAAAAAAAAAATCTCTGAAACTATAGAAACTTTCAATTTGAAATCTGGCATAGTTGTATATCTTGCTTGCTTGCATCTGTTTTTAGTAAAAACAATATTTAATTATTTTTCCAAATATTTGAAAAGGGGTCTTAAATGGGGGGTTGAAAAATAAAAGTGATTGGATTCTAGCAAACGGACTAATTTCATATGAAACAACTCATTTTTTTTTTTAATTTGCATGTATTTTTGGATTTATAGCCAAAAATGCACAAAAAATGGCCGTCCTCTTATTCAAAGATAATGAATTATATTTGACGCGAAAAATAAAATGAAGTCAAATATTACAGTTTTGGAAAATAATTAAAAAAATAATTAAAATCTTTCTTAAAATTTGGGATAGTCAAAAATGCATAGAAAATTAAGTTCTTAACAAAATGAGCACTTAGTTTCTTTCGCGTTTTCCAAACATATTATCCTACAAACGGAACCCTCAGTGCGGGAGTCCGACTCGTACTTGACCTTTTTTTTTTTACTTTCAGATGTCGCTGGAAACGCCGGAAGCATTTTGTCTGATTTACTTAGCTTCAGTAAGTATACGTTTTAATATAATTGTATGTCGATATAAAATACACAAATACCTTTATTGCACAAAAAAAAACACAAATGGCGGACTTAATGCCTAAAGGCATTCTCTTCCAGTCAACCAAATAATCATACAGAAACTCACAAAAGTGGGGCACAGAAAAGAAAGACAGAAAACAAAGCAATGAATGTAAATGAAGTCTGACCTAGTGGGTAGTGACCCTGCCTACGAAGCTAGCGGTCCTGGGTTCAAATCTCGGTAAGGGCAGATATTAGTGTGATGAGCGCGAATATTTGTTCCTGAGTCATGGATGTTTTCTATATATTTAAGTATATATTTCTCTAGTATTTATATCGTTGTCTAGTACCCATAATACAAGCCTTGAGCTTAGTTTGGGACTAGGTCAATTGGTGTGACATTGTCCCCTGATATTTATTTATTTACAAAATAATAATACTTTACAGAACAAGTACTATCAGCCCAATGGAACCCTGACCCACCATAGAACGGTGTCACAGTGACATTATAAAACATTTTGTTTGACACTTCTTATGACTTGAATCATAACGTCTCTGTGACACAGTTCTATGGTGGGTCAAGGTTCCAATGGTCTGATAGTACTATCAGCCCAATGGAACCCTGACCCACCATAGAACGGTGTCACAGTGACATTATAAAACAATTTGTTTGACACTTCTTATGACTTGAATCATAACGTCTCTGTGACACAGTTCTATGGTGGGTCAAGGTTCCAATGGTCTGATAGTACTATCAGCCCAATGGAACCCTGACCCACCATAGAACGGTGTCACAGTGACATTATAAAACAATTTGTTTGACACTTCTTATGACTTGAATCATAACGTCTCTGTGACACAGTTCTATGGTGGGTCAAGGTTCCAATGGTCTGATAGTACAAACAAATGGTTTATGATATATTTTCGATTCTCCTTTGGAACCCCAAATCGTCATTTGTCTTAATAAACTAATCTCAACTCTAACGCAAATGACAGTGTTCTATGGCGTGACGTTTACTTTGACGTATCTTGTGACGCGCATCTCAGCCAAGATGAGTTTATTAATACGGACCTTAATGCATCGTTTGTCTGTTTTTTTTTATCCTAAACCGTTTGGCGTTGTTATAATACAACCCTAATCCAACCGAACCGCAATATAATTGGAAAACTTAAAAAGTTGCCTGACTCATCTGAAAGTTTAGCGCAAATGAAAATTCGGACAAACGATGTGTATAGGAAAAGCACTCATCTACTAACTAACTAACTATTCGATCAGATACGACGTCGAGAAAGGAAAGGAGAATCTTTGTTAGCTCATATCTTGGTTATTTTAATAGCCCCTCAATTATTATTTTCCCAAGTGTATGTATGTATGTATGTAAACACTTTATTGTACAAAAAACAGAAAATCAAATACAATATCTACAGAATTGGAATGAACAAAGGCGAACTTATCCCTTTAAGGGATCTCTTCCAGTTAACCTTTGGGCGATTGAGGAAAACAAAAAAAAAAAAAATAGAATGCGGTAGATATTAGTAGGTACAAGACTGCGGAACAGAAACTGCGTGAACTGTTTTAGACCTATGAATTAGTTTTTATTGCAGCTGCGAAAAAAAGTCATAGATATATCCTGTTTATGTGAGATTTCCTGTTTATGTGAGATTGCCTTTCTTTATTGTTTTTTTTAATGGTTGATTTTCTTTTTTTCTTCAGAGATCCCTGGTGCCTTTGATGACGTATTAAATGCCGGTATTTCCGGTAAGTATCGTCTCTATGTATAGACCATATGCTGCAAAAAGGGATGGCGTCATGTGCTTCCGTACAAATATTGTAAGATGGAAATAATTTGAATGGTTGACTATATTTAAGTAGCTAGCGTAAGCAACTATTAAATTTAAAAAAAAAGAATATAATAGCGCCTCTCCATGTCTTCCCGTGGGTGTCGTAAGAGGCGACTAAGGGAATGAAGGCGTGTAGTATTGTTAGGCGATGGGCTTGCAACCTGTCACTAATATTTACACTGGTAATTCTTAGCCTATATTTTGAGCAAAATGTATTTAGTTTTCTTAACCGTGCTAGTCGAAGAATGAATAATTTGACGAGAGAGCTTGATATTGATATATTTAACTGTGTAATTCCTTCTGTGAGGCGTAAATTAACTAGATTGTGTTTTGAATGAGCGGCATACCAGTTGCAATCTGATATATAAGCGAGCATAATGAGTCGAGCATTCTATGAATGTTCGCAATTCTTTTAAATTCTTTTAGCATTGTGCATTGTTTTGTTTAATGTTTGTGTGGCTGTGGCACTGCTGTGCGTGGCACTAAGGTGTATATTTCTTAATTTATATCTATTTGTGAGTTCCTGTAATTGGCTCTGTACCTCTATTTAAGCTACTATCGGAATTGTAAAAGCTGTTGGTTCTCCTTAAATAAATAAATAAATAAATAAATAAATAAAATTATCAAAAAGTTTTTGAAATTCTGTAGCTCTGCCTACCCCACTCTGGGAATAAAGGCGTTAGTTTATGTATGTATGTGTATATCAATTTTTACACCGGAATGGTTATGGGAAAAAACATTTTCGCCAATCAAAAATAATGTCTCTTTTTTAAACCGTAACGATCTGTTATACCTGTTATTAGTCGAAAAAGTTGTTCACAGTCTACGGACGTCATTGGGGCATATTTAATCGGTGAGATTGGTTTACTGTTTGTGTTTTTCGGTGTCATTCATTGATAAATTTTTCGCTGAATGCATAATTATAAATTATTTTATGATATATCTAAAAAATACCTAAATAATATTTTTTATTAACATCAAGGAAGTCTCTACTGTACGGAACAGGGTTATGTTCTTAAAAAGACGATCGTTTTTCCGACCCTTCGTCATCGGTCTTGTTTCTCAAATTAACTGCGTACGCGACTATAAATAATTAATCAATATCTACACTGAATTCTGCCCCGAGCAAACGCCGAGCGTCCAGTGGCGCCCTCATAACTATTATTGTGTTTTCTAATTAACTAAAGAATTTCCTTGCAATCAGACGATACATTTTTGTAGCGCAAGTAAAAACACAATTTACGGGATACGTAACAAACTTTAACCCTAAAAGTTACTTCTTATTACCTACTTATAAATTTTTTAAGGTGCACTTTTTGTATTTTTTATTTAAATCAAATTGTGTAAAACGGTGGAATTCAGTGAGGCTAGATTGCAGTGTTTTATTTAAATTTGCGACTTTAAGACTACGCCGAGCGTACGCCGGATGTACAGTGGCGCCCTCATTACTATTATTGGGTTTTCTAATTAACTAAATAATTTCCTTGGAACCAAACAAAATGTGTTTGTAACGCAAGTATAAACACAATTTATGGGATACGTAACAAACTTTAATAACAATTCACCTTCGAGTTATTAACTTAACGAAAAAAAGTGGCCACCTTTTCCCGTTAAGCTGACTACTCAAAGGGTAATTGTTATTAAAGTTTGTTACGTATCCCATAAATTGTGTTTATACGTGCGCTACAAACACATTTTGTTTGGTTCCAAGGAAATTCTTTAGTTAATTAGAAAACACAATAATAGTAATGAGGGCGCCACTGGACGCTCGGCATTTGCTCGGCGCATTCTTAAGGGTATAACAATTACCCTTTGAGTAGTCAGCTTAACGGGAAAAGGTGGTTGATAACTCGAAGGTGAATTGTTAATAAACTATGTGATGTACCCTATAAGTTGTGTTTTTATTTGTAGTACAAAAACCTACCGACCAATTTCAAGAAAATACTTTCGTTTATTAGAAAACACAATAAAAGTAATGAGGGCGCCACTGTACATCCGGCGTACGCTCGGCGCAGTCTTAAATTCACTCGTTCGTCCGTCCGACCGTCGTTGTTAAGAGAATCACTACCCTGGAAATTTGCATTCTACTCCCTTGTGATATACATATACTATTTCTCATTGCAGTTGGTCGCGCTTGTGGAGGAATCATCAACGCTTTAATTCCTGGACGTAAGTATTAAAAGTTATTTATTTATTTCATTCCCATATAACACAGTATACACCAAACGTCAACAATATACTGAGACAGTTATACAAATTCACTTTTTGACCTATTGTAATAAAAAACCCGTGTGGTTGCCAGGTTAGAATACCACTCCATATCTTCCCGTGGATGTCGTAAGAGACGGCTAAGGGAATAAAGGCTTATAGTACTGTTAGGCGATGGGCTTGCAACCTGTCACTAATACACTGGTAAACATCTTAGCCTAAAAGTGCAAAATGTGGTTACAGAATTATTAACAAGTTTTTAGAGTTGTTGGTAATTCTGTAGCTCTGCCTACCCCACTCTGGGAATAAAGGCGTCAATTTGTGTATGTATGTAATAAAAAAATAAATTATAAAATATTTTTTTGAGTTTTAAACTTAAATTAAATCAGTCAAGAAAATTACCTACTTAGACACCAACCCCGTTACTCATAAACGCGGAATAAGCTTGGAATAGTTTATCCCATGCCTTGTCCTTATCTGTAATTGTGACATTTGCATCTGACAGAACGTGACAAAGCATGGCAATCCAAGTTTATAAGTAACGGGGAAAGACAACGAAATTATGTATTTAAAATAATCATTAGAAAAATATATTCATTTACACCTAGACCGAGGTAGTCTAGTTGTAATACTCTAGTTAGTGTAGTAGTTATATTTTCAAACATGCTCGGAAAGGATGACCTTTCTTTTGAAAAATGAAGACGCGAAGTGCCTCATTTTCCTCCTAGGAGTAAAATAAACGTATGAAAACACTTTACGTCCATGTCTACAAATTTGTAATTAATCTTACAGCCGATTTTACAAGTTTTTATTTAACTTGCAATGTATGTATGTGAGGGTCAAATCTGGCGAGTTAAATTTGACCCGGTTTTCGATGAAGCTGAAAATTTCCATACGCCTTTAGTTCTGATGACAATACAATAGTATAGTACCATCGAGCTGGTCTGATGATGGAGACTCAGGGTGGCCATAGGAACTCCTAAATTACACATGATAAACCCGTCGTCCGTCGTGTTACGGCTTTTTAGATCCGTCTTGACAAGTAGATGACGACTGTGCAAAAAACATTCAGTCGGCAACAAAAGTTTGTCCTAAAAATGATTTTTTTGTCAGAAACTTATTTGCTATGGATTTATTTGCAAGTACGGTCAAGTGTTAAAATTTACTAGTAACTTGTTTAACTTGGTTTTTCTCTTTCAGTTGGAACGCTTCTTGGAAATTGTGAGTAATATATATTTTATTTAAATTACTTGTTAGTAATTTTTATTTTGTTATTTGTACGATCATCAGTTACATGTTGTCTAACGTTGGATTTAAATACATATATCTGACCAGATGTGTGCGAGATATTTTTGAATGCAATGTTAGGTAATTACTATTTCAAGTCCCGTAACTTACTTTCAAGCACAATTTTGTATCATTACATTATTTAAAAAAAAAACCGCTTAGAATTATTTTCTCACTACTCTCCCTTTTCAACCCCTTAGGAGATGAAATCCCTTCTTACCACCCCTACGATATCCAAGGAAAAGTCGCTCGAAATTTCATCTCGATATTCGATATTTAGAAATATATCGACATCTTATTTATCGACATCAAATCCCTAGAACGTGCCCCGAGTTACCTCACGTCTGATTCTTAAACCGAAAATTCACTAGTGAGGTGTAACTGTACCCGTAGCAATTACAGTAACAAGCTTGTAGTGGAGACCAGGCTCGCGAGCCACACACATCACGATGTTACGGGCAACAGTACAGTGAAACACAACTGATATGGCTTGACTTGGCCGATGAAGATTTTTCGCGGGAACCAATCAGCATGATCCACGCGTTGCGCGGTTGTATTCTGCGCTATTATTGGTTATTAGTGACGCCATAATATGTTGACGCGCGCGTGTCATTCAGTCAGCCGTGAGTGGGACGGAAAGAATAGGTGCAATTTAATTTGCACCTTATAACTATTACGTACAAGTCTGATCGTGGGTTTTAATCGTGCTTTCGGAAATCATCTGAATCGTTGTTCGTGTCTGCGCGAACGAAGATTCACGACACGCCATATCAATTGTGTTTTACTGTAACAGTTAAGTACAACTCGCTAGTCAGTATACAGTTTTACGTGAGAGCGTCGGTGGTCTAGTGGCTTAGGGGGTGGACTCGTGATCGTAAGGTACCGAGTTCGGACCCCCGCGGTCACCATGTACCAATGAGTTTTTCTAACTTAATTACGTTTAACGATGCTCTTACGGTGAAGGAGCATCGTGAGGACACCTTTTGAACGACTGAGTGTGTAAGAGGGTAATTGCATAAAAGATCCTTAAGCTTCGAAGTGTTTAAGATACCGTTTCACGTACTCCGTTTTGTTTGCAGTCGTTGTATCCATCGGCAAGATCTTCATTTGCGTTCTTGGATCTCCAGGAATTTCTGGAGCTGTACTTGGAGACAGGAGACCAGGTAAGAAGAAATAAATCTTTAAGTCCCAGCGTTCTACTTGTTAAATGTTGAGCAACTTTAGAACCTTCTCGCAGAGAGACAATCGTTAATTTTGACATAGGTATATTTATTTCTTAAGACTGCACCGAGCAAACGCCGAGCGTCCAGTGGCGCCCTGATTACTATTATTGTGTTTTCTAATTAACTAAAGAATTTCCTTACGATCAGACGATACGTTTTTGTAGCGCAAGTAAAAACAAAATTTATGGGATACGTAATAAACTTTAATAACAATTACCCTTTGAGTAGTCAGCTTAACGGGAAAAGGTGGCCACTTTTTTCCGTAACGTTGATAACTCGAAGGTGAATTGTTATTAAAATATGTGATACGAGTATACCCTATAAGTTGTATTTTCATTTGTACTACAAAAGCATACAGTCCAATTTAAAAAAAAAACTTTAGTTTATTAGAAAACACGATCAAAGTAATGAGGGCGCCACTGTACATCCGGCGTACGCTCGGCGCAGTCTTATGACTTGACGCTGTCGTTATGACAGGGTTCTATAGGTGCTTAAAAATTTAAGTTGTTGATTATATATACATATATTATACATATAGTAACAAAACCAAACGAATCAATTCCCCATGATTACTCGATAATCACGCACTTTTAAAGACAAAGTGAGGTCTTTGCAATGATTTATACACTAGAGCATAATTTACATATTAAGTTTAAGATGACATAACTATTTTTATTTTTATTTTATTTTTTATGGCATAGAGCAGACAAACGAGCACACAGGCCACCTGATGGTAAGTGGACACTGTGACCCATAGACATTCGCATTCACAAGACTGGAATGCAATCCTGAGACTGCAAATGCGTTGCCAACCCTGAGGACTAAGATGGAATGCCTATGCTAGTCATTTCACCGGCTGTCTTATCCCCAAACCGGAACACAACAATGCGAACACTGCTGTTTGGTTGATTATACGTTATTTTTTAATAAAAACATGCTTAGTGAATATTTGAGGTTATGTGTCAAACAGTACTAATTTATTTACATCGATCACAAGTTCTATTGACGGCGAGTTTACACAAAAACATTATGGAGACAATTGACACTCTTAGGACCGTATTAAAAAACCAATCTAAACTCTAATGCTCGTCTCGAGATGCGTCAAAAATGACAGTGTTCTATGGTTTGACGTTTACTTTGACGTATCTTGTGACGCGCATCTCAGCCAAGATGAGTTTATTAATACGGGCCTTAATGACCTTATCTGTTTTTCAAGAATGTTTTTCTACACAAATATATCTTTAGTCCTCTATTATGCGTTCAAAACCCATAGGAAATGACCAGAATTTTTAGAGCCAATTTCTATTAGGTGTCAATCTTTCTTGTCTGTGGTAATAGGTAAAATCTGTACTGTAATGTTAGAACCGTACAGATTTTGGTAAGGTTATGAGTTTAAATTCGGAACAGCTGTCAAAACTCAAGAGAGTCTCTATTATACGAGTAGTATTCATAGATATTAAAACAGTCATCGACTCGAAACGTCAATTCAGTATGTTTTTTTAATATAAACCCGAGAAATTAAATAAAAACACTTGGAACGATCGTATTTTTTTATTTATATAAATAATTAAATTGTACAATGCAATAAATAATAGAGTACCTACCGCCAAACAGCAATGTTCGCATTGTTGTGTTCCGCTTTGGGTATAAGACAGCCGGTGAAATGACTAGCATAGAGGCATTCTATCTTAGTCCACAGGGTTGGCAACGCATTTGCAGTCTTAGGATTGCATTGCAGTCATGTGAATGCGAATGTCTATGGGTCACAGTTTCCACTTACCATCAGGTGGCCTGTGTGCTCGTTTGTCTTCTCTATGGCATAAAAAGTATATGTATGTCGACTCCATATCTCGCTTTAGTAGTTAGTGTAGAACAGGCCGTGTGGTAGCCGGATTAGAACAGTGCCACTCCGTATCTTTCCGTGGATGTCGTAAAAGCCGACTAAGGGAACAAAGGCTGTGTAGTACTGTTAGGCGATGGGCTTGCAACCTGTCACTATTACACTGGTAAACATTTCGCTTAAGTGTGCAAAATGTGGTTACAGAAATATCAAAAAGTTTTTATAGTTGTTGGAAATTCTGTAGCTCTGCCTACCCCACTCTGGGAATAAAGGCGTGAGTTTATGTATGTATGTATGTATGTAACAGGCTCGCGAACCGCGTACACAGTAACCGTAACTTTAACAGTAACTTTTTTTTTTTGTGAAACATACAATTAGGACTTCTATGCATGAAATTTCTTAAGTTTCAAGTACCTACCTAAATATTGTAATGCCCTTTCAGGGTGTCCATGTGGAACTGACTAATCTAGAATATCAACACCTTTCTTTTCAATGTATGTGCCTCTATGCGACAACAATAAATGATTGATTGATTGATTGATTGATTGATTGATTGATTGATTGATTGATTGATTGATTGATTGATTGATTGATTGATTGATTGATTGATTGATTGATTGATTGATTGATTGATTGATTGATTGATTGATGTAGTACCCGGTTTTACATGAACGCTGGATTCCAGGTCGCGATAATCCAGTGGACATCCCATACATATGCAGAGGCGATTGGGGCAAAACCTACGGCTGGAACTACGGTGGTGCTTACAAGACCGATCTCATCCTCAAGTACTATGGAGCGCGGGACGCTCGAGACCAGGCTCTCCGGCTGATCAATGACTTCACCAATGGTCGAGGACTGAAGGGTCTTAACTGTAAGTACATACATAAACTAAACATATTTAGTAAACATGTTTATAACCTCAAATGGGGTCCATATCGGGTTGCATAAAGTGCATTCGTCATACTCATCATTACGCATAACTGTAAGTAGTCAAACCAATTATGACTCCGTATAATTATGACAGGGAACAATTATGACATAGAACAATTTATGGCAAAAACAAATATGAGCATCAATTTTATGCGTAATGTGTTAAGACAATTGAAATTATGACAATAGTTGTTATGCGAAATGGCCACCACTCAAAATGCTACCTTTTCGCCATAAAAAGAAAAAAAACATCTATATTGTAAAATCAGGAAAATGTGCACAATGTGGTCTGTAGTTGCTTTATTCAGTAAAATACGGCCGTTTAAGCCAAAAGATATGCATTTTGAGGTTATAAATAATACTGGAAAAGGGCCGAATCTTAAGTAAGTACCCGAAACCGACGTGCGTGCATGACTGTGAAAGAAGCATATGAATGTGGAAGAAGCGAAAGAAATTTGTCAAGATCGTAGCAAATGGAAGGAAGTGGTCTCTGTCTACCCCTCTGTATAGTGTGTCTCAGTATAGAAGTAAGTACAGGTCGATTCACAAGGGTTGGCACGAATGGATTGAACGAAAGTAATGTCACCTATCATTGTGTGAGTGCCATCCTTTCAACCGATGTTCGAATTTCAAACCGAAAATCTGTTACTATTTTACACTTGTATACTTTCATTCACTCATTCAATCCATTCGTGCCAGCTCTTGTGAATCGACCTGTACGTACATACATTAAATCACGCCGGTTTCCCAGAGCAGGCAGAGAACACTTATTTCTACTTCCACGTCCAATCTTCCAATCTTTCTCATTTATATCCTTAGTAAGATAAGATTTACACGGTTTTTAAACTTAATTATTGTAAGACTTGTTAATTTTTTTATATTTAATCATTATGCATTTTAAATATCATTTTTATTTTGTTTCAGGGCAACAAAGAAGCGTATGTGAACGAATTTTGAACATTGCCGACATATTAGACCGTAAGTGTACAGTTACAAAAAAACCATTATCTCATAACAGAGCTTTAAGTAGGGCTTCCAATCCCGCGGCTCATCTTAAATCCCGGTATCCGCGGGACTGAACATTTTCGATCCCGCGGGATCCCGGTTTTTGCGGGATCCCGCATTAAAAGTGATACTGATATAAGGTGAATAAAATAAAAGGAATACAGAACAAAAATATAAAAAAAAAAACAAAATCATACATACCATAGACAAAAATCTAGCAAATGTTCAATAGAACGTTGAAAACTAATTATACTTACTTAACTTTAATTAGAGAAACCTAACCTAACTTGTAGAGGAACCTAACCTAACCTTAAGATTGCACCGAGCAAACGTCGAGCGTCCAGTGGCGCCCTCATTACTTTTATTGTGTTTTCTACTTAAGTAAAGAATTTCCTTGCAATCAGACGATACTTTTTAGTAGCGCAAGTAAAAACACAATTTATGGGATACGTGTCACACTTTAATAACATTTACCCGTTGAGTAGTCAGCTTAACGGGAAAAGGTGGCCGCTTTTTTCCGTTAATATGATAACTCGAAGGTGAATTTTTATTAAACTGTGATATACCCTAAAAGTTGTGTTTTCATTTGTAGTACAAAAACCTACCGGCCAATTTCAAGAAAATACTTAAATTTAATAGAAAACACAATAATAGTAAGGAGGGCGCCACTGTACATCCGGCGTACGCTCGGCGCAGTCTTAACCGCAGAATTTGAATTTTTGAAATTGAAATTGATAAAATAAAAATGACAAGATAAAGACGATATAACTTTTCCAGGTGATTCAAGCAGCTGGACCCAAAAGGACATCGATACTCTCAACATCAACAGTAAGTATTTGAAGTATTTTTACTTGTCTCCCATTAAGAAGTGTTCAGAGACCAGTTCGTACTCACTTCCCATCACTAACCTCGTATTAATGAATTAGCGAGAGCGTAGAATTGCATATGTAGTGGTATTGTGTTTATACGCAAGAGAAAGAGACAGAGAAATAATTCGCTAATTAAACGCATACGTGGATTCGTCATACTCACCATTACGCATAACTGTAAATAGTCATACATTTATGAGCATAACGTTTTTAATCATAATGTTTAAGAACATATCGCTCATTGAATACAAAACGGACACATTCCAAAATAATTTGCTCTTCCATTAAAAATCGTATTCCAACCGCTTCTAATTTTAAAATGCAATACCGACGCATTTCGGATTGTGTCTGTTTTTTTATTCAATGAACGATATTGTGTAACGCGCATGAAGAAGGGTGGGCTAATTGGCCTAATGACCAATAAGGACAAGCGATATATCCCCGAATAGGTAATTCTAAGTTGTAAAACTATTACTATGACAGGTGGTTCGAAATCTTTGTGTGAAAAAAGTTATTGCCATGCAAAGACCGCGGTTTTTCCAAATGATTATTCTAACGTCATCTATGTAGGCGTCCCGATGTTCCAGTGGGGTTAGACAAGTTGCCATCGTTCACGAACGCTAGCGTTAGGCGATCACTTTGGTGATCACCTGTCACTTGGCGAAATAGGCTAGACAAGTTGCCATCGAATGTAACGCTAGCGTTAGGCGATCACTGTCGACATGCGTTGTCAAAAATGAAAAATCTAGCCAAAGTGTATGCCCACGATGGATACAACCTCGCTCGACAGTCTAGTTTTTTTTTCTAAAAATGATAAATTTGTCTATACTTTTCGACCTTAAAAGTCAAGTTGACGCTGTCGCAGATGTGCATTGGAAATAAACATATTTAGGTACGTATTATGTTGTATTTGTTACATTATTTATTTACATGTGGTTTTTCATAAAATGTTATGAGATTATGATTGTGTTGTGTGTTGTGTGTTATTCTAAGGTAAATATGTACGTGTATGTATGTGTTATGAATTCTTGTAACATGTAAGAAAAGTTACTTCCTTTATTTATTTATTTATTTAAAATAATTACACAGCATAACAATTTATGAACCCGTCTCCCAGGCATTGTTAAATAGTTTCCCTATTTAAATCAATAATGAAGATCAGATACAGGTTTATGTTCAAATCACGTGAAAGCGCAGCAGGGGCGCACAGGCATACCCAACTATTTTTACATGACTGCCTAAAATAAGGAGTGTAATGTTTTCAGGGTTAATGTATGTATGTATGTACGATTTTTTATTTATTTAGTGTAGTTGTGTTTGACTTTCTTTCAGCTACACCTTAAAATCGGATAACATTTGCTAAAATTGCGGTACTAATCGTAATGACATGGACAGAATAGTACAGAAGCCTGTACTCGATAAAATTAACTAGAGCAGCGTGTTTGTGATAAAGATATACCTACAGTTAATTTTTAATTTACAGGGACCTAGACTACACGTGATTGGAACTAAGAAAATATTTATGAAGTCCACTGGATACCTATAATGATATTCGCAAATGCAGATCATGGTGTGTATACAGTTTTATTCCGTATTTTCAGTATTTTACCTAACCTGGCGGACGTTACCTGCATGCATACGCTGCCTAGGTCCCACTTCAAACTTCCTCTGTCAAACTGAGAACGGCGGCTGCATCAGTCAAACCAGTGAAATGGCATAAATATGTCTGCTTTTAGCCAAGTCTTTATGTTTTGGGGGAGGCGTGAGATAACTCATTCATTAAGGAAATTTCCTCATGCCTAAATGACGTTTCGGGTGACCAGCTACTTTGGCCAAAGATTAAGCATTAAATCTATGTAAATAATTTGCTTTTTATTCATATAAGTTATTTGATCTCTCTAAAGTGTCTGCAAAACCAATATAAACTAAATGAGAATAAGTACAGTCGCCAATAATAATTTATATTTCACATTGCGTTACGCTCAAAATTATCTGACACGCTCTCTGTCCAATAGTTTCAGCCCTATATTGGATAATATATTATTGTTGGAGACAGCGAGTACATAACCTTTCTTAACTTTTTTCCAACAATATCTCAGTGTTTTAGCGCCCTTAGCCCCTTACGGATATTTGACTTGAATGTAAAAAAAATGTAGAAACAAAGTTATAGTTTATATTCATGACAAAAATTATGATAAGTCATTTTATTTTAATTTCAGAAAAAACCAACACCACTGTCTTCAGCCACTTCACCCACCAATTTTACCACATAGTATGCATTGTCTAGAAGGACTGCAATGCAGATTAACTGGATCCGTGCACTCCGATGTTCCTGTGATGTCTGCGTTAATACAATTATGTACTTTTCCATAATTTCTGCTCAGTAAAATAATCAATTCATGTTGTCTTCATTCCTATAATACATTCCAAATATGCTCGTTTTCCCATAATGTCGGATGTTGTAGGTCGGTTGAAGTAAATGTAAGCAACTAAAGTAGGTACGACTTTAAACACATCGCAGCAAACAAAGTGTGCAAAAATATATCAACACACTCTAGTTTGAGTTGAGTGCGGGTATTTTTGAACGCCTACTCCGATATTTGATGGTGACTGTACGGTCACGAGCGTTAATTTGACACACATTTCAAGAAAAATATTCTTGAAGTCGTCAATTTCCTTTCGTCACTTTCACAAGTAAGATTTCATAACTGGTTATGAATAATGATTTTTTTTCACTGTTTCTTAACCTGTTATTAAACAAGACTTTTTTTCCATTTTCATAACCAGAAACTAGGTAGGTTTAGGTAATATTAGTTTTGCAGCAAGCCCGGAGGGCCAAACCACCCAGAAATTGGAGCTCCGCGTCAGCGGAGCTCCGTCGACACTGTCTGATTGATTTGAAATAAGAGTGTCGACGGAGCTCCGCTCAGGCGGAACTCCTATTTCTGGGTGGTTTGGCCCTGCGGGCCTGCTGCAAAACTAACATAACCTAAACCTACCTCATTTTAAACAACTCGTTTTGTACACATCGTGTAGGTGTATGACTAGACAGAACAAAAAAGTACCATTTTACGTGTTCAAAGAAGTCATACATGGATATAGAACTAAGCGGTTATTAATTTTATTCAGCTGAACAAACGAGAAAAAAAATCTGACTAGTTCAGTTATAACTTATTTTATTTTCAACTGAACAAACGAGTAAAAAAATCTCACTTGTTCAGTCAACTGAACTAGTGGGAATAGAGGAACCTGACTACAATTTTGTCAGACTGCCTGCGCACAGTGGTCGCGTTATATGCGTGTGGTAACGTTCCCAAAACAAAACGATAAGGGAAATGGCTGAATACTGTAAATAAAGTAAGTACTAATTGTACTCATGTCCAATATGCAAAATCTGTCAAAAATGTTGGTCACGTTATGGCGTTATATACTTTCGAAGTATCTTTAAAAGGTCCTAGTGCCCTAACGCGACCAAAATTTTGGTCAGTTTTTACATATTTGGCATTGGTACAACTAATACTTACTTTGCTCATAATATTCAACCATTTCCCTTATCGTTTTTTTTGGTAACAACTATCGGCCGTTGAAAGTACATAACGCCATAACTATTTTTGAACATTTTTTGCATAGGTATTTGACATGAGTACTACTAGTACTTACTTTATGTACAAAATTCAGCCATTTCCTTTATCTCTTTTTTTTGGGAACGATAACACGTCTTTCAGCCGCCATATTAGTTAATGCGACCGCTGTGCGCAGGAAGAACGACATATTTGGCATCAGGGAGTTGCTCTCTATCCTGTCAGGCCAGAATAATATATTTCCGAGATCGTAACCAAATTAGTCGTGACCTCCTGTAATAACAGTGGTGGGTAAATAATTAGGAACGCTTGCATTTTTCCCATGTAATTGCCTACAAATATACTTTCAATTTTGACAACTAATCAAAAAGTTCTAGACCTATTTTAGTTTTAGTTACACTTATCGTTAGTTAATAAACTAAGCCTCAAATTTTTGTACAGTTTACCGCTATTAAAAACGAATATTTTTTAAAGGGATTTAAAAACTTAGTGCTGACGTATCCATGCAAAGTTTTTTAACATGAAATTGATGAAATATTCGATTTTAGCAGCGACAAACTGTACATACATTTAAACAGATTATTATATAATGATAAGTGTAAACTAAAAATAAAATTGATCAAGAAATTTTTGATTGGTGGTCAAAATTTAAGTCATAATTGTATTAAGTATATCTTACGAGAAAAACGCAAGCGTTCGGTTCCTAATTATATGGCCATCAGTGTAACTTCGAGTAATGAAACTTTACTAAAATAATGTACTTCGATTTTGTTTTGAACGTTTAATACTTGAAATCAATAATTTTTTGATTCATAGCATTTTTTGGATGAGGTTTTAAACATAATAAATTAATAGTAATTCAAACTCATTTCACCAAACAATTAAGTATAATCCTGCCTCTAATTAGTAGGGCTCATCCTGGATTTGGCTCCAATTATAAAAGGACTGCTCCGCACTACAATATAACCTAGGGGGCGACCTTTGAGACATTGAATGAAAGTTGAGATACTCCTTCCATACAGGCTGCAGGCTCCGTGTAAAATTGAAACACCGGAGTTTGTAATTCTGCGACAAGGGGTTGATAATAGTATATGGACATCCGGCATCGTCAACCAGCCGTCTGTAGGATTTTCTTTGTTGCCTAAAACAAACAAAAGTTATTTTATCAATAAATTGTATGATATCGGTTAAGTATACTTACTTGACCTCGCTATAAGTAACTATGTACTATTTTTTTCCGAAAACCATACTACTATATATATAAAGAGTTTTCAATAAAAGATAAAACGCTCCCTCGGTTAATTTAAACGTTGGGCGGGACCTTGTGAATAAAAAACATTACACATATTCAGGGAATGAAACATTCAATACTTTCATTAAATATATGTCATAACTTACTCTTGTCTTATACGAGACCTAGCTTCATCCGATTGTAGGAAGACGATCCTCCTCTTCAAGACTGTGTCGTTGTTGAGAGCATCCCCCACTTGACGGATGCATCTACTAGCAGCGGTCCGTTGCGTTAATTGGTTGGATACCCCGTGATCCTCTGATCCGACCTTGTCGCCAGAAAGCTGAGAGCACACAGCACCTGAAATAATCGTAATAAATATCTTTATTGGTACTGACAAGTTTCATTGTAGGTATTGTTTATATAATGCACATACCAACTTATACATGTTAAAATCAAAATGATGCTTACCTTCAGTTCAAGGAGAACCTCCTTCAATCTCCTCAACGAAGTCAGGGAACGCAAAAGGCTGCAAAGAACTCTAAATGAGACCTTGCTTAACGTAAAATGTTCCTGAACAGCATTTCATGCATCCCGTCCGCGGCCTCCAGGCTCGCACGAGAGATTTCTCTGGGTCGGCGCCTGGATAAGCTCGTACTGTTGTGAGCAGCGTATATGTAAGTCTCAGCGGAAGCATTTTTAATAAGAAATCAAAGTTCAAACAATATAATTTTATGCGACCGCGAAGCAATGATGACAGTGATGACACGGACTCAGTTGACAGTTTCTTGGTCGTTACGGCCGTCCATAGATACCGCCCTTAGATACCGACGTTTATATCGCACTGCTAGATGAAAATAGTAGTAACTCAAAATACAATGCATGTCAAAATCAACTTTAATTCAACTTCTTTGAACTTAAAACCAAACTAGCCATGATTTTGAGTTAATACTGTTTTGATCTAGCAGTGCGACATGGTGATTGTGCTCGTGTTCTATTCGACCTGTCAAAAGGGCAACTTGTCTAGCCTTTGTGTCAAAATAGTACCGCGTATCGACCGTAGTCGTCAAACCTATCGAGTGATAGTGATCACTTTTCAGCGTGTCAGTTAACGAGTGATATATCACGTGACTTACGTCATTCCCATACATTTTTCAATGACAACTCATGTCGCCAGTGATCACCTAACGCTAGCGTTCGTGAACGATGGCAACTTGTCTAGCCCCACCGATTTTTAAATATTTCACACAGCCATTTAAGATTTCCCGCCATACAAAAAGTTGTAGAATATGAAAAAATCTTTCAAAGGACATATGGCTTGTCATTATTGGTTTTTAGGCCAGTGTCCATACAAAACTGACCATCATCCTTTGATGTGCATAAAATTATTTAAAAATACTTTATAACATTCATAAAGTGGTTGCTCATAAAATAATTTAACTATACTGTTTAACGCATAAACTGAAAAACGCACTAACAAGTTTTTCCGCTATTTTATTTAAAAAAATAATCCTAACCTATCTGCGATACAATATTATGGCTTGATACATGTATGACATTTACAATTATTGTTAAAAATAATTATAATTATCATTATTATGACTAAATAAATGTATGACATTCTACATTACGGTTAAACCAATTATGACTGTGTATAATTATGACATAGTACAATTTATACCAAAAAAATAATATGAGTATTAACTTTATGCGTAATGTGTTATGACAGTTGAAATTCAAAAAATCAGTGTATATGTGGGCAACCGCTGTCTCTTCGTTCGTGTGTCACGTTGGCGCCACTGAAAATCAGCGTCGCGGTTCCGGCCGTGACATAGTGCTGAGTGGTGTCAATTTCGACGACAGGAATCACCCATGGCAACATTATGCTAAAATTTCTAAATTCCTTTTCCTTATTGTTTAATTTATTTTTTCTGTGTAGCCATTCTTTTTGTCAATGTTAAATTTAATCTGTGTTTTATTTGTTTTTAAATATTTTCTATTTCTATTTATCACTACATAGTATAAAACAAAGTCGCTTCCCGCTGTCTGTCCCTATGTATGCTTAGATCTTTAAAACTACGCAACGGATTTTGATGCGGTTTTTTTTAGTAGATAGAGTGATTCAAGAGGAAGGTTTTTATGTATAATAAATTTTGTTTTATGTACGTGTGTTATAGAAAACTCAAATAAAGAAGCGAAGCGAGGGCGGGTCGCTAGTATTCTATAAATTATGACAATAGTGGTTATGCGACCAGACGGCCACCCGTCTATGGGTGACGGTAATAGCTTACCATCAGGCGATCCGTCGGCTCGTTTGCCTCCTATGACATAAGAATGCGGGTGGTAGGACCTTGTGCAGGGTCCGTTCGGATCGCTACCACCATCTTATCCATTAACCTACCGCCAAACAGCAGTGTTCGCATTGTTGTGTTCCGGTTTGGGGATAAGACAGCCGGTGAAATTACTAGCAAAGAGGCATTCCATCTTAGTCCTCAGGGTTGGCAACGCATTTGCAGTCTTAGGATTGCATTGCAGTCTTGTGAATGCGAATGTCTATGGGTCACAGTTTCCACTTACCATCAGATGGCTTGTGTGCTCGTTTAACTTTGTCTTCCCTTTGCCATAAAAAAAAAAGTTCTAAACCTAATCATTTGAAATGTTTCAGTTGTCATCATTTCCGGCATTCTCGGAAACAGCTACCAATCCGGTCGTAAGTATTGGTTTTAATATCCCTATAATATTAGTAAAATCACCTTTCAAAACTCACCTCATGACCAAAACCGAAACGATTCTATAATGAGCGTTGCCATGGTAATAACGGTTCTATAATAATTATTATAGCATTGTTATTGCCATGGTAACGGTTATTCCGCATATCAGTCTTGGCGTTTATTGAACACTTTACATCCTAATTTGTTTAATATACCTAGCGGCTTTTTTACATCAATGGAAATAACGTATTAAAAACAAAATTAATTATGAGACAAATTAGGCGGACTTGCGCGGACCAGAGTTAGCCCTTAACCCAGAGTTAAGCGTCTACTTTTGTACGTGGTTTGCCGCCTAACCTCGGGTTAAGACGCTAACTCTGGTCCACGCAAGTGGGCCTTACGCGGACTTGCGCGGACCAGAGTTAGCCCTTAACCCAGAGTTGAGCGTCTACTTTTGTACGTGGTTTGCCGCCTAACCTCGGGTTAAGACGCTAACTCTAGTCCACGCAAGTGGGCCTTAGTAGACATACGAATCCACGCAGCAAAATTTTATGACAGGGAGTTCCTAATATCGATAAACTCACTTATCGATGCTTGTTCTATACAGGTGACTTCTAAGTGGTGAACAAAATGATCACCTCTGTGCTCTACCCAAGAATATGAACAACTTTCACTATGGGACCAACTCTGAAATCACAAAAAAAAACAGCTGCTTCATACATTTTGGTCGAGTACGTATTGAACTTTTCTATGAAACAGCTGATTTTTTTTTTCGTGTTTCAGTGTTGGTCCCATAGTGAAAGTTGTTCATATTCGTGAGGAGAACACAGAGGTGATCATTTTGTTCACCACTTAGAAGTCACCCTGTATAGTAGGGATCACTCCGAGTTTTTATTTTATTTTTTAGTACCTACTCAAAATAATCACATAATTTTTTTCTTCATTTCTGTCCCATCCATTGTTAAAATAAACGATCAGAATTGTACTATGTATGTACTTTGTTGAAAACGCGAAAAGTACTACAAGAAAAAATAGCGATTGTTTATTATTGTCGTTAGCATTTTAAGATTGTAGAAAAAGTTATATTTACTTATTATTTATAATTAGCTCCCAAGTACTCGCGCACGCGCTCTAACCTCGGCACTCATACCTTAAGAATCTTCACTATGTACCATTCACATAGATAACTATTATATACGCTTGTTTTTTATGCAAATAAACTATTCGTTCAGTCATACATTTATTCATTAATTCCACGTCCATATGGAGTATAACATATTCAAATAGTGAAGGGTTTTTTAGAAGAAGAAGAAAGAAGAAGAAAAACTTATTCACTACACAGAAGACACGCAAATAGAGAAATGAAAGATAACAAACAATGTGACAGAAACAGCACGGAGTGTGTCCTCGCGGCAGCGAATCGGACACTGGCTCAGCATTATGCTTAGGCGTCAGACACGTACAAGCTTTTATTTAATTAGCAATGTATGTATGTATGTATGAATGTATGTATGTATATGTATGTACGGGTCAAATTATGCAAGTTAAATTTGACCCACTTCCCGGTTTCCGATGAAGCTGAAAAGGAGGATGGGCTAATTGGCCTAATGACCAATAAGGACAAGCGATATGTCCCCGAATAGGTAATTTTAAGTTGTAAAACTATTACTATGACAGGTGGTTCAAAATCTTTGTGTGAAAAAAGTTATTGCCATGCAAAGACCGCGGTTTTTCCAAGTAATTATTCTAACGTCGTCTATGTAGGCGTCCCGATGTTCCAGATTTTTAAATATTTCACACAGCGATTTAAGATTTCCCGCCATACAAAAAGTTGTAGAATATGAAAAAATCTTTCAAAAGACATATGGCTTGTCATTATTGATTTTTAGGCCAGTGTCCATACAAAACTGACCATCGTCCTTTGCATACATGTGTACGTGGATGAAAATATAATACTATTATGATATGATCTGATGATGGAGTCAGAGGGTGACGAGAGAATCTCCGCTATTCTTTACGAAGACCGGTCGTATTTGGAGTAATATTTTTGGTCTTGATAAGCAGATAATGACTCTAAAATGTCCGTAAACTCTGTCCCAAAAATGAAAAGTTCTTGTTTTTTTATAGACTAGATAAATGCTGACTGAACTAAAGATCTACCTACATAGAACGTTTACTGATTTCTTTTTCTTTTTTCAGTTGGACCCATTCTAGTTAAAGGTAAGGAAAATCATACACTAAGCTGTTATTACACAGAATCAAAAGCTCGAAAACTAGCCGTTATAGGTGTCGCATTACAAGCTTTTATCAACATCCATATCATAACTTTCCTACAATACGCGGAATACCTGTGGGTGGTAGGACCTTGTGTAGGGTCCGTCCGGATCGCTACCACCATCTTATCCATTAACCTACCGCCAAACACCAGTGTTCACATTGTTGTGTTCCGGTTTGGGGATAAGACAGCCGGTGAAATGACTAGCATAGAGGTATTCCGCCTTAGTCCTCAGGGTTGTTAACGCATCTGCAGTCTTGTGAATGCGAATGTCTATGGGTCACAGTTTCCACTTACCATCAGGTGGCCTAGAGAAGACAAACGAGCGCTGTCTTCTCTATGCAATAAAAAAAGTTTAAAAAATACGTTCAGAAACGATAAGCAAACGGCCTGTATTAAGAAACTTGTATCTGTGGTTGTATTTTAATGTAAACATTAAAGTATTGCATGTCATTAAAGCGTGGTTGCGTCACCGATACTTTAATGTAAAAATTAAGATACAGGGTCACCACAAATACAGGTTTCTCACATATTATAGAAAACCTAAGACATGCATATAGATATAGCTTAGCGACTGTACACATAATTAGGCATTAAAACACAGATCTTATTATGTAACAACACTCGTGTAATAATGCCTCTCATTATGCACCAGTCACATAAAGTACTAGTATCGTTGACTAGCACTCATAGCACAGTAATTTGTATTAGATTGTGAATTGTTTTTTTTTTTTCAGAATGGATTCGTAGCTGGAGAAACCACAAGGGACCCAAACGGGGAGCCACAGGTAACATTAAAAAAAAATACCAACCTCTGACAGTTTATTTTTCATTCATTCATCAAGCAATAATAGACTCTTGGACTAATGGACTCTTGGTTGGATTGAAAAGGGCATACTTCGATGGTTCTGTCATTTGGAAAGGATGGATGAAAGAAGATTGACGAAAGAGATATACAGATCGAAAGTGAGTGGACGGGTCGGAAGGGACCGCCCTAGGCGTACTTTTTCGAGTCAAATCAGTGAAATACTGGAAAAGGGCCGAATCTTAAGTACCCGAAACCGACGTGCGTGCATGACTCGATGTATGAATGTAGACGAAGCGAAATAAATTTGTCAAGATCGTAGCAAGTGGAAAGAAGTGGTCTCTGCCTACCCCTCTGGGAAACAGGCCTGATTTAATGTATGTGTATGTATGGTTAACGGTGTAGCTTTGACGCACGCCATATTAATGGCGTCCTGCTCTAATATTTGCATCCGTGTATCTCTGTGTCTGTGTATCATTCTGTTGCATTGTAGCTCCCAAACCGATAGATTCTTATACAGTTTTTTTTAAATCAAAAAGCTAGTCTAATCAGTTTTTAACTAAAAAGGGTCTCAGCTTAGCATATGCTGCAGCCGGAGCCACAGCGCTGGTTTTCAGCTAGACCCTGGACGACGTCAGACCTTCAAAAGGTTTATAATTTACTAGCGACCCGCCCTCGCTTCGCTTCGGTTTATATGAGTTTTCTGTAATACCAGTACATAAAATACAAAAATATTATACATATAAACCTTCCTCATGAATCCCTCTATCTATTAAAAAAAACCGCATAATAATCCGTTGCGTAGTTTTTAAGATCTAAGCATACATAGGGACAGACAGCGGGAAGCGACTTTGTTTTATACTATGTAGTGAAGTATCAATTCTAAAAATAGGCCGTCATTATAATTTTTTAACAAGCTTTTATTTAACTTGCATTGTTCGTACGTAAGTTGTCTGTCAAAATTTGCTGTAAATTTTGAACCAGTTCCCGGACTGCACCGAGCAAACGCCGAGCGTCCAGTGGCGCCCTCATTACTATTATTGTGTTTTCTAATTAACTAAAAAAATTCCTTGCAATCAGACGATACTTTTTTGTAGTGCAAGTCAAAACACAATTTATGGGATACGTAACAAACTTTAATAACATACCCTTTGAGTAGTCAGCTTAACGGAAAAAGGTCGCCACATTTTTCCGTTAAGTTGATAACTCGAAGGAGAATTGTTATTAAACTATGTAATATACCCTGTAAGTTGTGTTTTCGTTTGTTGTACAAAAACCTACCGACCAATTTCAAGAAAATACTTTAGTTTATTAGAAAACTCAATAAAAGTACTGAGGGTGCCACTGTACGTGCGGTGTACGCTCGCTCGCTCGCAGTCTTAATGGGGACCACATTTGTAAATCCGAGGACAATGAAAAAAATTGGTATTTAAGAGCTGATCTGATGACAGAGTAGGAAGGTGGCAATAGGATCTCTGCTATATTTAAGACTGCGCTGAGCGTACGCCGGATGTACAGTGGCGCCTTCATTACTTTTATTGTGTTTTCTAATAAACTAAAGTATTTTCTTGAAATTGGTTGGTAGGTTTTTGTACTATAAATGAAAACACAACTTATAGGACACATAGTTTAATAACAATTCACTACGGAAAAAAGTGGCCACATTTTCGTGTTAAGCTGACTACTCAAAGGGCATGTTATAAAAGTTTGTTACGTATTCAATAAATTGTGTCTTTACTTGCGCTACAAAAACGTCGTGTGATTGCAAGGACATTCTTTAGTTAATTAGAAAACACAATAATAATAATGAGGGCGCCACTGGACGCTGGACGTTTGCTCGGTGCAGTCTTAAAATAGACCGCATGTTGGACTCATTAGTTTTATCTTGATAAGCAGATGACTCTGCAAAAAAAAGTTCATTCACAGGCAAAAAAAATCTCAGTAATTTTTTAATTTACTCTTGCAGATCTGTCACGATACAGGGACGAGATCTTTAGAGGAATTCAGGACGCTAAGGAAGATAAATGGAGTGGTGCTTTTGACCTAAATAAACGAGGAGATTGGGAAAAAATTCAAAAGGTTAGCCAAGAGGAAAATTCTGCAGATACTTCAAGCAACGAAGACCAGCAAACGAGCAACAGCTCAAACTCTTCTGATGAACGCGATACCTCTAGCCAAAGCGACAAGTCAAAGTCTTCTTATGAACGCGATACCTCTAGCCAAAGCAGCAAGTCAAATTCTTCTGATGAAAACGATGCCTCTAGCCGAATCAACAAGTCAAAGTCTTCCAATGTAAGCGATGGCTCTAGCCGAATCAATAAGTCAAATTCTTCTGATGAAAACGATGCCTCTAGCCAAAGCAGCAAGTCAAATTCTTCTGATGAAAACGATGCCTCTAGCCGAATCAACAAGTCAAAGTCTTCCAATGTAAGCGATGGCTCTAGCCGAATCAATAAGTCAAATTCTTCTGATAAAAGCAATGCCTCTAGCCAAAGCGACAAGTCAAAGTCTTCTGATGTCAGTAATAACAGTGGCTCTAACAACAAGTCAAATTCTTCTGATGAAAGCAATGCCTCTAGCCAAAGCGACCAGTCAAAGTCTTCTGATGTCAGTAATAACAGTGGCTCTAACAAACAAAATGGCAATGGAAACTCTTCCACTGAAGGAAGCGAAAGCAGCCAATCGGAATCTTTGGGTGACGGTGGCAGTTACAAAAGGCTAGACAAAATCGAAGACAAATCCAAAGCAACTGAATCCAAAAACCGCAGTAGCAATAGCAGTGGCAGTGGAAAAAAAACTGTCAACGCAGATGGTAGCAGGTCGGAGGAATATAACTTCCAAAACTCCAATGCTGAGTCCAGTAAGAAGGCATCAGAGAATTCTCATGCGGAAGAGCACAGAGTTGAGAAAATAGAAGGTGATGTAAGCGATGGCTCTAGCCAAAGCGACAAGTCAAAGTCTTCTGATGTAAGTACCTCTAATAACAAGAGCAACCAAAACAACGGCTCTAACTCATCTGATAACAGTGGCTCTAACAAACAAAATGGCAATGGAAACTCTTCCACTGAAGGAAGCGAAAGCAGCCAATCGGAATCTTTGGGTGACGGTGGCAGTTACAAAAGGCTAGACAAAATCGAAGACAAATCCAAAGCAACTGAATCCAAAAACCGCAGTAGCAATAGCAGTGGCAGTGGAAAAAAAACTGTCAACGCAGATGGTAGCAGGTCGGAGGAATATAACTTCCAAAACTCCAATGCTGAGTCCAGTAAGAAGGCATCAGAGAATTCTCATGCGGAAGAGCACAGAGTTGAGAAAATAGAAGGTGATAGCTTCTAATTGATTCCATAAAACTCTACACCTTTTGAAGGTTTAAAAAAAAAGAATGTCAAGTAAATTTGTATTTAGTGAATAAAATATATGTTTCTAATAATTGTTTTTATACCATTCCCACATTAAATTTAATCGTTCGGTCGGCCAAGAAATTGGTCTGCCAGTTTTAAGAAAAGTTTCCGTGAGGTCTTATTATCGCTACGGTTGACATTTGTCACTGTCATAATCAGACCTAGGAATATATTATACAGATCGAAAGTGAGTGGACGGGTCGGAAGGGGCCGCCCTAGGCGTACTTTTTCGAGTCAAATCGGAGAAATACTGGAAAAAGGCCGAATCTTAAGTACCCGAAACCGACGTGCGTGTATGACTCGATGTATGAATGTGGAAGAAGCGGAAGTTTGTCAAGATCGTAGCAAGTGGAAAGAAGTGGTCTCTGCCTACCCCTCTGGGAAACAGGCGTGATTTAATGTATGTATGTATCAAATAAATAGGCATCTTTATCTTTAGCGCTATCCCGTTTCCTCTATAACTGGAGCTTGAATACAGAAAGAGACCACTCGATTGTACAACGAAGAAGATGGTAATTACTTTTGCTGATATGAATACGATATCGCAATTACGCGTAACTAACAATTAAAATAAGGTGCAAAGTACACTCTCTAAAATGTGTTTTGTACGCACAGATGGGACTACTTAAACTAAATATCAGAGGGACAATGTCACACCAATTGACCTAGTACCAAACTAAGCTCTAGGCTTATAGTATGGGTACTAGACAACGATATAAATACTTATGCATTGAAAATATCCATGAAAAAAAAATAAAAATATAAATAAATAACCATGCAATATCATTTCCATATTGTTGTGTTCCGGTTTGGGGATAAGACAGCCGGTGAAATGACTAGCCTTGAGGCATTCCATCTTAGTCCTCAGGGTTGGCAACGCATTTGCAGTCTTAGGATTGCTCTGCAGTCTTGTGAATGCGAATGTCTATGGGTCACAGTTTCCACTTACCATCAGGTGGCCTGTGTGCTCGTTTGTCATCTCTATGCCACAAAAAAAAAAAAAAAAAAAAGATTCAAGAAAAAATATTCGAACTCATCCATCGCACTAATATCTGGTTTTTTTTTTTTAAAACGCGTTCTGACCAACGAACGAGTGAATGTCGTAACGGTGAATTTAAGTAGTCCTGTTAGAGCGAACAAAACACATTTTAGCGCGTGCATTTTCAATTTGGCACTTAACCATTAACCCAAAATTATAAAAATTAAACTAAAGAAAAAAGTTAAGTAAATAAAACAAAACAAACCAGAAAAATTATTAAAGCTAGTACCCGAAACCGACGTGCGTGCATGACTCGATGTTTGAATGTGGAAGAAGCGAAAGAAATTTATCAAGATCGTAGCAAGTGGAAAGAAGTGGTCTCTGCCTGCCCCTCTGGGAAACAGGCGTGATATAATGTATGTGTGTACATAGCTTACAATATATTGAAGAATATATCAAAGCGCCTGCTCGACGCAAGTCAACTTCGCATACAGATTAAGGAATTGCCATTCAACATGGCAACTGAGAGAGAGAATTCAATTTAAAAAAAACAAATACTTAACTAAAACTCGGGCTTTTAATTAAAAGCAAGCCTTAAAAGCCAGACACCATTTTTAGGGTTCCGTAGTCAAACTAGGAACCCTTATAGTTTCGCCATGTCCGTCCGTCCGTCCGTCCGTCCGTCCCCAGTCTAGCTCAGAGACTCATAGTACTAGAAAGCTGTAATTTGGCATGAATGTACATATTAGTCACGCCAACAAAGTGGTAAAATAAAATTTTGAAAAATATTTTTTTTTAATAGAATAGAATAGAATAGAATCCTTTATTTCAGGCCGACAGACCCATAACATTTGTTAGTAACAGAGGTACTTAGACTATGTTAATACTCTACTACTTAGATTATTTTATATATGTAAAAATAGGTTTGACTTGTCCTACTCAGTTAATAAAAATCGGACAATCAAACCTGCCAGCTATCATTTTCAGGATACTGTTGGGGCTTTTCCTGACGCGACCCATGTGTGATGCGATTTTCTTACGCATGATCGCCAGGAAGCCGTCTGTGCGCGACTCCGTAAACATACCTGAGGCGCTGCACCACCTCGGCAGACCCAGCAGTATCCTGAAAGCGTTGTTGTATTGCACGCGAAGGGCGTTATAAGCTCGTTTCGTATACTTAACCCACAGGCTGCTCGCGTAAAAGGATTGACTATAAGCTTTAAATAGCGCAACTTAAACCTCATTTGAACATCTCGCAAACCTGCGGGCCAGCATATTGCTTCTCACTGATAACGCCCTACGCTCCCTTTCAATATCTTGATCATCACACAGGTCGTCAGTGATTATGTGACCAAGATATTTAAAACTATGCACTGTTTTAAGTACAGTGCCCCCAAGAGTGACCGGAGGTACGTAGTAGGGCTTTTTTTTCGTTAATGCACCGCCCCTACACGTAACGTGGGGATGTCTTTTTTTTTTCTTGCCTACCCCATAGTGTGGGGGTCGTTGGATAGGTCTTTCAAAAATATTGCGGGTTTATGACAACAATTTTTCGATTAAGGGATCTGTTTATGAAATATTAAGCTTTAAAGCGCTATTTTTTGTTAGAGTCAAGTGTCCCCCCCCCCCCCTACAGCCAAAAGTACAAGTACTAAAAATCTGAAAAAAATCTTCAACGAAAGCGCATATAACGAATTTTAAAGAAAAACTATCACGGCTAAGTAGACATGATTAGTTCCTGAGATACAGGCGATTAACGGGTTTATACCTACTAAAAATCATCTAAGACAGCGCCAAATAACTTTAAATAGAAAATTGTTTCATACATGTTGATTTTTGAGATAGTTTTTTGTGTTTGTCGTTACGGCTTCGGAACCCTACACTGAGCATGGTCCGACATGCTCTTGCCCGGTTTTTATACTGTCGTCAATATACGCAGTTTGATCAAAATTACGCGGAAAAATAATATTAAAAACCTTTGATAATCTTGTATGTATGTATGTACGTATGTAAACACTTTATTGTACAAACAAGAGATAACAATTATAAAATAGACAAAAATATTACAGGGATGTACATAGGCGAACTTATCCCTTTAAGGGATCTCTTCCAGTTAGCCTTTGAGCAATTGAGAAATAATTTACAACGAATAGCCAAATAAGTACAACACTAAAAGTAATTTCTATAAATATAAATAGATAAAATACATAAACATAATCTTATATATGTATTCAATATAATAAATAAGTATACAAAATAAGCAGGAAATAAAAGTTCAAGAAGAAGTGTCAAGCCAGAACTTCTTTAGTCGAGATTTAAAAGAATCTACAGACTGAGACTGCCTAATCTCAGGAGGCAATAGATTCCGCAAACGCCCAGCGTGAACCGAAAAGGATTTAGATTAAGCTTTGGATTTATTTGACGGGAAAGCAAGGGAAAGATAAGATTGTCACTTGAACGCAAAAATCTTCCTCTTCCTTTAGTAATTTTACTTTTTGATATGACCTTCATGTCATTCAGCGATTGAGTTTTTATTTCCATATAGCAAACGCCGTCCTTTCAAAGTTCTCTTCATGTTTGAAGGAATACGCGCGTGGGGCCAAGTCCGGTGAATAGGGCGCATTTTGTCAAAAAAGACAAGCCTCAAGGTGTGAGAGACAAGAGATGGGGTTGGTTATCGTGGTGCAGTTGAAAAGAGTGGTTTTTGTGCTGGGGGGTGATTCTCTCAAGAAGCAAAGGTGAACGAATGGACGAGTGATCTTCAAGCGGCGAGATTAAGTAGTCCGGTCAGTGCGAACAAAACACATTGTAGCGCGTGCATTTTCAATTTAGCAGCATGGTTCTGCCGATGGGTCGAACGTATAAGGCTGCTTAATTGAAAATGCACGCGCTACAATGTGTTTTGTTCGCACTGACCGGACTACTTAATCTCGCCGCTTGAAGATCACTCGTCCATTCGTTCACCTTTGCTTCTTGTGGAAAATTCCGAATATTCCTATTCCCATAATCACGAAATTTTAGCAACCCGAATTCTCCAATATTTATAATTTCAAATAAGCGCCCGATAAAATATTGTATAATAGGTACCTTGTAGGTAACTTGGGTCTATATCGGTATCCATAAAGTTTTTTTTTTTTTTTTTTTATGGCATAGAGTAGACAAACGAGCTCACAGGCCACCTGATGGTAAGTGGAAACTGTGACCCATAGACATTCGCATTCACAAGAATGCAATGCAATCTTGAAACTGCAAATGCGTTGCCAACCCTGAGGACTAAGATGGAATGCCTCTATGCTAGTCATTTCACCGGCTGTCTTATCCCCAAACCGGAACACAACAATGCGAACACTGCTATTTGGCGGTAGGTTAATGGATAATGATGTTTATTACGCATAATGATCATAACACATAAAATAGGTAAGGGTTTTATTTTAATTATTATACAAAAATAACCTAACCTAATGTACACAATGCGTAATAGTACATTGTGTATTAAGGGTGGTAAAGAAAGAATTACAAACGAGAGTCTGTTAGAAGCCCGAAGCCGAAGGCTGAGGGCTTTAATGACTCGAGCTTTGTATTTCCTTTACCACCCGTGTAACATACAATGTTTTTCATCACAATTGCGAGGAAATGAAATAAAATCAGACAAAAGATCATATTTTTAACTTATTAGCGGCAGACTACGTCATTGTCTGTGACTTACCACAGATAATGTCAAACGTGTTCGGAGTCCGATTCTAGTGACATATGAGATCAATAGTTTATTATGCGAGATTGTTAGGAAATAGTATTCAACTGACATTTCATCTCGAATGAAACTTCATATCGAATGGCACAAGAATTGGGGTCCTGACGTATTGTGATAGTTCGAGTCCACGTATAATATTTAAAAAAAAAGCTATTACGTACTTAAGTAACGTAATGGTAAAAAAAAGGCCCGCGGGTATTATTTTGGATTTACGGTCGATTTTTCTAGCATGTTAGGACACTATTTACGAGCAAGTGTGATGAAAAAAAATAAAAAATAAAATATGCGTTTCAAATGGGGCGTTTAACACACATTATGCTCAAAAACTGTAAGAAATGTTCCTTAAACTTACCACTATCAAACCTGCTATTAAACAAAAGAACTCGCATCCAAATCGGTTCACCTGTTTAAGAGCTACGGTGGCACACACAGACACACACATCGGTCAATCTTATAACACCCCTCTATTTGCGTCGGAAGTTAACAATTGATAATTATCTATTAACTAGCGACCCGCCCTCGCTTCGCTTCGGTCTATGTGAGTTTTCTGTAACACCCGTACGTAAACCAGAATCTATTATACACATAAATCTTCCTTAAGAATCACTCTATCTATTAAAAAAAACCGCATCAAAATCCGTTGCCTAGTTTTAAAGATCTAAGCATACATAGGGACAGACAGCGGGAAGCGACTTTGTTTTATACTATGTAGCGATGATAGTAAATCAAGCTTTTGCAATAAGTACGGGACCCTAAAAATGGCAGAAGCGTTAGTTTAGTTTCCTCTACGAAGATATAACTTATCATTAACGGCTATGACGCCACGTACATAATTATTCTAGTTCTAATCTGACACATTTTTAATTATTATTTTTTTGCATGTTCCAGCGAACGCGCGTGTTACCAGCGTAGAGCACGCTAGTCTATATAAGAGGTACGTGTTTCATACTACATGTTTTTATTACAATCTTACATTAAAGACGCTAGTCCTGGGTTCAAAACACAGGTAGGCAGATATTTGTGTGATGTTTTTAGGTAATTCATTATATAAGTATTTATATCGTTGTCTAGTACCCATAGTACAAGCCTTGAGCTTAGTTTGGGACTAGGTCAATTGGTATGACATTGTTCACAGATATTTATTTATTAAAACTGACCCAACCCATGTGGTATCCGGGTTAGAAAAGTGTCACTCCATGTCTTCTCGTGGATGTCGTAATTTAAAAGCCGACTAAGGTAATAAAGGCGTGTAGTACTGTTAGGCGATGGGCTTGCAACCTGTCACTAATACACTGGTAAACATCTTAGCCTAAGTGTGCAAAATGTGGTTACGGAATTATCAACAAGTTTTTAGAGTTCTTGGAAATTCTGTAGCTCTACCGTTCTCTGGGAATAAAGGCGTGAGTGTATGTATGTATGTATTAAAACTGAAGAGTGTGAAATAAACTAAATTATTAACATAAAACCCGTCTGCTATAAAATCATCAACTGAAAAGCGAAAAACAAACTATGATATATAGAAAGTTGTAAGAGCTAACTGAGGTACCGTAAAAGGTGGGTAATTATGCTCCATGGTTATATTGATGTAATCTGTATCGTAAATCATTCTCTTAAAATGTTACTTTAGTCTCTGCACATCGGGACTAAAGCTCCTTATTAGTCTGTAGGGTTTTTTTTTAATTTATTTTCGAAACCCCTTTAACAAACAATTACGGTGTTTATGAATGTCGAAGGAGGGTTCTGTTTATCAGCCTATACATATATTATAATTGTATGTATGTTTGTTCTTTTGTAGCGCTCTAGAAACTAAACTCGTCGACTGATTTTGAGGATTCTTATGTCAATAAATTTGTCTTAATCTTGTGTGTCACTAAAGATTTGACAGTAATCAAAATTCAATATGGCGGCAACCGGACGCCATATTGTAAAACAGAAAACCAATTAAGTCGAAAAACTATGACAAGTGGAGTATCATTGAATGGATACACTACATACTTCCGATTTTTCACAATTCCGATGGGTTTTTGACAGAAGACTTAACTTTTTGATATCATTTATAAATTAAATCTAACCTAACCTACGTATGACAATTAAATTATGCATTTAATCTAAAATAGCTCCAGCGTAACATGGTTTTCTGGAAAAATGAAAATTCGGTCAAATGAATATTAGGTATTTTGAAAATAAAAATGAATGGTTTTCATAAAACGACGCAAAAAAGAGGTGTGTTTATAAGGTTGACGTGTAAGTCTGTGTGTGTGTAAAATACCCAGCTACTTAGCGGTCCCCGACGTGGCGACGCTTGAATCAAAATATTAATACTATCTTATAATTAAAGTTGGCCAATACTTATTATTGTTTACTTTTTTAGCAACTAAACAGTATGGTGTTTTGAAGCTTGCTTTTTGTTATTTTGAAGTATATTCTATATTCTAACTTTGGTACCTTACCTACGTTATTAATCCATACTATCATTAAAAATGCGAAAGTGTGTCTGTCTGTCTGTCTGTTACCTCTTCACGCTTAAACCGCTGAACCGATTTAGGTGAAATTTGGAGCAAAGACAGTTTGAATCCTGGGAAAGGACATAGGATAGTTTTTTTTTTCGAAATTCATCCCCTAAGGGGTTAAATAGAGGGTGAAAATTTGTATGGAGCTACGATATTAAACGAGTTCCACGCGGGCAGAAGCTAGTATTGAATATATTCTGAAATGATTTCAGCAGAAAATAACAGATGATCACTACATAGTATAAAACAAAGTCGCTTCCCGCTGTCTGTCCCTATGTATGCTTAGATCTTTAAAACTACGCAACGGATTTTGATGCGGTTTTTTGTGATAGATAGAGTGATTCAAGAGGAAGGTTTTTATGTATAATAAATTTCGTTTTTTATACGGGTGTAACAGGAAACTCACATAAACCGAAGCGAAGCGAAAGCGGGTCGCTAGTTTAATATATTCTGGAATATCATGATTTCAACAAAAAATAACAGATGATCACTACATAGTATAAAACAAAGTCGCTTCCCGCTGTCTGTCCCTATGTACGCTTAGATCTTTAAAACTACGCAACGGATTTTGATGCGGTTTGTAATAGATAGAGTGATTCAAGAGGAAGGTTTTTATGTATAATAAATTCCGTTTTATATACGGGTGTTACAGAAAACTCACATAAACCGAAGCGAAGCGAAAGCGGGTCGCTAGTTTAATATATTCTGGAATATCATGATTTCAACAAAAAATAACAGATGATCACTACATAGTATAAAACAAAGTCGCTTCCCGCTGTCTGTCCCTATGTACGCTTAGATCTTTAAAACTACGCAACGGATTTTGATGCGGTTTGTAATAGATAGAGTGATTCAAGAGGAAGGTTTTTATGTATAATAAATTCCGTTTTATATACGGGTGTTACAGAAAACTCATATAAACCGAAGCGAAGCGAGGGCGGGTCGCTAGTTTAATATATTCTGGAATATCATGATTTAAGCAGAAAATAACAGATGATACTCGATATAGTGAATACGATCAAATAGGGTTATCGTTTTTTTTTCGCTTGCCTAGTAATGGAACAGATAATTAAGTAGGTATCGTTACGTTTTAATATGGCTTCTTGACCCCTACTTCTAACGGTCGGAAACGATAAAATTTTACATTAATTTGACGACGCGCTGGCCTAGTTGGTAGTGACCCTGCCTACAAAGCTAGCGATCCTGGGTTCAAATCCCGGTAAGGGCAGATATTTGTGTGATGAGCGCGAATATTTGTTCCTGAGTCATGGATGTTTTCTATATATTTATGTATATATTTCTCTATAAGTATTTATATCGTTGTCTAGTACCCATAATAAAAGCCTTGAGCTTAGTTTGGGACTAGGTCAGTTGGTGTGACATTGTCCCCTGATATTTATTTATTTTATTTTTTAGCTGGTATTTATTTTTAAATACTGGAAAAGGGCCAAATCTTAAGCACCCGAAACCGACGTGCGTGTATGACTCGATGTATGAATGTGGAAGAAGCGAAAGAAATTTGTCAAGATCGTAGCAAGTGGAAAGAAGTGGTCTCTGCCTACCCCTCTGGGAAACAGGCGTAATTTAATGTATGTAATGTACCTATGTAATTATTTATATGTCTTTAAAAAAAAGTCAAGTGTAGGTCGTTTTCGCGCACTGAGGGTTCCGTCCGCAATTTGAATGTTATTGTCTTAACCAAATAAAGAACAACAAGGAGTTTCTTGCGGCGTTTCTTCTCAGCAGTGGTCTCTTGCGAAGCGCTGGTAGATATTTGACGTGTAAATGTGTCCGTGCGGCCTACTTACTGAATAATAGTATTTTACGTAACACCTGGCCATAATGAGAGTTTTATCGCACGCTGCGCGCACGGTAAAACTCGCATTGTGGCCAGGTGAAGACGTAAAATTGTGTACTCATCACGGGCAGTAAAAAAGAAAGCCCTCTATCGCATATTTACAACCCTCGCCTACGGCTCGGGTCTCAAATACCTGCGATTTCGGGCTATCTTTCTTTTACAGTCCTTGTTAAGTAATGTACTATTTCGTAATCGTGTTATAATAGAGAGCTTTTTAGTCGAGTACCGTGTTTAGGCCACGAAGCTTGCTGAGTGGCCTAAGTAAGGTACGAGATTAAAAAGCTTAATTATGACACTATTGTGAACAATACTTTTTGTACGAGTTCATTAAAATTAATAATGTAAGTCATTAATACGAGTATATAAGAAAATTAAAAGTAGATTTTTTACAGATGATGCGACGCTGCTACGTTCCGAAACGACACAGATTGGCAATTTTGTATCGGATCGAGAATCCTTAAACAAGGACACATATATCATCATATATGGAAATCCGAAGTTCTATTTTCAAATTTTTTTCGGTTGTCTAGAGCGTATCGAAATAGTTATTTCGGTTGTCTAGAGCGTATCGAAATAGTTATTTCGGTTGTTTCGGAAGTAACATCTAGACTATTCAACGATGAAAAGAGTGACGTTACAGTATTCTCTATGGAATCGTAATACACGCATTTTAATCGACGAGTACAAAAACATATTTTTCATCACACTTGCTCGTAAATAGTGTCCTAACATGCTAGAAAAATCGACCGTAAATCCAAAATAATACCCGCGGGCCTTTTTTTACCATTACGTTACTTAAGTGCGTAATAGCTTTTTTTTTAAATATTATACGTGGACTCGAACTATCACAATACGTCAGGACCCCAATTCTTGTGCCATTCGATATGAAGTTTCATTCGAGATGAAATGTCAGTTGAATACTATTTCCTAACAATCTCGCATAATAAACTATTGATCTCATATGTCACTAGAATCGGACTCCGAACACGTTTGACATTATCTGTGGTAAGTCACAGACAATGACGTAGTCTGCCGCTAATAAGTTAAAAATATGGTTTTTTGTCTGATTTTATTTCATTTCCTCGCAATTGTGATGAAAAACATTGTATGTTACACGGGTGGTAAAGGAAATACAAAGCTCGAGTCATTAAAGCCCTCAGCCTTCGGCTTCGGGCTTCTAACAGACTCTCGTTTGCAATTCTTTCTTTACCACCCTTAATACACAATGTACTACGAGTATTACATATTTTTTTTCAAGTCCAAGTCTCACTTGACGTTTAGTGTGTTTAGTAATAAGGTTGATATTGCTACAGGGTTTTCATCTGAGATACTGCGTATTGGCTTAGGAGAGCAATAGATAACTCCGTCCGTTGAAAAAAGAGATGTCTAAGATTATCGTCCGCCTCAGGGTTTCCCAACGCGTCCGCAGACAAAATATAAATTTTTCATATCACCTATTCGGAAATGGGACATTACTACGAAAGATCAAAGTGGCACTTTTCTGTTTAAGTACATTTTGTTGACATTATTAAATATAGTTAACACTTGAATCCCTCACTACGCTCAAGATTCTATTTAAGAATCCCTCGCTATTGTAAAAGATACAGTTGCTTAAAGTTAAGACGGACGGACAACATACGGACGGCATATTAAGACTGCGCCGAGCAAACGTCGAGCGTCCAGTGGCGCCCTCATTACTATTATTGTATTTTCTAATTAACTAAATCATCATCATTTCGTATGGCTATATTAATCTTAGCGCTGGATCCTATACGTCTATTTTTAGGTTTACTAGCCAGTCTTTGGCCGCTGCAGAGAGCTGGTGCAGCTCGGACATACCGCCAGGGAAGCAGTGGAGCGGACAATCATTCACGATGTGAGCTAGAGTTTGGTCAGGCTTAACATTTTACTTTCATTAACTAAATAATTTCCTTGCAATCAGGCGATAGCTTTTTGTAGCGCAAGTAAAAACACAATTTATGGGATACGTAAGAAACTTTAATAACAATTACCCTTTGAGTAGTCAGCTTAACGGAAAAAGGTGGCAACTTTTTATCCGTTAAGTTGATAACTCGAAGGTGAATTGTTATTAAACTATGTGATATACCTTATAAGTTGTGTTTTTATTTGTAGTAAGTACAAAAAGCTACCGACCAATTTCAAGAAAATACTTTAGTTTATTAGAAAACACAATAATAGTAAAGAGAGAGCCACTGTACATCCGGCGTACGCTCGGCGCAGTCTTAAATGGGTTTCGTTGGGTTCTCTTCGGGCACGGAATCCTAATAAGGTTGGACAACCCTGATCTACCTGATGATACTGCGAAATCGGTAAGGCTATATTGTCTAAATCAGCACAAACCTTTCCTGTAGGTAAACAGGAACGGTCGACCTGATACGCTGAACACTTTAGCCCTTTGTCGCAATGACGCCATGTTTGAACTGACGCAGTAAACTGTGAAAGGCGTGAAAGCGACAAGGTACCAAAGGCGTTTAGTTAATTATAGCCGTCTTTATCTTATATTTTGTTTGGTAGAGTATAGTCGATGTCTAAACACCGTCGTGATAATATGTAAGTACGATTTGGAATACATTTAATTATTTATTTATTAACGCTATGTTGTACAAAGTATAAATGCGGACTTAATGCCTAATGGTATTCTCTACCAGTCAACTAAATAATGATATAGTGATAACAAAAGTGGCCCATAGTAAAAAAAAAGAGGATATAAAGCAAAGGGCATTTTTACTAAATAATAATACTTTTAATAATACTTTTAATTTTGTTAATTAATATTTTGTCTATCCTTCGGCATTGTCCTTGCTTATTCTACTCCAAGGTTAACTGGAAGAGATCCCATATGGGATAAGTTCGCCTATGTACATTATTTATATTGATGCAAACATGTATTGTAATTGTATATGTGCAATAAAGAGTTTACATACATACATACATACTTTACGCAAAAAGTAGTAACAAAAGATACATCATATACACATGTATATACTATACAGTGTGTGGCCTGTAACTAGGGCAAAAATTAAAAATGTACATTCTTCTCCTCAAACTACGCAATGTTTGTTTGACGACTTTGAAAAAAAACTTGCGGTTTGAATTTTATTACCTACATTTTAAAGTTAATTCGAACACGCAATGTACTATAAAATTGATTATGTCTGTAGAGTGATTAGACTTACAGGCGATGTCAATTAGACGGAGTTTTAAGTACATTGAAAATACTATTTACTTTGTTTGAAAAAATAACAATCTAAAAACTTTATGATTTTTAAAAGTTGCAAAACAAAAGTTGTCTATTTTGAGGAGTAGAATCTACGTTTTAATTTTTTGCTTTAGTTACAGGCCCCACACTGTATAGATATAAATACATTTTCCGAACACTAACCAAATACGAATTTCCATTTTTCCGAAAGCCGTGTTACATTTTATTGTCATGCGCAGGAGTGGACAGACAGAGCTACAAAATTATAGGATCACTTAGTTGTCCGTCTGTCAAGACCCTTTACCCGTAGAGGTATCAAGCTGAAATTTATATCAAATACTCAGGTCTACTGTCCCTTGGAGCTGTGAAAAAATCAAACTTCTAAACCAACGCTATCAAAAGATACAGCCGTTTTTGCCGCAAATTTTCGAAACGCGCAAGGGAATCAAAACCTACAGGGCACTTCCCGTGAACTCAGAATCTTGAAATTTGGTACGAAGCAACGTCTCATAGCACAAATAAAGGAAAAATTGTGAAAACTGTACATTTTCAGTTGCATCATATTTTAAAAATATTTTTAATACTTTTAATGTTACTACCCCTTTTCTCATGAAGGCGTAGAGGTATTAAATTTAAATTCATATCAAATACTCAGGTCTATAATATATTTAAGTTGTAAAAAAAAACAACTTCTTTGTAAACCCAATCAAAAGTACTTCCAGTACTTCCAGTCGATCTAGAATCTTGAAATTTGGCTTGAAGCAATATTTTATATCACATATAAAGGAAAAATTCCGAAACCCTTAAATTTTTAATTACATCACATATTTTAACTCGATTGTCGTGATGGGTGAACTTTTACTTATACAGGGTGGGGCCGGTAACTACTCGTAAACCAAAAAATTAAAACGTAGATTCTACTCCTCAAACTAGACAACTTTTGTTTAGCAACTTTTTAAAATCATAAAGTTTTTAGATTGTCCTTTTTTCAAACAAAGTAAATTGTATTTTCAATGTACTTAAAACTCCGTCTAATTGACATCGCCTGTCAGTCTAGTCACTCTACAGACATAATCAATTTCATAGTACATTGCGTGTTCGAATTAACTTTAAAATGTAATGAAATTCAAACCGCAAGTTTTTTTTCAAAGTCGTCAAACAAACGTTGCGTAGAGGAGAAGAATGTACATTTTTAATTTTTGCTCTAGTTACATGCCCCACCGTGTACCTATAGCTACAGGTAGCTTTGTACCGAAAAGTAACTTCTCAAAATGTGAAAGTTTCTAATGAGAAATTCTCGGAAATTTCCAAGAGTATTGTTAAACTTTGTATGGAAAGAGAACATTCTCAATGCTCTCAAATGTTTCCGATAATATTCTCGGTAATTTATTGAGAAGATTTCTTAACTTCTGAGAATATTCTGCAACTTGTACATTGATAGCTACAAGTTTGTACGGAACCCTCGGTGCGCGGTGCCAAATCAAAATCAGTTCAGTAGTTTGACCGCGACAGCATATTATCCAGCCGCGATTAGAAAGGGATTTGAGGTGACAGTTTTACCATATACCTACGTCAAAGTGCATATTAATTGACAGCTATTCCAATCCCAAACTAATCGCGTTTTCATACAATAACAAATAGACAGACGGAAAACTAGACATAACATTAGAATAGTTTGTTATGGGTTATGAATACAATATTGTACGAATGCCGATCGGGACGAGAACACGTTCCATTCATATTTGCTCATTGTCCTTTGTTCCTAAGTTTATATAGTATTTAGCGACATACATCCTCTGATATAGCGTTCAGTGTGGCCACAGTAAAAATAATATGAAAACTTTCTAGTAGCCTCCATACTACGCAGTCCACTTTTTAGGGGGTAAAAAAGGAACTCGTATGGTGACACTTCGTTGTCTTACATAGCAGCTTTTCACAGTAACTACAAATGCTATCAACTTGAAATTTGGCATAGTTGTACAACTTGCTTACCCGCATCTGTTTCTAGTTAGTTTTTTTTTATAATTGGAAAGGGGATTAGTCGCCTCTAACGACATGCACGGAAAGACATGGAGTGGCACTATTTTACCATGTTTTACTGTTATATTATACTGTGGCCCCGTGTTATCGTACAAACGTTTCATTCTGTTAGCGCGTAAGTCGACACTTGCGCCCACGCTTTCTACTGAAGTGGTTCTAGTATCAACATAATAAATGTAAGATTTTTAATAAGATAAGTACCTATATGTTTTTTTTTGGTCTGTGTGGTGGCCGGGTTAGAATAGTGCAACTCCATGTCTTCCTGTGGATGTCGTAAGCGGCGACTAAGGGAATAAAGGCTTGTAGTACTGTTAGGCGATGGGCTTGCAACCTGTCACTAATACGCTGGTAAAAATAAAAGTAATGAGGGCGCCACTGTACATCCGGCGTACGCTCGGCGCAGTCTTAATCAAAGATGGCGGCTAAAGCCCGCTTTAGACTTGGAAATAAAATTGCAATTATTAATTATTATTATTATTATTGTATATCAGAAGTGTAATAAGAATCTGCTTGTTTACCTTGTTGCCGTCATCCCCATAAGGGCCAGTTGGACCCTGTAGGAAAAAGACATTGAATACAAAATGAGTCAAAGTTGCATTTCAAAATTCATTCATATAAGATTTTTAATGCAAGAGCAAATTATTTTGGAATGTGTCTGTATTGCATTCAATGAGCGATTTGTTGAGCGAAAAAAAAACACATTTGAAATTGAATTTGTCTTCTCATTCCCCAGGACTCAACCCCTCTTCTGCCACCGTTGCTGAAGCAGACTTCAAAATGGACGCATCCAGAGTACTCAGATTGTTATTTCTCTGCTATTGCACTGTCTTGGCTGCTGCCGACGAATGCGTTCAGACGTCTCCATGCACTTGTGTGTTCCCCAACAGCACCGGGATAGACCTAGCCGGATCTGCGAGGACCATTTATTCTTCCAACACGATAACAGAAAGATATAAAGGCATGGGGCCGATGCTCAGTTATACTTTTTATTTCCACCCTTGCTATGATACTCCTATGGCGCTGCGGCCATTGAAAAGGAACTCATGCACTGGAAATTTGTCGGTAAGTGTTTTTTTTTGCTAATTAATATAATTGTTATTTAATGTATGTTAATAGTATATTATGATACAAGTGTGCTAAGTTGACCATTATATTATATACTAAGCGTTATAGTGTAAGAAAGCCGCGTATATTATAGTCACAGGCACACGTACTTCATACGACGTTACACACACTTGCGAGGAAAAAGCAAGACTTCGTTTAGTCAAATTTTAATTATTAAAACTGGTAGAAAAATTACAATTTTCAAAACGGTACTGTTCAGTTTTGTTTGGCATTACGGTTTGTGTAATGTTGTTAATTATTTTCTTCATTTTCTTTACTTGAAATAGATATTTTCGTTAATAGGTATTAAACTTCACAATTAATCCAAACTTCGTCACAGCCGTCTATTATTTACGAAAAATGGCGCGTTGTTTTTTCTTCTTGCTGCGATACCGATGCGCGCGCAAGGCTAAGGGGCGAATGAGATCGGCCGACAGCCAAGATTAAAAAAGTAGTAATTCGTGTTTAAAACACAAAATACAGATAATTTAAAATTATTTTAATTAATTTGAGTTTTTTTTAGCAATAATAATATTAATTTATTGAAATAAACATGTAGATACTTAATGTTATTTGCCGCATAAAAACTGTTTGTTGCTAAAAAAAAGGTATAACCCGACTAAATTATATCGCTTCGTACCAAATGTAAATTGGTTGGGTTAATAAACTAAAGGCACTAATTCAATAATATACCGAAATACGCGAATACGCGTGTTTAATATCTAGGATTATGAGCCAAAAATCGGTGGTATAAAAACGTCGTTTTAAGCAAGTGTGTTGAAAACTATGTTAACGTGAAAACACAGACAGGAAACAACGATAGATGGCGTTAGCATACCCTCCGAGTATAAACAAGCAAGCGATCAATAATTTCGTGGATCTTTAATAGGGTCTTGGTGGCATAAGAGGTAAATGCGCCTGCATCAGCCCGGAGAGTCAGAGGAGATGTAGGTTCGAATTCGCAGAACGACATTTTTTTTCCGTACTTTCCTGTGTTGATTTTCTTTTAAGACTGCGCCGAGCGTACACGAGATGTACAGTGGCGCCCTCATTACTATTATTGTGTTTTCTAATTAACTAAAGTATTTTCTTGAAATTGGTCGGTAGGTTTTTGTACTACAAATTAAAACACAACTTATAGGGTATATCACATAGTTGAATAACAATTCACCTTTGAGTTATCAACTTAACAGGAAGAAGTGGCCACCTTTTCCCGTTAAGCTGACTACTCAAAGGGTAATTGTTATTCAAGTTTGTTACGTATCCCATAAATTGTGTTTTAACTTGCGCTACAAAAACGTATCGTCTGTTTGCAAGGAAATTCTTTAGTTAATTAGAAAACAATAAAAGTAATGAGGGCGCCACTGGACGCTCGACGTTTGCTCGGTGCAGTCTTAAGAGATTATATCGGGGGTTCTATCCATCTAATAATAATTATTCCACCACGTATCCTTATTTTTTTTTTTTTAAGGTTTGCAAGCGCTACGAGCATACGCGCGGGCAAGGTTATGTTTTGGCGGGGAAAGCGGACCAAACACACTTTGCTCCGGATGGAAGTTATATTCTGTACAGAGATATACGCTCGTAAGTTTATTATCATCACTACATAGTATAAAACAAAGTCGCTTCCCGCTGTCTGTCCCTATGTATGCTTAGATCTTTAAAAGTACGCAACGGATTTTGATGCGGTTTTTTTTAAAAGATAGAGTGATTCAAGAGGAAGGTTTATGTGTATAATAGATTCTGGTTTATGTGCGGGTGTTACAGAAAACTCACATAAACCGAAGCGAAGCGAGGGCGGGTCGCTAGTATATTATATATAAGAGGGGGGGAGGCCTTTGCCCAGTATGGGGAGAAAACAGGCTAGTATAAACACCGGTCAAGTCCGAGTCGGACTCGTTTAAGAGCAATCGACTCAGAAAGAAGGGGTCAGTTACATATCAGGTGATTATGTCGGTCTAATCTAATAATCATTGCCTACCCCTCTGGGAAACCGGCGTGATTTAATGTATACACGGTGATTTTTTATCGGTGATCAGGAGTTGAAAATTATTAATAAGCAACAAAAATTGAATTTAATGGTTGATGTCTCAAACAATTAACTCACTGTTTAATTTATTTAAGTTAGTGAGATTGTTAAAACCAATCACCACTGGATACATGGACATCCTACATTAATTGTTGAAGTGAAGTAGATACGTCAAGTGCTATCGCTTTGGCCGGGAACACCCTACTAAACAATTAGTAGGGTGACAATTAATTTCAATTAAAAGTTAGTTTCAAAATACATTCTTTACATAAAAAAAGAGTTTTCTTTCATGTAACTGCGACTTAAACGTGATCGCCATTAACTGAATTAGAAAAATGGTTCCTGATCAAACAAAAAAAAAAAAACCGTGTATAATGTATGTAATTTCTCATCTATTTCAGATTAACTTACGTATACTTAGTCTGCGCGGACACTAGAGACGCCTTAGTCGCCAAGGACATATCGGACCCAAGCAAAGTGGTAAGTACCTATATTAATGTAAAAAAAAAGTCAACGAACTATGACAAGTGGGATATCATTGAATAGGTATTTAAAAATCCTTTTTGTACTCGTCGATTAAAATGTGTGTATTACGATTTCATAGAGAATAAGTACTGTAACGTCACTCTTTTCATCGTTGAATAGTCTAGATGTTACTTCCGAAACAACCGAAATAACTATTTCGATACGCTCTAGACAACCGAAATAACTATTTCGATACGCTCTAGACAACCGAAATATCTATTTCGATACGCTCTAGACAACCGAAATAACTATTTCGATACGCTCTAGACAACCGAAATATCTATTTCGATACGCTCTAGACAACCGAAATAACTATTTCGATACGCTCTAGACAACCGAAAAAAATTTGAAAATAGAACTTCGGATTTCCATATGTGTCCTTGTTTAAGGAGCCTCGATCCGATACAAAATTGCCAATCTGTGTCGTTTCGGAACGTAGCAGCGTCGCATCATCTGTCAAAAATCTACTTTTAGTTTTCTTATATACTCGTATTAATGACTTACATTATTAATTTTAATGAACTCGTACAAAAAGTATTGTTCACAATAGTGTCATAATTAAGCTTTTTAATCTCTTACCTTACTTAGGCCACTCAGCAAGCTTCGTGGCCTAAACACGGTACCTACTCGACTAAAAAGCTCTCTATTATAACACGATTACGAAAAATACTATTTAGGTTTTATTCATCATTTTTCATTTTGAATGATCATTTAGGTTTTATAACGATTTAAAGCTGGTTCGCGAGAGTGGGGTTTTTTAAAAGCTTACTGTTTTTAATTTTAAAGTATTGTTTTGTATCTAGCCGGCATATAATACACTCTTATCTATGGTACTGATGCCCTGTTGTTATCATAGCACGTTAAAATTATCGGCTAACCTTTCAAGGCCATGTCAAATAAAAAACACGTACTCATATGCCAATGATAGTAAAAAAACTGGTCAAGGGTAGTCATTCTCTCAAAAACAACGAACGGTCGGACGAACGAGGGAAATCGGAGCAACGAGCTTAAGTACTCCCGTCAGAGCGAACAAAACACATTTAAGCGCGTGCATTTTCAATTAAGCAGCCTTATACGTTCGATCCATTGGCAGAAACCATGCTGCTAAATTGAAAATGCACGCGCTAAAATATGTTTTGTTCGCTGATGGGACTACTTAAACTCGCCGCTTGGACATTCACTCGTTCGTCCGTCCAAACCGTCGTTGTTGAGAGAATCACTACCCAGGATATCGAACCGTGTAAACCCCGCATACGATGCAATTTTTTTTCCATAAAATTAAGTAAGAATGGCGGTGTTCGAATATGATTGAAACCACTGTTTTTTAATTGTATCACTGGTTTTTTCGATCTAATTAAATTTAAAGATACAGAGCACATGTGCTAGCTTCGATAGCAGTTGAAGAAGAAGAGAGTGACCGGAGTGAATGGAGTCATATCTGATTTTCATTCCGTTCATCTGCTTAGAAATATGGTTTATTTTATTAATAGGTTTCGTTCAGAAACATATTCCCGGGGCCGGGTTAAGTACAGTTTTAAAGTACAACTATTTTACTAATAAACAATTTCTTAAGATTTATGAAGTTTCAATTTCGCATTTTAACTATGCTCTGTAACATTTTTCTTAATTTTTAATTTACATTTTTATAGGTTACACAGTAAACTTACAACTAGTTATACTTCTATAGGCAGAACACAAATTTTGTTTATAGCTCGAGATGAGCTTTTCCCATTTGGAAGTTTGATGTCTACGACCCTTACTTTTTGATCAGTGCCATAGTGCACCTTGGTGACTCGTGCTATGGGCCAGTGCAGAGGACTGCAGTTAATATCCCTAAGGAGCACCAAACTTCCTTCTTCAACGTTTGGTTGATCTTTGTGCCATTTGGGGCGATTATTTAACTGAGACAAATATTGTTTATGCCACACTTTCCAGAAGTGTTGTTGAATTTGGGTAATGCGACGCCACAACCTCAATCTACTTAGCGGAATGGACGTTACGTCTGGCTCTGGAATAGAGGTCATAGGTCTACGAATTAGAAAATGACTCGGGGTCAGGACGGTAAAGTCTGAAGGATCTCTAGACATAGGGGTTATAGGTCTTGAATTAAGAATTCCTTCTATCTCTACCACGATTGTGTGGAATTCTTCGTAAGTAAATAGGCTGTTACCTACTACTCTTTTTAAGTGTTTTTTGAAACTTTTGACAGCCGCCTCCCAGAGTCCTCCAAAAGTGGGAGAATAACTTGGGATATACTTGAATTCGATACGCTTGGACACTGCATAATCTATAACAGAAGTTAATGCCTAACTGCATTCTCTACCAGTCAACCAAATAACTAAACAGAAAGGGGTTTGGGTAAAAGTATTGTCATTTGTAAAACTCATACGTTTGGTGAGCGGCCATTAGTAAAAGTGGTCAATTACGATAGAATAATGCAAAATAAACATGTTTTTGGTGTTGAACCGAGATTTTGATCTCATACGGTCGTAAATTGATTGTAGCAAAACAAATGAATAACCCTTATCTTCTGTAAAATAAGAATCAATTGTCCGTTATAGTGCCTTGTCCATTACAGGTTCAATCACCCTAAGCATTTTAAACTTAACCAATAGAGTATAAAATCGATTACTACCGTTTTCTTTGGTATTTCGGCAGAACGTTAAATTACTATAGGCAATGCTTGACACCATTATGAACACGTAATTTTTACAAGATTTTATTTAACTTACAATGTATGTATGTAAGGGTCAAATCTTGCAAGTAAAATTTGACCCACTTGCCTGTTTCCGATGAAGCTGAAAATTTGCACACGCCTTTAGTTCTGATGACAATACAATAATATAGTACCATCGAGCTGGTCTGATGATGACTCAGGGTGGCCATGGGAACTGAATTACACATGATAAACCCGTCGTGTTAGAGCTTGTTAGAATCGTCTTGACAAGTAGGCGACGAAAAAAGTACAGTTGGCAACAAAAGCTTGTCCCAACATTTTTTTTTGACAGAAATTATCTTCATTACAGATACTTCAATTCATCTCCCGGAACGCCTGCGTTCGTCAAATTGATACTCCTTCGGTAACAACGACGTCTACTCCGACTCCTGAAATAGAAACTCCAGAGATAGAAATTCCAGAGATAGAAACTCCAGAGATAGAAATTCCACCACCACCACATACCACCACCGCCACATATACCACTGAACCGGCTGAAGTAGCCCAAGCAGTGCAGGTATGGTATTCAAGCAACCTAGCGACATCTAGCCATAACCTATGATATTTTCATCTCTCCTGTTCGAAAAGTTAAATTTCAATGTTTTCAACCCTAGGGTGGAAAGTATTTTTTTTTTAATAGTGACGATCGGCCACGGATTCTATGATAATTGAGCTACGTCATATTATTAAAATTAAAGCTTTTCATACAGGTATTTATTACGATGTATAGGTTCATATTCCAATCATTTTACGACGTGACTATTTTTTTTTGGAAATACAGAAAAACAACGTTTAAAATGATTCCTCTATTCTGCTGCCCGCCATAATGCCATGGTAGCATAGCATGACACTATTTTTTCACGTCACGGCATCCCCATCTAAAAAATACACATACCAACATTAGAAAAGTCTAATCGAGTTGGTCACGAGTTGGTTGGTTGGTTAGAGCTTATATACAACACTGGAGGTTAAACGCAGAACATCCGTCTGAAACAAGAAATTTGACCTTTGTTACGTTACGAATATATTCCATCTCTTTCCTTACAGTCAAAATGAAAAGTAGATTACCCATTTCCCCTCGAAGATCCGAATATCTTGGGTGAAATGGGTCACTTTGAACTCTTGGTTATCAATCTACTATTTCATGTCTGATACTCTGAAAGTAGGCCATTGTTTATCTTAGAACCGGGTTGAAAGTGATACATGTCCACCCTAGGGAAGAAAAGTAGCTGCATGTTTAAATAAAGTACCAGGAGCGCAGCGGTAATTAGGAGGAGTAGCGTAGTTTCCAACACGTCACAGCAATGTACTTAATGTTATATTTTTTTCTTAAAAATATGACACAACTTTATTTTTTACTTTCCTCATTCATAATCAAAATGAAACGTAGAGTTACCCGTGTGAAAGTATCAATTGCACCCTCGCTATCGCTCGTGCAGCCTAAATATATCGATTTGATTGGCCTTATTTTAATCGGCACTTCTACAAATTGTTATACTTAACATACTGCGTCTTTGGAATTAATACAGTTTCAATAATTATTTTATTATCTAGAAGCGAACCAGTCTTTTTGCACGACTGCCCAAAAGAAAGAGTGTAATGTTTTTAGGGTTCAGGGTTTTTAGGGTATAGGTATGTATGTACGATTCTTTATTCCACCATAGCTTCTAAACGCCTATGCTGATTTAAAGGTGTGTATAGTTAGAATCCTGTCACCATCATGGGTGACATAGGGATACCTAAACCGTTAAAATTGAAATAACAACAATGGCAAAATGTCAATTATTTTATGTAGGTATCATTTGTAAGGTCTTAATGTGACCGTCTCAGATATATACGAATATAGTAGCATAAATAAACAGGTTTAAGGCAGGTTTATAGCTTGATTTTCATTCAGTTTTTTTTTTACAGCTCCCAAAAGGTGACAAGGGCGAGCCGGTAAGCGAACATTTCTTTTTTAAATTTTTTGTTATTTTTTTACTGAGATAATAAATAAACAAATTTCTGCTTTTGGCTAAAAAGCCGTGTTTATGGAATAAAATTCAAATTTTATGAACCCTATATTATTGAGTTTTTTTTTTAATTTCAGGGTCTGAAGGGTTTCATAGGTGACAAGGGTAGGCAGGTAAGTAAACAAATTATTATAGTGTATTTCCACTTTTCGTGTGTAACCATAAACTGTTTTTTATAACGATTATTATTTTATTATTACTGGCACATCAATCCAAGTAGCTTTATTTAATTATGTGCATAATTAAAACATTACTAACATTAGGTTTAATTCTTAATTAATTTTGATATAAATGATTTTGATTTGATTTGATTTGATTTGATTATTACAATATTTTACCTTATTTTTTTACAGGGTTCAAGGGGTACTGGGGGCGACAACGGAGAGCAGGTTTTTTTTTGTATTTTTCAAACTTTTCATATCATTTATTTTTAACGGAAGCCGCTTATTATGAATTACGTCATAATAGTACTTTATGAAACTGTTGTATAACGAGGGGTATTAAAACAAGAGTTTTTAATAGTATCACACGAGTATCGTTATGTGCAGTTTCATACACTCCTTTATCTACTCTCATACATTACACAACAAAACGTATTCAATGAATGGCGCCAAAACCAAAAAAATATAATCAAAAGTGATAGTAAAGAAAAACGTTAGTAGTTTTGCATTATTGGCTATGGCCTCTAATGTTGTATAGGTATTTTGGTACAGTCAGCATCAAAAGTAGCTAAGCAGAATAAGATGCTCAAATTGTTTTTTTTTTTTTTTTATATGGCATAGATATGACAAACGAGCACACAGGCCACCTGATGGTAAGTGGAAACTGTGACCCATAGACATTCGCATTCACAAGACTGCAGAGCAATCCTAAGACTGCAAATGCGTTGCCAACCCTGAGGACTAAGATGGAATGCCTCTATGCTAGTCATTTCACCGGCTGTCTTATCCCCAAACCGGAACACAACAATGCGAACACTGCTGTTTGGCGGTAGGTTAATGGTTGATCTAGACACGACGTATTCTCTTGACAATAGAGTCGAGTGCAGATCATTTTGACCTCTTCAGTTGCGTAGCTACTTCTGCTGCAGACTGTACCCCTACCATGATTACCAATTTAAGTACTTTTTCCTACAGGGTCCAACTGGCCCTTATGGGGAAGACGGCAACAAGGTAAGCAAGCAAATTCTTATTACACTTCTAACACAATAATAATAATAATGAATACTTGCAATTTTATTTCCAATTCTAAAGCGGGCTTTAGCCGCCATCTTTGATATTAAGACTGCGCCGAGCGTACGCCGGATGTACAGTGGCGCCCTCATTACTTTTATCGTGTTTTCTAATAAACTAAAGTATTTTCTTGAAATTGGACGGTTATTTTTTGTACTACAAATGAAAACACAACTTATAAGGTATATCACATAGTTTAATAACAATTCACCTTCGAGTTATTAACTTAACGGAAAAAGTGGCCACCTTTTCTCGTTAAGCTGACTACTCAAAGGGTATTTGTTATTAAAGTTTGTTACGTATCCCATAAATTGTGTTTTTACTTGCGCTACAAAAACGTATAGTCTGATTGCAAGGAAATTCTTAAGTTAATTAGAAAACACAATAATAGTAATGGGGGCGCCAATGGACGCTCGACGTTTGCTCGGTGCAGTCTTAACGGCATGTTACGGTAGATTGTAACGACAAACAAACTTGTTATCTTTACAATTTGTTATACTGTGACACCAACCAAAGAAGGCGGCTATCTGTATTGTAATAGCATAAGCATTTTAAACTTTATATGGTTACCAATAGAGTGTACAACTCTTCAACTACTACACCGTACTTATAATCATCTAATTATTATTTTTTTGTTACAGGGACAAAAGGGTCAAGATGGTGTCAATGGCACGCCGGTAAACAGATACATTATTAATATTATTATTTATTTACTTCTTGGAATTAATTAATTGTGTAAAACCATAAATACAGAGTTTTTTGAATATTTTGGTCAATACGAAACACATTGGTCAACCTTTGTCGCAAATTTTACAAGTAATATTTCGTCATTCCTTTGAAAAAAAACGTCATATCTCATATTTCGTGGCTACGTTTTGAAACTTAAACATGAAGACAATTAAGTTTAAACTCATACACCTCGCAATATCAGATACGAGATTTTTCAAAGCAATGACGATTTGGTTGCTTCAAAAGGGCTTCCAACATTTTTTTCTTGAATAACGACTTACTATACTTCTGATTGACTCGTAAAATGTGTTTTTTTTTTAATTAATCAATTCTGTTTTTGTGTATTATGCTCGCTTGGCTCAATACCTTCCCCTAACCGAGGTTCGTATCTTATCCAATCAGGTCTTTCTTGTAAACTGACTTCACTAAATTTTACGTATTTAAGCGTAAAAAATTTTTGCTGATGAAATTATGATGTAAGTACTTGACACAAAAAAAAATCGTTTCCAATTTTTAATTATTTACAGGGTCAAAAGGGTACTAAAGGTGACCACGGATTACCGGTAAACAAACATATCTATTTTTATTATGTATACATAGTTAATAATGTCAATAGCTATATCAAAATAGGGGAAAAAAATTGTTATATTCAAATTGCGTTTTTTTTAATTACAGGGTCCTAGGGGCTCAAGAGGTGAACTCGGCCAGAAGGTAAATAAATATATATCCGTGGCTGGCGTGAAGACGTTGATATCTCGACATGTACGTTTTTTTTTTTATTTCTTTAAACGCTTCGTTATTTTTTTTTCTATATTGGTAATTTTTTTCATATTTTTATCTTTATTACTTTTTGACTTATCGCCATTGTTCATACATTGATAACTATACTTTTGGCAAGTTATTGTGGATAAAAAGACATATTACACATCACATTGTGTGTATAGATTTATAAATAATTTTATCAATTTACTCTCGATTACAGTAATAACGTACTTTTTTTAACATAACGACATATCAATCAAACAAATCAAATATATCTAGTTATCAACTAACGCACAGTAACTAAAACGAAGTGCGTAATGTGACATCTCAACTTGTACAACTTTCCATCGAGTTATCAAATTTCGTACAGTAACCAAAACTAAGTGCATAATGTGATATCTCAACTTATATTACTGCCCATCGATTTGTCTCGTCTCACATCTCAATGTGTACGACTACCCACCGAGTTATCAATTTAGGTACAGGTAATATATCTAAGTGCGTTATATGACATCTCAATTTGTACTACTTGCCACCAAGTTATCAACTTACGTAGAGTAAATCAAACAAGTGCATCATGTGATATCTCAACATGGAAACTTACGTCAAAGAATTATGAACCAACACAATAATACGATATCTCAACTTATTTTTTAAAAATATTTTAATTCTACAGAATATCTTAAGATATTAACACACAAATCATTAAAATCAGTACCTGAAACCTTGATGTGTATAGTTATCAATGTTTTTAATCAAGAGAACAAACCAGTATACTTGTATATTTTCAGATAATAATGTAATATCTGGGAAACAAAGTAAGAATATGTACATTTGTCAATATTACTAGTTCCAATAAAAGTGTTGTCTCTGTTTATTATCATAATATTAAAATAATTTCACTAATTTATTAACAATTTAATCACTAATTTATCTTAACATTTAAAGGTGCGCTCAGCATTGTGTTGCGACACTAAACTTGTTAGTGCTGCAACGCTGGTATTCTGTGAAAACCAGATTATGTGCGACAGCAACCGATATGTAACGCCTGTTGTTTTCAAGAACCCCCGCACTAAATGACATCATCCGCCGGTCTCCTGCCTCAATAAACGTGCCGGCCCTTTTAGACCCGACCGGCATTTGTAGATATGATGGCAAAATACCTGACAAAATGTCCTTGGTTCCGTGCAGAATATGGGACGGGTGCTAGTGTGAGATGCAACCTGAGTAGACATGCTAGCCCAGTCACATCTCCACCGGACCTCTAATAGGGCTGGTGCGGCAGCTGAACTAGCTGAAAGCTTAAAGGTTTGGCTAATGTAGTGGTTGGCCAGTTGGTGGACTAGTAGAGAATGCCTTAAATATAAATAAGATATGTTCATTTCATTCGGCGTTGAGAAGGTGGCAGTTTCCTCGTTCAACGCATTAGTTTAACCATCCAGCGAGTAAATGCTGCCAGTATCTTTGAGGCCTTTCCTAGATATAAAAGATTTAAAATAGAATGAAGTTGTTAAAATCTAAGTTATAAATTGTAAATACGTATCTATCTTGTCATTAAAATAGATCGGCTTTTTATTAAATTGAATAGTGTTGAAGTTGGACTAAGCTTTCCCATAGGTCCTGTAGGAATTATCGAGCATATGGAAAACAAGCACGAAGTGGTCTTGAAACTTACATAAATCTAACTTCTCGGTTTTATAGGAGTTCGCCTGATTAGTGCTTCTGAGTTAACCCTACAATGCATACAGTGACAGATATGTCACAACCAGTTTAATCGTTAGTAGTTAAAAATAATGTAAAGGCAGCGACATCTTTTTTGTATAAAAGCAAACCTAGAGGGCACTATATATTGATGATGTTGAAAAGTACTTGTATTACAAAAATTACGTATTTGTTACAAATTAACAGAAGGACTAAGAATTTGGGTTACGAGACACTCTTTACGACTTTATTTGTTTTTTGTTTGTTGGTGTATTAATTATTATTTTCAATAAGTTAACCGTAACTGTAACACGCATATTGATAGTGGTTTTTCTATCGCTCGTTTTCTAATACTCAATTATAAAATGTACTGTCCCACCTCAGCAGTTACCTTTGTTTAGTGCAAAGCTAGATCTAAAGTTCGATTCGAATGTTGTATTTTGCTTTGGGTCGTCTGTATATGTGTGTCTATCCCTACATCCAAGTTTAATACGAGTAATACCAGGCACTGGATATTATACATAAATGGACGTGTAGTAGGCGGGCACTTAATATTATTTTCATCACACTTGCTCGTAAATAGTGTCCTAACATGCTAGAAACATCGACCGTAAATCCAAAATAATACCCGCGGGCCTTTTTTTACAATTACGCCCTACCGTGCGTAATAGCATTTTTTTTTTAAATATTATACGTGGCCTCAAACTATCACAATACTTTAGGACCCCAATTCTTGCAATATTTGCAAATAAAAACAGTAAACTGTGCCTAAGCTGACCCGGATATTGACGAGATAAACCCATATTTGGAGGATGTAGAAGAGTAAAATTCCTGGAATGACTCCGAAAATTATATTATATGATGATTTTAGTTTCTTTAATTAAAAAAATATTAAAAAAACAGCTGTTTTATTTCTAATTTTTTTCTTACTAATACTGTGAATTTGTTGATAACTCGTCGCTCTCGTCGGTGAACTAGTTGATATGTCTATTATTATTAAAACTAGACATAATTCTTTAAGTCACTCATTTTCACTTGAAAGATAATAAAAAGTTGTATTTAACAAAACTTTTCTGAAGTATAATAACATGAAATGGATTTTTCGCGATTTTTTTTCTTCCTCGAAACGTCAATTTTCCCCTCTTTGTATGGTGAGTACGTTGATAACTCGATGGGACGTAAGTTGATAAGTCTAATATTAATCAAACTAAGAGGAATCTCACAAAAATCTTCTAATCATTCAAAAGTATGCAGAAAATTATGGATAAATCAAGTTTTACATCAAAGTTACAATCAAACAGCGATTTACCAGAAAATGTCAAACCTTAAAATTGGCGCCCTGTAAAATTGCCGTTTTAGACATATCAACGTATTCACGCCAGGCACGGATATATTCATACATTACATTCACGCATCTTTCTTGTAGGGGTAGGCAGAGACCACTTTCTTCTACTTCCTACGATCTTGACAATCTTCCCTCGCTTCCTCCACACCCATAAGTCTCTTCATACACGTGCGTCGATTTAGGGTACTCCTGACCTGGTGCTATTCTTAATACATAGGTATATTTGATGTCTTTATACTATTTATGTAAATATAACTAAGTGTAATCCATGTTTATACACTAAAAAATATGGCTCACTACCAAAATACCAGAATTTCAAAATACCAGACTACTCTCTTTACCAGATTCCCAAATCACCAGCTTCGAAATATTAGATAAGCATAATCAACGATAGGTACCGAAATATAAATGTTATTTTTTGAGATTCAAGTATTAATTGAGCATAAGGTATTTTAAAATTCTGGTATTTCGGGAATGAGCGAAAAATATTTTTCATGCATACACATACATAAACTCACGCCTTTATTCCCAGAGTGGAGTAGGCAGAGCTACAGAATTACCAACAACTCTAAAAACTTGTTGATAATTCTGTAACCACATTTTGCACACTTAGGCTAAGATAAAAATATTATTAATATTTATTTATTATTTTATTTTTTATTTACATTTATTTTAGTATTTTATTTTTATTTTAAATGTTTTTTTTATTTACAGGGTTCAGACGGTCCTGCAGGAGAGGAAGGTGTGAAGGTAAGGATTTTTTTTCTTCAACTACCTAAGTAGGTACTCTTGTTCATTTTCCTAGCGAAACATTGCATAATAAAGTGAAAAAATTCATTTGAATAATTTGTGTTGATTTTATGAGCTTTTGTTTTGATATATTTGCAGGGTTCGAAGGGCTACGAAGGTGAAAATGGCGCACCGGTAATTAATTTTTATTATTTTTGTTTGTTGTAAAATCTCTTTGTCAATGGGTTATTGATAGCATTTACAATTTTTACAGGGTGCAAAAGGTACTATCGGTGAAGACGGAAGTACGGTAAGCATTTTTTAATATTCTTATTATTTTTATTTATGTACCTTACATAACTCATAATGACATCTTTCCACTAAGTTAAGATAGACAGTTTGTAAGTGTTTAAATCTATGTTCGAGTGCTAGTAACCCACCATCAAGACATTTGTGAAAACGTTGTGTTAACCCAACGGTGACAACACGATAACAGGTCAAATCGATATGGCTTTTAACATGTTGAATAGCACTTTACTTAAGTATTTCTCTCTCTTTCTCTTGCCTATACACACACACAATACCACTACATAAATGCAATTCTACGCTCTCGCTAATTCATCTATAAGTCATCGACGACCGTAATCTAAATTGACGTAAGGGACAAAATGGCGAAAATGAGTTATGAATGGAGTTCTGTTCAGTTTTTTTTTCTCTATCGATTGGTATAGGTGACATCTCAATAGCCTTAAAAAACATGCCCCTTACAGCCTTAAGAAAATGTTACTTTTACTCCGTATTTCAAACAAATACGACGTATCGATAGCAATAAAAAAAAGTTCATTTACTTCTTGGTGTAACATTCATCTTCGCAATTTACCTAACGCTGTAAGGAGCCATTAAATAAGTAAAGGTACGATACATCATTTAACGTTCTCAAAATTATCTACAAAAACAAAATTCATTCTATCACAATTAGATGTAACTATAATTTTCTAAATTTATCTACGTCGTAAAAGACTATTCTGTACTTAAGCAATTGTACGATACGCAGTTTTGCTTTCACAAATGTAAGGCAACAGTGACCCTTACGGTAATTTGTAATTGTTTCAAATGTTTGCTAAGAGTATATACGACATTTTTTTACAAGTAAAATGTCAAAACTACCGTCCCTTACATTAAAACATAGCTGCAAAATTTTAACTATTACCAAAAATGTAAGCGTTATCTCTTTCGTTAGATGGCATACGAAGTGTTCGTCAATATAGCTAAATTAGTCTAACGCACTTAAAGTTGCTTGAGGGTGAAAGAGATCTCACTATCACCTCGTGTATCAAAAACATTGCAGAAAGAGCATGTCGCTCCTGGTAGTGGTTGACAATGTTGCCGCTTCATCTGATTTTTAGGAAATCTACTGAATTTTCTTGACAATCTATTGATTTTTGAGCCTTGGACTTCGATTGAAAATATGGCTATAAATGCATTTAAAATAATATTCCAAGGGTTTGTTTGTTTGTGCAAACAGAGTATAAAGTATTTACAATAACACGACACGTGATAACTATAATTTTACAATAGAAATAAAATAAAATAATTTTAATGAGAATACTCTATACATAATTCAATTGTTAGTTTTCCAATAAAGCGTTTACATACATACATACGAACAAGAAAAAAACAGTTTTATAATCATTTATTCAAAGGTATGTTCGACTGATAAAAAAACTATTCGTTTTTCGAATTACACCTGGCTACACTGAATTGAGTGCTGCCGCTGCTTGCTCAGTTCTGTTTTGCACGAGCACTCGTCTTCACGCACGTTTAAGTACTTAATAATAAGGAAGGCAACCGAGATTTGATAACGATGAATAGGAACAGTATTGAATCACTCTTAGCTCGACGCAATAAATTACTGCGGGATCGAGAAGAGTTATTGCAGTAAGTATTTTATTTAATAAAATATCAAGGTTTCGGCTACATGCAATTACCGTGTTTGTGTCTTCTTATGTAGGTATATTATTTTTCAAGTCTTTAGAAATGCTATGCTAACCAAAATACTTTGTTACGTTTCTAAATACATTAAAATATATCTATTCATTCTTGGTATTACGACATAACTTCCTAGGAAAATACCAACTAAGTTACTTGTGTGCTATTTTGTTAAAATAAACTTAATAGAGGACCAAACTATTGTTTAAAGTACTAATCTATACTTTAAACAATAGTTTGGTCCTTTATTAAGTTTATTTTAAGAATTTTTGGTCCGTTTATACAATTCTGGTATCTGAACACCAGTAAGTATTTCGACCCTATTAAGATAGCATTTGGCCTAATTGTACTACTATTATTAAGTTCTAATTGATACTGTCGAATTAAAATTGCTTATGTTTTTACATTTCTAATCGTTTTTACACCGAATAGTGTATTTTGTTTTATTTTATTACTTGTTACTAGCTATTGACGTATTAAAGAGAGCTCATAATGGCGTATAATATATAGTGATGTATCATTGCAATATAATTATAAAAACACTCGTTTACAATAACACGAGAGCAACGAATAACTTTCATTAGAATTGTCTTATCTCTTTTACTTCTTCAGAACACTTTACTTTAATTAAAAACCTTGTATATTGCCGATAGTAAAAGAAAAATGAAGATTTAAATAGTGAAAGTCCTGTAAACACACAAGTACCACTACATAATTGCGATTCCGAGCTCTGGCAAATTATGTCTATACTTAGGTACATGATTGATCTCTTAATTTTTCTAATAAATAACACATTTACATTTTATGTTTTGGTTTATTATTCCACCTAAGATAATTTCCCATGTACCTTTTACGCCCTGTCATTGATTAGTTTCAATGGAGTTACGACCACTTTAATTTCGTTTCTTTCAATTTATTTGTAGATACATCAAATTCACTCTAAAGTCAACTGTTGAAGAAGGGTGTATTGGACATAATGATTTTTTTTTTTTGACGTAAGCGACATGCTATCTCAGTAACTAAGCGTTAAATGATAAATTGAATTATTTGTAGTTAAAGGGTTAAAGAAAATAAGTAATTGGCTATTATCAGTTACATGATACGTAAACAAACAAAAAAAATATGAATTTAAAATGAAAAAAAAAACAGTTTTTTGGCTCTCCTGAAAAGTAGCCATTTGTCCCTTACGTCAATTTAGATTACGGTCGTCGTCATGATAATCCCTCGGGAGCCACTGCCGGAGTTTAGTACCTTGTGCAAAAATATCATAATTTTTATTTATTTACTAACGTACAAAATTATAACTACTGACATTTAATTAAATTTAACTACTTTATAAACTTTACCATGGTTTTATACTATATCTATTTTATTTACAGGGTCCGAAGGGTACTGCAGGGGAAACCGGGACGATGGTAATAAACATACAAAACTATTAACAATGTAGAAGAAAAACGTTAGTTTTAATCTTATTGAATTTAATTTCAAGTGTTTTTTTACATAAATATATTTACAGGGTTCGAAGGGTATACCAGGTCCCAACGCCGCAAAGGTAAATAAATATTTAATTATGTAGTTAACTTGTTTAAACAGAAACTATGATTTTTTGAACAAAGCGACATATACCTTTATCTTTATAAACTTCCAGGTGATGTTTTTTTCAGGGTCCGCCAGGTCCTTTAGGTGAAAGCGGAGAAAAGGTACCTAAAAAACAATATTTTTAACGTATGTGTTAACTTCCTATGTGAATGTTTCGGGTACACTACATAACTCCGAATAGTCATAATTTCAAATTTATCAGAATCCCGAATGTTCATAATTTTGAATGGAATGTTTTAATAAGAGCCTTTATTTTTTGATATTGCTTATTATTCAAATCTAACCTAACCTACGGTACAAAATAAAATAAATTTAATCTAAAATAGCTCCAGCATAACAAATACTTCGAAAAATAAAAATTCGGACAAATGAATAATGAATATTCGGGAAAAAATATGGAATTTTTGGGTGTTCCCGAATATTTCTAACCCAGATAGAGTTAAAAGGGTTAAAGGGCCTAGTGGGTAGTGACCCTGCCTACGAAGCTAGCGGTCCTGGGTTCGAATCCCGGTAAGGGCAAATATTTGTGTGATGAGCGCGAATATTTGTTCCTGAGTCATGGATGTTTTCTATGTATTTAAGTATATATTTCTCTATATAAGTATTTATATCGTTGTCTAGTACCCGTACAAGCCTAGAGCTTAGTTTGGGACTAGGTCAATTGGTGTGAGATTGTCCCCTTATATTTATTTATTTTATTATTTATACGTTTTTTTACAGGGTATAAAGGGAGCCACAGGTGCAAGAGGCACGCAGGTAAGCCAACCTCTCATTATTATTAGGAATTTATGTAAATGATTTAGGCATGGAATGGAGCAGTGTTATTTCTGTTTATTTTTTTATGAAACTAGCCGACCCGGTGAACTTAGGTATCTCTATAAATAATAATAAATAATAATAATTTATTTATTCAGACCACTAGAACCACAACCAACCAACTAGGTCCTCAGATTGTTTATTTCGTATTTTTTTCCTTTAAACTAAATAAAGACCGTAAAAAGAACACGACTTTATTGTTTTATCATATTTGACCAGGTCGATTTCCGGGTAAGGCAGACGAATTCTGAAAAATCCATAAATGCAAGATTTTTTTTCCAATATTTAAACCAGTATTTGCCGTCCGTGATGCGTTCGTTTTTTTCTATACTGTATATAGATTAATTATTTTATCAATTTACAGGGTCCCCAGGGTATGATCGGAGACACTGGACATACGGTAAGCAGACCAATTATTGTTAGATTAGTACCTATTATTTTATCGAAATATCTTTCAAATAATTACGCAGAATTTTCCTTGCATCGAAAGGCATTTCTCGCCATATGTGTTTTTTTTTCGTAGTCACGTCACGAGTTACCTAACCTACGTAATTAATAAAGTACCTTTCGATGAAGATACAATCGATGAAGTGAAATTCGATGAAATGTTTGGTTACCAATGAACATTTTATGTTTATATTTCTAAGTAGTTTTTAGGGTTCCGTACCCAAAGGTTTAAAACGGGTCTGTCTTTCACCAGCCTGTATTTCATGAACCGTGATAGCTAGACACTTGAAATTTTCATAGATTATGTATTTCTCTTGCCGCTATAGTAACAAATACTAAAAACATAATAAAATAAATATTTAAGGGGGGCATTCCATACAACACACGTGATTTTTTTGCCATGTTATACTCGATATGAAATACTCACTTTAAAAATAATTAATTTAATTAAAATATGAAAAATAGACAATGGTACGGAACCTTTCGTGCGTGAGTTCGACTCGCACTTGGCCAGTTTTTTGATTGAATGTGTTTTTTTATTATTTACAGGGACCAAAGGGTGATAGAGGCGCCACCGCCATACCGGTAAATAAAGAAATCCTCGGTGATACTGCATTAGCCCGTAACCAACAAATATATTATAGAGCCAAATAAACCTTAATTTCTCAGAAAAAAGATGCATTTTGCTCGTCTTAAAAAATGTTACTTACTCGGTTTTGCAGTTCCAAAAATGAAATTATATTCTTTAATGTTAACCTTACTGTATAACAGCCCGTAAAGTTCTGAGTTATACGACAAGAAAAAAAAAGTATTTTTATTTATTAGTATCAACAAGTTTTAACTCGGACCTCATACTCGTCCAGCAATGGCCTTTTTCCCGGTCCTTGCAGTAATATACTGTTGTGTACTTACACTTCTCATATGAACATTTCTGTAAACTTTATTTAAATTAGTTTTTTATTAAAGTGCACTTTATTTATAATTTCCAGGGCCCAAAGGGTTTTGTGGGTGAAAATGGCCGGCCGGTGAGTATTATAGTACAGTGTTAAATAAGGGATGAAAGGGATCAATTGTATCTTTGGCCCGTATTAATAAACTCATCTTGGCTGAGATGCCCGTCACAAGATACGTCAAAGTAAACGTCAAACCATAGAACACTGCCATTTTTGACACATCTCCAGACGAGCATTAGAGTTGAGATTAGTTTATTAATACGGGCCTTAATATATTTAGGGTTCTTGAACGCCAGCGAGTGCACTTCAGTTCGAGGGTGCCATTAATACTTTCACCAGAGTTAAACACTGTACTTTTTATTTCAACAGAGAGAAAAGTAAACAAAAACGTTGTACTTTATCGTCGCGAACTTTGTGTTTAGAGGCCATTGCCAAGACTACGCTAACTAGCGTTTCTATTCGTTTCGTTTTTAAACCAATCGCGTCACTGGTAGATCACGTGATACGAAAAGTCACGTGATCTACCAGTCTCGCGATTGGTTTAAAAACGAAACGAATAGAAACGCTAGTTAGCGTATTGCATCTCGGCAAGGGCCTCAGATATTGTTATACAAAACTATGAGTGTTATGACACAATTTCAAAACGATTTTTTAATAAAGTTCGAGTCATTTCGTAATGCCTGTATTAAGAATCTTCCACTGTCTGAAAAAGTGTCAAAATGGGTAAAGTTTGACCGATTTCTTTATTCAAAATCGATTTACCTAAATACCATTTTTAGCCTGCTAATGAGTTGAAAAAAAAATACTTTTCGAATAGAAGAAATTAAATTTACGTAATGTATTTAGACTAGAAACTTTTGAAATAAATGGACAATAATTAATATACCTTTACTTACCAATGCAATATTTTCAATATTGATGTTTATTTTTCATTTACAGGGTCCACGGGGTACTACAGGTGACCAAGGCAGCACGGTAAACCCTTTTTTTATTTATTAATAAGAAAATACTAAGCTTTATCTCAATGATTACCAACACAGAGTTTTTTTTACAGGGTCAGAGAGGAAGTAACGGGGTCAACGGCACACCGGTAAATTAAAAAAAATTATTTAAAACTAGTAGTATAATTAAAACTAGTAGTATAAGGTACCCCCGACGTAAAAAGGGGGTGTTATAAGTTTAACGCTATGTGTGTTTGTGTGTGTGGCACCGTAGCTCTAAAATAGGTGAACCGATTTGGATGCCTTTTTTTTATATGAAAGTAAGTTTTTTTGCAGTGGTTCTTAGCTAAGTTTTATGAATGAAGTGGTCACCGTTACATACAGACCGTTTACTACAAAATGTTTAGGGGTGTTTTTTGTTTAAATTAAAATAATTACACTAATCAGAAGCAAAATAAAATTGGAATAAAGATAGAGATATGTTGTGGGTGGTAGGACCTTGTGCAGGGTCCGTCCGGATCGCTACCACCATCTTATCCATTAACCTACCACCAAACAGCAGTTCGCACTGTTGTGTTCCAGTTTGGGGATAAGACAGCCCGTGAAATGACTAGCATAGAGGCATTCCATCTTAGTCCTCAGGGTTGGCAACGCATTTGCAGTCTTAGGACTGCATTGTAGTCTTGTGAATGCGAATGTCTATGGGTCGCAGTTTCCACTTACCATCAGGTGGCCTGTGTGCTCGTTTGTCTTCTCCATGCCATAAAAAAAAAGTGATGTACAGGATTTTTTCATTGCAGTTCAAACTCCGTTTTAATGTTTGTTTTGCAGTGTTTCTTTTTAATAAAGCGTCGCCTTACGTTTTTTTTACAGGGCTTGCCTGGAGAAGTAGGAAACCAGGGATCGCAGGTAAATAAACATATTATTATTATATTTATGCATTATGCAAACTTTTACAGTTACTTTTTTTCAGTTCGCAAAAAGAGGGGTGTTATAAGAGTGACCTTTGTCTGTGTCTGTCTGCGATACCGTAGCTCTTAAACGGGTAAACCGATTTGGATGCGGTTTTTTCTATTTGAAAGCAGGTTTTCTAGCAGTTGTTTCATTAAAATCAATAAGGCTGTGCTAGAGACATCAGCTCTGAAAACGGGGTAGGGGGGGAAATATGGGGGTATTTATCTATTTAATAACTAAGCACTACATACAAAAAAACGCAACATACTTTATTATCTTTACTAATACTATTTTAACCCCTTTAGGGATGAATTTCCAAAAATCCTTTCTTAGTGCACCCCTAGGCCTTATAAGGAACCTACGTGCTGAATTTGGAATCTCTAGACCCAGCTGTTTGGGCTGTGCGTTGATGTATAAGTCAGTGAGTTAGATTTCATTTTGATTTACAAGGCCGTTTTTTATTAACAGGGTCCAGAGGGTCCTGATGGAGAAAAAGGCCAAACGGTAAGAAAAAAATTATTATGTGCGTTTTTACCTGCAAAGTAATTTTCCCTTTCCAAAACAGTGAGTTATTTCATAATCATAGGCACCCTGTGCCAAATTACACCCTAATTAGTTAAGCCGTTCTGGCGTGATTGACTAACAAACATCCATCAAAACTTTCGCATTGATTGATTGTTAGTAGTAAGATTTAAATATTATTTGTCTTTTTTAAAGAATAAGCGGTATCCAAAATAATGCATATTCATTTGCAGGGATACCAAACTAAGCTGAGTCTGTATTTATTTATTTTTGGAATATAACGTCATAAAAACTATTATCTTGATTTAGTTGATTTTGAGTGTGTGCTATTTTTTTCTTTACAGGGTACAATGGGTTTTGCGGGTCCCAAAGGCCAACTGGTAAATAAACACATTATTGTAATTGATAAGACTTCTTAAGTAATGTTCCTTTCTAAAATAAATTATCTTAGCTTTATTTTAAGTTAAAGTGGTATTTTTATTTATTTATAGGGTCTGAAGGGTGCTCCAGGTGACATCGGCAGAGAGGTAAACTTAAAAATGTGATTGTGATGCATGTAGAGTGCATGTGAAGTGATTTTGGAAAAATGTGGTAAAATAAAAAATATCTTTGTAATTTTTTTTTGTATTTATTTACAGGGCCCGATTGGTAAATTAGGTCCAAGAGGGAGTCCGGTACACAAACAAATTATAACACTTTTTTATTTTTTATTAAATTTTTTAAAGCAAAAAGTGACTGATGAATATTTATTTTTATTTTTTTAGGGTGGAAAAGGTACTACAGGGTACAAAGGCCCGAAGGTTAGTAAACAAAAAATGTAGTTATGTTTAAAGATTTTGAATTTCCATGTTGTATGATCGAAAAACAAAACAACAAAAAACACTTTACTTGCCTTATTATAATAATGTACGTATTTTTATTTACAGGGACTAAAGGGATTGAAAGGAGACCAAGGACAAGCGGTAAATAAATTAATCATTATAATGCAAGATATAATATATTTATTAATATATTGACCTATATCTTGATGAACTGTACTACATTAGTTGTTTTAAATTACAGGGCCAAAAAGGCGATAAGGGCGACTCAGGCAATAGGGTAAAGTAACATTTTCTGAGTGGTGAGAGTTTTCAAATAAATTATTCTAGTAATTAGTGTCTCTATTGTATTTCCAAACATTTTTAACTTAAGTATTTTTATTGACAGGGAATGAAGGGTTTTCCAGGAGAAAGAGGCAATAAGGTAAACAAATGATTTTCATTTTAAGCTTATACCTTATTGCCATAGGTCTGTGTACATATTTTTGAGACTTTGTGGTGTATACATATTGTTGCAATACTTGAGTTTATATATAAAATAGAATCAAGTCATATTCATTAAAATATTTAATACTAATTTAAAAAACTTTTTGTTTATTACAGGGTCGAAAGGGTACTGGTGGTGGAAACGGTACAGAGGTAAGCAAATTTTTTTTTAAATTAAATTCTACATGTCGATATTACAAGATATTATTTAAATTACTGATTGTTTATTATCTATACTGATATTATAAAGCTGAAGAGTTGGTTTGTTTGCTTGAACGCGCTAATCTCAGGAACTACTGGTCCAATTTAAAAAATTCTTTCTGTGTTAGATAGCCCATTTATCGAGGAAGGCTATAAGCTATACATCACACTGACATTTTAATTTAAACATTACACGGAAACATAATCTATTTACTAATATTATAAAGCTGAAGATTTTGTTTGTTTGTTTGATTGTTTGCTTGCACGCGCTAATCTCAAAAACTATTGGTCCGATTTGAAAAAATATTTCAGTGTTAGATAGCCCATTTATCGAGGAAGGCTATACGTTATAATTATCATACTCACATAAACCGAAGCGAAGCAAGGGCGGGTTGCTAGTGTGAAATAAATTTTTCTCAAACATGCTATGTAATGTCGGCGTTATGTTAGTTATTTTAGGCTTCAAAGTGCCACGTTCCCGACGGAACAACTCGAGAGAACTGTAAAGGAATTTCATACAAAATTGAAGGCCTAGGCCGGGAAGTATTTTTTTTTTAATTTTAATATGGCCATGACAGCTGGTTTTATGAACAGGCTTAATATCTAAATTATATTATTAAAATTTTTGAGAACATGTTATAACGTCAAATACTAGGAGTGCATAAACGTTTGGGAGACATCCGCGCTGTGTCGCGTGCGCCCGCCGCCCGCCCGCCGGTTGCCCGCACCGCCTGAGATCTAAGTTGCGCTATGCCTGATATACCTCCTAATTACCGCTGCGCTCCTGGTACTTTATTTTAACACCCAATTACTTTTCTTCCCTAGGGTGGACATTTATCAATTAACTTTTTTGAGTGATGTCTTTTTTTATTTCATTGCATATGTTTGAGAAAAGCACTATACATACCTCGCCGTGAAAAGGGGTTGCCAGCCTCGTAACTATCCGACCTCGCTTCGCTCGGCCGTCTATATGAACTCGGCCTGCAGCCACCTACTTCCCGGCGTCTGTAGTAATGTACTATAATGGGTGGAACTGTTTCTTTTACAGGGTTCAAGGGGCTGTAAAGGTGAAGTCGGAAGTGAGGTAACTAAAAAAGGTCTCCCACTTACTGTTCTAAAAACCGCCCACAAAGTTCGGTTTACCAGGCCTAGGAAAAAAAAAGAATTAATATTGGGTCCTTACCTATGAAATAGGCGTATATTTTTATGTGTTTTATTTCGTACGGAATTTATTCATTTCCATTTTAACTTCCAATTTCTTTTTAAATTTCATTAATACACTATGTTACAAAGGTTTTAGATTCAAATAATTTGGTTAATCTTACTTAATGTTTAAAATTAAAGTGTGAACCCAAATCTTTTCATGTGCTACGAGTTCAAGTGTTTCAATTACGCATTTTTTTATGAAGCTAACTATTTGTAGTAATTAAGATATGTACCTATAATATAGCTTGTCCATTATTTCTGACAGAATTTTGTTTGGTTCGCATTTGACGTTACTAAATAGGTAATTGGCAAAATTAAATGTATGAAATCCACCGTTTTCATACAATTCTCCATATAAAACGCCAATTTCATAGGTGAAAACTTATTTACCAGAAGCCGCGGTAAAAATGTGCGAAAGTTCACTATACATCGGCGTTTTTATATTTTTTCCACCCTGTACCTATATACCCCGTTTCGATCGTGTTGCAACGGTCGTGGAAAAATACAATGGACGAAAATAGTTTGTCCGTGAAATTTTTGACAGGAACTTATTTATTTACAGGGCCCAAGAGGACATGAAGGTGTTGACGGTTCACAGGTAAACAAACGAATTATTAATTTGCATTAAGTTTAGACATCTTGTGTAAAAAAAAAACTCAAACAATTATATTTTATATTTAGATACGTTATGCTTATACTAAACGCATTCAAAACCCGTCACCATTGCTACGTTACCATATTTCTACAGACAAAGACGGCAATCCGTAGCGAACGCTATTGTTAGAAAAAGATAAATAGATGTTTCAACTTGCGTAACCGAATGACGCGGCGTGCCCGGTAATGGCCGCCATTTAGCTCTTTGTCGCACTCATGCGATATCTAATTTTGTATCTCATGTTTCACAGGTACAAATTAAAACAAAGTATGGCGATGTAAACAAAATTATAATAGTAGTTTATGCAATAGTTGTATAAGAGAGGTCAAAGGATGCCGTGTGGTTGCCGGGTTAGAATAGTGCCACTCCATATCTTCCCGTGGATGTCGTAAGAGACGGCTAAGGGAATAAAGGCGTATAGTATTGTTAGGCGATGGGCTTGCAACCTGTCACTAATACACTGGTAAACATCTTAGCCTAAGTGTGCAAAATGTGGTTACAGAATTATCAACAAGTTTTTAGAGTTGTTGGTAATTCTGTAGCTCTGCCTACCCCACTCTGGGAATAAAGGCGTGAGATTATGTATGTATGTAATTGGCCTGAAACTCTATCGTGGTGAATTTATTTATTTTTATTTATTTACAGGGTCCGAAGGGTGGCAAAGGAGACAGCGGTACCCCGGTAAACAAAAAAATATATTTTTATATAAACAGCATAAAAAAATGCAAAGAAATTATTGCAGTGTTGTGGCTATTTTAAACGTTTCTAGTTTGACATAATCATTTTGTGTGTTTGTCAGTTTGTGTGGATCAAGTCTGTCAAGTCAATTTTGAATCAGCGAGGCTAGAGACGTTGCTTAAAACTAACGTACATTAAACGATTTTCGAAGACTGACAAATTGTACGGAATTGGCGTGGATGCGACCGTCTGACAGCTTACGTCAATCTTATACATTTTGGATAACGATAGCGAAGGACTTGACAGAAGCGCGTGGAGCTAACCCCATGTGCTTCTGTTTAGTCCATCAGAGAAAATACTCTTTTACCGAACAATTGTCTTCGCGTGTGATATCTATGGACTTATTTCTCTAATAAGTTCATGGGAGTGTCTATAAATAACTCGACATTGGCGAAATACAACCTTAACAGGAGTGAAAGCCATTAATTAAAATTAGAATTAGAACGATAGCGAACGTTAAATGCATCTTGTCTAGGTTCACGTTATAATATAAACAATGGCCTGTAAAATACATGAAAGATCTATGCCCCGTATTAATAAACTCATCTTGGCTGAGAGGCCCGTCACAAGATACATCAGAGTAAACGTCAAACCATAGAGCACTGTCATTTTTGACGCATCTCGAGACGAGCTTTAGAGTTGAGATTAGTTTATTAATACGGCCCTAAGAGCTGATCCCAATGATGATACCATTGAATTCGGACTAAAAGTACCGCAAAATGGGGTGAGTGGGGACACAACCTGAAATAAGTCATAACTTGTTACAAATAAGGGTAAATATTCAATGGAGAATAACGTGTGCGTCTATTGGAAATAATTTTAGTCTTATAATTAGTACAATATGCTTCATTTTAGGTTGTGTCCCTAGTTCCCTACTCACCCCGTTTTACGGTATAGTCTTGACAGGCAGATGAATTTGATGAAAAAAAGTACAGTAGGTAACAAAAACTTGTCCCAAAAATTAACGTGATTATTTTGATGAACTTAAATTGATTTCAGGGTCCTAAGGGATTGCAAGGAATAAAAGGAATACCGGTAAGCCAGTTTATCAATAATAGGGAAAATGCATGGATTTTTAATTTTATTTTTAGACAATAATGCATGTTCAAACCCGAAACATAGTCAATAATAATTTGATCAATAGCAAAAGCCTTATCTTGTCTAGGGGACACCGTTGATGTAGGAAAACGTATCGAACCTTTTATGTGGTCATCTTGCACCGTGTTATAAGTTATAATTGTTATAAACAAATATAAGTAGGTGGGTTGTAGTTTTTTTTTCTCCCTTTTCTTCCTTTATCTCTCACGTAAGATTTTTGGCATGTTTTCCTGCTGATCAACGCATTTTAATATTTATTGCTTTATATAATGCTAGATTAAGTAGTACCATTGTAATATGTTTAAAAAATGACTGACTGCTGAGTTTCTTGCGGCGTTTCTTCTCAGCAGTGTCTCCTCTTGGGAAGCGCTGGTAGATTCTTGACGTGTAAAAGTGCCCGTACGGCCTACTTACTGAATAAATGTCTTTTAACTTTATATTTAAATATAAATATACCGTAAAAGAGATCACCAAAAGTGAAATTAAAATTGGCCATGAAATACGGATGATACAAGCATTTTAAACTGCTAATTGGACAGCGATTAGACAGAGAGATCCGATATGCACTGTGACGTCATGTAGCAGGTCGGCCATGTTAAATTTAGTTTTGCTAAAGTTTTTTTTCTTTCCTCATAATTGAAATGAAATTTCACACTCGATATATTAGCACCCTCGCTTTGCTCGAGCGCCAAAATATCTCGTGTCATCATCAACATCATCAGCCTATATTAGTCTACTGCTGGACATAGGCCTCTCCCATTGCACGCCAACGAGCACGATTCGTGGCCACTCTCATCCAGCTCTTGCCAGCCACCTTGCGAAGATCGTCACTCCACCTAGTCTGACGGCGTCCTGCACTACGTTTGCCGATTCGCGGTCTCCACTCAAGAATACGATAACTCCAGCGATTATCGGTTCTGCGGCACAAATGGCCGGCCCACTGCCCGGATCACGTCGTTTACCCGAATTTCATTTGCCATAATTGTGTCACTTGCCATAATGTTAATTTGCCATAAAGCATTTTTTTCTGAAACTGTAAACCTTTCAGGTAATTTTTACATGCCATCGTATAGAGCCCAATAGGTTAGGTTAGGTTTGTTTTATAACAATTCTGAATAGTTCACGATTTCAGAAAAAATGCCTTTATGGCGAATGAATATTATGGCAAGTGATAGAATTATGGCAAATGACTTTCGGGCAAACGACAGAGATCCCCCACTGCCACTTCAAGCTGCTAATTCGATGGACTACGTCGACAACCTTAGTTCTCTGTCGGATCACCTCATTACGGATCCGATCCTTCAGAGTCATATCTCGTGTGATAGGTGCCTTTCATCCCTTGGTGAACAATCTACTATTAATATGTGTTTTTTTTAAAGGGACGTGTCGGGGATCCCGGTGATGATGGACTGAAGGTATACTATTATTAAACATTACCTAATCATCAAGTGTTTGCATTGTTGTGTTCCGGTGTTTGATATGACAACCGGTGACATGAAAACCATAGAGGCATTCTTAGTCTTACAACTTGTCTTGAAATTGTACGCGATTGCCACTTTTTGCCTTTTTACAACCTTTTATTTAACTTGCAATGTATGTATGTATGTATGTAAGGGTCAAATCTTGCAAGTTCAATTTGACCCACTTCCCGGTTTCCGATGAAGCTGAAAATTTGCATACGCGTTTAGTTCTGGTGACAATACAATAATATAGCACCATCGAGCTGGTCTGATGATGGAGACTCAGGGTGGCCATAGGAACTCCTAAATTACACATGTTAGAGTTGTCTTAACGAGTATTTGAACATAAAAAGCTTCGAAAATTCATCAACTGATAGTAAAAACCACTTTAAAAGCCGTTGCGCAGTTACACACATCTAAGCATACACTAACCACTCTCGTGTTATAATGCCTGTCATTACGCAACGGTCACGTAAAGTACTGTTACACGACTCCGTCAGGAGGGTGGTTTTTTCGAGTGAATGTGGTAAAAGAGTACTGTAAAACTTTTTTTTTTCAGGGATCGCGCGGTTGGCCAGGTGCAAAAGGATATCCGGTAAATAAATAACTATTATCCATACTTCTTAGCAATATTTTATTTTAATACGAAAACCAAACGAAACTACCGTTTGCGGTGTGCCTATTACTTCATCGAAACATATTTCAACGAAAGTATCTTTACCTAGAATTTTAATTTCATCGAAAGGCATCGCCGTAATTTTTTTTGACACAAGTCTAACCTAACCTAACAATTAATGTTTCTGCAGAAAATAGCGTTCGATGAAATGAAATTCGACGAAGTTATGTACATATTATTTAATATTATTCTCATAATGTTATTAATATTAAAAGTGAAAGGTATTTTCCTATTTAAAATAATGATTACCTAAGAGTAGATTTTTTTATGTTAATGTCCACTCCAAAGCTTTCTTTCGTCTTACTGTTCTATGAAAACTCCGAACCCTAAATATGGGTTATCATGGTTTTAGACACAGTATGTAATGTGAAAAACCAATTTCAGAATACCTTTGTTTTTACAGGGAGCACAAGGGACCACAGGCGAGATCGGGGATCAGGTATAAAAAGACAGTTGAAAAGATAAGCCTGCAAACCACTAATTAAATATTAAGTAGGTATCAAAAATATTGCATGTATTTTTTAATTATTGGGACAGATTTTAATTTGTATATCATAAGCATAATATTTTGCATGTTTGTGTTTCTATTTTTAATCTTAAGACCTTTTTGTAACGTATTGTAGCCAATAAAGATTTCATTTCATTTCATTTCAACATACGTTCATCATGCTGACAATGACAGGTGATGTTTTAGTGTACATGGCGTAGCTGACATGAATCCCACTGATGTGAAAACTTGTTAACTCAGCAATGTTTACTGATTTGTCACCTGTCAGTTTTTGAGCTATTGACGAAATCTTCGCTTCTCAACAACAACTCGCAACGGTAACTAGCGTTTCTATTCGTTTAGTTTTTAAACCAATCGCGTCACTGGTAGATCACGTGATACGAAAAGTCACGTGATCTACCAGTGACGCGATTGGCTTAAAAACGAAACGAATAGAAACGCTAATTAGCGTAATGCATCGTGGCAAGGGCCTAAGGACGCAAGTGCCATGAAGGACCTATAAAGGCTTCGGAAACCTACACTGAGCATGGTCTGACATACTCTTGCCCAATTTTTTTACTTACATACATACATTAAATCACGCCTGTTTCCCAGAGGGGTAGGCAGATACCACTTCTTTCCACTTGGTACGATCTTGACAAATTTCTTTCGCTTCTTCTACATTCATACATCGAGTCATGCACGCACGTCGGTTTCGGGTACTTAAGATTCGGCCCTTTTCCGGTATTTCTCCGATTTTATTTGAAAAAAGTGAGTCAGTCGGAAGGGGACGCCCTAAGCGTACTTAGGGCGTCCCCTTCCGACTGACTCACTTTCGCTCTCTATATCTCTTTCGTCAATCTTCTTTCATCCATCCTTTCCAATTGACTGAACCATCGAAGCATGCCCTTTTCAATCTTAAGTCACTAACATAAAACGGTGTGAGTAGGGATTAAGGGGTGAGTAGGCACACAACCTAAAAAGAAGCATATGTTACTACTTAGTTATAAGACTGAAATTATTTCCAATAGACGTAACATTATCGTACATTTAATACTTGTTCTTATTTGTAACAAGTTATGACTTATTTTAGGTTGTGTCCCCACTTACCCCTTAATCCCTACTCACCCCGTTTTACGGTACATCTTATTTTAGTCCTTATTATTACTTAACTATATTTATTGAATAATATGGTTTGTTTTTTAACAGGGTCCCAAGGGTGCTGTTGGAGTATCAGGCCCACAGGTAACTTTTTACAAGCTTTTATTTAACTTGCAATGTATGTATGTAAGGGTCAAATCTGGTGAGTTAAATTTGACCCACTTCCCGGTTTCCGATGAAGCTGAAAATTTGCATACGCCTTTAGTTCTGATGACAATACAATAATATAGTACCATCGAGCCGGTCTTATGATGGAGACTCAGGGTTGTCATAGGAACACCTAAATTACTCATCTTAGAATTGTTTTAACGAGTATTTGAACATAAAAACCTTCGAAAATGTATCAACTGATAGCGAAAACCGCTTTAAAAGCCGTTGCGCAGTTACACACATCTAAGCGTACACAAACCACTCTGGTGTTATAATGCCTGTCGTTACGCAACCGTCCCGTAAAGTACTATTACACGACTCATTCTGGAGGGTTGTTTTTTCGAGTGTATGTCGTATGTCGTATGTGTAAACATGATAAACCCGTCGTGTAAGGGCTTGTTAGAATTGACTTGAAATGACGACTGTGCAAAAAAAAGTACAATCGGCAACAGAAGCTTGTCAAAAAATGAAATTTTTGACAGAAACTAATTTGGTCACAAAACAAACGGTCAGATTCGTGATCATAGCACTAGTTGTAGTGGCTCGATTCGATCCCCTGCAAGGATATGTCTGATGAATTTAAGTATTTGTTACTAATAGTCTAACGGCTATATTACACCGGGATATCAAGAGCGTCGGTGGCCTAGTGGCTTAGGGGGTCGACTCGTGATCGTAAGGTACCGAGTTCGAACCCCCGCGGTCACCATGTAACAATGAGTTTTTCTAACTTAGCATTACCCGATGCTCTTACGGTGAAGGAAAAACATCTTGAAGAAACCTTCACATTCTAGAGTGTGTAAGAGGGTAATTGCTCAAAAGATCCTAAAGGGTTAAAGTGTATCCAAATACGGTTACCTGTCTTAAGTAAGAAACACATTTGTACGCTGTTTCGTTTATCCGAAAATCCTTTCTCTCTGAAACCGTTTAACTTTCCAATTGTTGTAAAACTAACCTGAGCTAACCTACAGGCTCTGTAGCTATATTTAAACATTTTGAAAGATATAGATACATAGATAAAACATTTATTTGCGTACTACAAAACACATGTCATACAAATGACAAAAAAAAACTCTAATATTACACACAAATTGCCAAAAGAATGTGTGCGCTGCAACAGGGCAAAAGATTAATGGCTCAGCGTATAACTTTGCTCGTCATGAGCAAAACACTGGTATTCTCCCACAACCCTGAGGAACGACAGAGCAACAACAAGCAAAACATTATTTCGGTTTTTTTTTTCTTCTCCATTTTCTTCCTTTATCTCTCACGTAAGATTTTTGGCATGTTTTCCTGCTGATCTATGCGTGTTATTTGATATTATATTGAATTTTATATGTATTGCTTTATATAATGCTAGATTAAGTAATACCATTGTAATATGTTTAAAAAATTACTGACTGCTGAGTTTCTTGCGGTGTTTCTTCTCAGCAGTGTCTCCTCTTGGGAAGCGCTGGTAGATTCTTGACGTGTAAAAGTGCCCGTACGGCCTACTTACTGAATAAATGTATTTTATCTTTTATCTTATCTTTTATTATAACAACTTAAAGCAAAACATAATGACACAAAATTAACACGAACAAGAAGATAGTTAAGTTTATACATAATGGTTCAGAGAAAAATGATTCGGACAAACGAAACAGCGGACAATCGTTTTTTCGAACTTAAAACAGGTAACCCTATAAAAAAGGTAACCCTATTTTTAGGTTATTAAAAATATGTTTACGGTCAAGTCTCTTTATCAGCTCTGAGTGCAGTGATCTTAATACTTCGACCGTTTTTATTTAATGTAATGTTTTTTTTTCACAGGGAAGCAGGGGTGATCGAGGGGAACCAGCCCAAATATTAAGGGTATACACAATTGAACCTTTACTAACCGACTTCAAAAAAAGAGGACGTTATACGTTCCACTGTAGGTTTTTTTCTATGTATTTTCACCGATATCTCCGTCAATTATGGTCCGATCTGAAAAAATCTTTTTTTGTTTGATAGAATATACTTCCGAGGTGGTTCCATTGTCACTAAATTTTAATCTGATGAGGGGATCCATGAGGAATTGAGGGAACTCCTCAAATATTATAAGCATACATGTCATTATAGCATAGTTACCCGTGTGGTTGCCGGGTTGGAATAGTGCCACTCCATGTCCTCCCGTGGATGTCGTAAGAGACGACTAAGGGAATAAAGGCTTGTAGTACTGTTAGGCGATGGGCTTGCAACCTGTCACTAATACACTGGTAAACATCTTAGCCCGATTGTGCAGAATGTTGTAACATAGTCGTCAACAGGTTTTGAGTGGTTGGTAATTCTGTAGCTCTGCCTACCCCACTCTGGGATTAAAGGTGTGAGCTTATTGTGTGTGTGGACATTATAGAAATTTCAGTATTTTTAGTAACAAATCCAGCATTTGCATTTAGAAAGTATCATTTGGTGAAGTGGAACCGATGATGATTATAATGTAAAAACCAATAATATTAGTTTACTATAAAATTATGTTGGTTTTGATGAAATGGATGGATGAAATGATGAATGTATCTTTTTTTTTATTCACAGGGTGATCCAGGCTTGACAGGCGATCCAGGTTTTCAGGTATATATTTTTTTGGTAGAATTCTTATAGGTTCTCCTGTAATCTACAAGCAATAAACTATATTATTTTGTATTTTTTTTTTAATTTCGGCCTCTGTAATTTCGGAGGTCAGGGAGGGGTAGTCAATTTTCGCCTTCTTTCATGAATTAAATCAAACCTATTTATTTTACCATTTTTGACAGAAATTTATTATTTTTACAGGGAGCGAAAGGCGAAAAAGGAGTAAAGGGCTGGAAGGTAAGTAGGCTATTATAACTGCCTTTTAAAAATTTCATTGAGTATGTATGTATGTTTGTATCAAAGCTACTGCGCCAACTAGCAAACATCTTTTGAAAATACTTGTAAGATAGTTTTAATAAGATAGACTTTATGATTTTAAAGATAAAGATAAAGAGACATTTATTCGCAACAATACAAAACAACATTAGGTACATAGATACAGAAAATAAGACACAGAAACAGTTGCGAAACGGTCCCAACTCAGCATTCGCTAGCCGTAAAGCCAGCACTGGTCTTCCGTTAGAACCGCTTGGTGAAGAGACGGAAAGTGTCACATTTAACACAAAATAACATAAATTGTAAAACATCAAGGATCAAAATTTAAATTATTTGTTCGAGATTATCTCGAACGACCATAAAAATACATGCAACACATACATACACACATACATACATACATACACATACTCATTATACATACATATACATTTTCATGCGGCGTTGCTTGCGGAAAGTTCGCTTGATTTCTCTTCACAGTTGAGGATGCCATACCATAATTGGTATATTTATGTATTCTATACTATATTATAAATGTGAAATTATTCCACAACCAATCACTCAATGTCTCCCAAATGTTGCTACAGAATTAACAACAAGTTTTTAGAGTTGTTGGTACTGTAGATCTGCCTGCCCACTCGGGGAATGAAGGTGTGAGTGTATGTATGTATGTAATTAACTTTGTCTGTCTGTTGGTTACGCTTTCACGGCTAAGCCACTGAACTGATTTTGATTAAATTCGGTATAGAGATAGCTTGAACGGTTAGGAGGGACGAGGTGTACTTTTTTTTTTCGCGATATTCCACGGAGTTGCGGACAACAGTTAGTAATACTATTAATGTAGACACTGTCTGTTTGTTTGTTTGTGTTGATGTTGCTTTTGGTCACTTAGTTTTGACATTGACTGTATAAGAGTCGAGCCAGTAATGGACAATTACCAATGATTGACACTTTATTAACTAATAATTAGCAATATTTTTTTTACTTTATGGTCTTTGTATTAAGCGTTAAGTGTCCATGATTGGTACATGTCCGCTTAAAGTGTCCAAGACTGGTGCTATCGCCTTATTAGCTATTAATTGAAAAGGTTGAAAAAATGCAGTTACCCGTGTGGTTGCCGGGTTAGAATAGTGCCACTCCATGTCTTCCCGTGGATGTCGTAAGAGACGGCTAAAGGAATAAAGGCGTGTAGTACTGTTAGGCGATGGGCTTGCAACCTGTCACTAACACGCTGGTAAACATCTTAGCCTAAGTGTGCAAAATGTGGTTACAGAATTATCAACAAGTTTTTAGAGTTTTTGGTAATTCTGTAGCTCTGCCTACCCCACTCTGGGAATAAAGGCGTGAGTTTATGTAGGTATGTATGTATGTATGTATGATGAAAAAATGTTTTTTTTACAGGGCTACAGAGGCGAGGCTGCAGAAAAAGGCAACGAGGTAATTATTTTTCGATAACTAGCCAGTGGGATTTATATCAGCTACGCCATGTATGCTGAAATGTCACCTGTCACCTGTAATTATCAGTATGATGTGAATGAAATATATTTTACCTATTTTGTTTCAGGGACCAAAGGGTTTGAAAGGAAGAGTTGGAGAACCGGTAAATATGTTTTGGCTCTTGTACTGTCCGTCCGTATTTCACTGGTTTAGCTCATAAACGAAATGAGTTCCAGATCAAATGTATTTTTATGATATTTTCTTATTTATTTACTTGCCTTAAGGTATGTCAATGTCAATAATAACATAAGTTATTATCTTAAACAGAAGTGTCTTTAAAAGCACGTATGAGATGAGATCGTACTTTTTTTTTGTTCTATTTATTTTTGTTGGTAATTCTGTAGCTCTGCCTCCCCACTCTGGGAATAAAGGCGCGAGTTATGTGTTTTTCAAAAAATTGTTTTTTTTTCTATTAAAATGTGTTCCTATTCATAATTACGCGTCTCTTTTATTAAAATGGGATTTATATCTTTTGTTTCGACCAACTGGTGGAGAGCCGCCGGTAGTGTAAACAGCCAGCAATATCATGTGTTCTCTTTTAGTGACACGGGATCATGACCATCCTACAAACTCAATTTCTTACCAATCGGATTTTAAAGTGATGAAGTGATTTTAAAGTTATGATAGAACCAGTAATGGACAAGGCACCAATAATGGACACTTGATTTTTATTTTACAGAAGATAAGGGTTATTCATTTGACGACGCGCTGGCCTAGTGGGTAGTGACCCTGCCTACGAAGCTAGTGGTCCTGGGTTCGAATCCCGGTAAGGGCAGATATTTGTGTGATGAGCGCGAATATTTGTTCCTGAGTCATGGATGTTTTCTATGTATTTAAGTATATATGTTTCTCTATATAAGTATTTATATCGTTGTCTAGTACCCATAGTACAAGCCTAGAGCTTAGTTTGGGACTAGGTCAATTGGTGTGAGATTGTCCCTTTATATAAAAAAAAAAAAAAAATATTTTGCAACAATAAATTTAGGACCGTATGAAAAAAAAAGAAAATTACATTTATTCACTACAGACACAAGACACACAGGAAAAAAGTAAAAACAGAAAACAGCAATAAACAATTAGTTAGTGTGTCTTCGCGGCAGTGATTCGGCTCAGCATAATAAGTAACTTAGCTCTTTTCCGCAATAATGTTGTAGGAATGGCGGTAAGAATGTATAATAAGCTTCCGTCTGCTATATCTGAGCTACCTCTACCCAAATTCAAAAGTGCCCTTTTAAAGTGGCTATCTAACAATAATTTCTACTCGTTGCAAGAATATTTAAACTAACGAAAACTCAAAGTACCTAAATTATCATCCTTTAATTTGTTATATTTTAATTTTATTATGGACCTGTTATATTGAAATGATAAAAAATTGTGATTGTGTACCTATTCATAATAATATTTTATGTTTTGCATGCCTACTATAATAAGGTAAACATTACTGAAACTATGTATCTGTCTTCCATCTTCAATAATGTACGTGATGTTTTAGCAAAATAAATGAATTTGTATTTGTATTTGTATTTGTAAGTTTGAATTAAGAGTGAAGTGTCCATTACTGGTGCTTGTCGGCTAAAAGTGTCCATCATTGGTACCGTCACCCTATAAGATTTGAATTAAATGCTAAGCTTACCGCCATACTTTTAAACGTGTAATAACCGTGGGATAGCTAAACCTTGCTTTGTCCTTATCTGTCAAATTCAAATGTCACAATGACAGATAAGGACACCGGTATTCCACGTTTATAAATAAGGCGGTAATTGTTTCAAAAACCACTGTAAGTACTAATACAATATAATTAACTAGCGACCCGCCCTCGCTTCGCTTCGGTTAATTAGAGTTTTCTGTAACACCCGTACATGAAACAGAGTTTATTATACATAAAAACCTTCCTCGTGAATCACTCTATCTATTAAAAAAAACCGCATCAAAATCCGTTGCGTAGTTTTAAAGATCTAAGCATACATAGGGACAGACAGCGGGAAGCGACTTTGTTTTATACTATGTAGTGATTTAGGTACTGAGTTGGGAAAATTAAGGGATTATGACCCCGCAGTCAATACTTACAGATAACAAATAGCCAGCATTTTTTGCGGGTGGTAAGACCTTGTGCAGGGTCCGTCCGGATCGCTACCACCATCTTATCCATTAACCTACCGCCGAACAGCAGTGTTCGCTTTGTTGTGTTCCGGTTTGGGGATAAAACAGCCGGTGAAATGACTAGCATAGAGGCATTCCATCTTAGCCTCAGGGTTGGCAACGCATTTTGCAGTCTCAGGATTGCATTGCAGTCTTGTGATTGCGAATGTCTATGGGTCACAGTTTCCACTTACCATCAGGAGGCCTGTGTGCTCGTTTGTCTACTCGATGCCATAAAAAAAAGCTCTGATTTTAGAAATCCTCTCCTCTTTGATCCGGAAGTTTTAAATGATTTCTCTTGTTTCATTAAAAAAGTCTTAATTAGAAAAAGGTTTAATCCTAATACGAGTCCGTATTTTTAACCGCAATTAACCGGTTTTTTTTCTTTACAGGGTCCGAAGGGCGAAGAGGGAGACCCCGGCTATTCGGTAAATAAAAAAAAAAACTTAATTCAATTAACCTATTATAAGCCGAATTGTTTGATTATTTAAAATATTTTTTCTCAAACTGGCTTGGAAAATCTTTTGTTTTTTTTTTAAATTATCCAGCTTTTTCCTTTAAGTTGTCTACGCGAAGATCAAATATAAATACTAATATGCTATAAATTGAATATGCATTTTTTTTAATATTTATGATAATTTCTAAATTATAATTTATTTAGAACTTACCATAAACAGTTTAAAAACTCACTCACCTATAAAACATTGTTATAATATTGACTTTCTTTTTGTCTATTTCTGTCTGTCTGTATATCAAAAATTGTTTTTTTTTTCAGGGACGGCGCGGTGAAGCATGCACCGATGGCGGACCGGTAAATTAAAAAAAACTACTTACATTACAGTTTGTAACTACATTACAGTGAAACGGTTGGACGGATTTTGATGAAATTTAGAATTAAGATAGCTGCCGCCCATTTCACCATCTTGACAGCGACTTGTGACAGGTGACAATTTGATATACATTGCAAAGTTAAAACGCTGCTACATCACTGGGTTTCATATAAACTGCGCCATGTACAGTTACCTGTCACTGTCGGAATGGTGAAATAGGGAGCTGACTTCTGACTTAAGTAGTTTGTGGATGATGCTTAAATCGCCGGTCAAAATAAATATGAAAATTTACCTCCGGGCGATAACGTTTAACGTTCATCCCCAAATCAAGTCCGATTTCCTTGATTTTTTTAAATGTTATAGTTGATATGAAAATCTAGGTTTTTTTTTCTTTCCACAAAATATTTTCTTGGAACGTACAAACCTTATTTTTTATAATATCTACAACATATTCGTAAAAATATTAATAGATAAACGTTTTCTTGCGGCGTTTCTTCTCCGCAATGATGGTCTTGTCCGAAGCGCTGGTAGACTCACCCTATTATTACCGACGTGTAAAAGAGCCCTCATGTGGCCAATTTACTAAATAAATATTTTGAATTTTGAATTTTGTGTGTTTTAAAACTGTTTCTGGGGGATGGTACTCGGACCAACTTGCGCGCAGAAATTATAATGTTATACTACTTCTATACATTTAAGTATGTATTTCTCTATACAAGACTAAAAAAGTTTATTAAATTTTTAAAAAAAGCTAACGGCGGGAGCATGCACTCAATCGGGATGAATGGTGGAAAAGAGGGGAGACCTTTGCCCAGAAGTGAAACACCCAAATAGGAAAAAAAAAAATGTTAAGTGGCCACGTAAGCTCTTTTACTTACAAGTCGGTAATATGAGTGAATCTACTAGCGCTTCGGACAAGACCATCATTGCGGAGAAGAAGCACCGCAAGAAACTCTAGCAGGTCATTTATTCAGCCATAAAATACAATAATTTAAGTAAGTTACATTACAAGGTAATAAAGAAATAAATAAAAATAATTACCTATACAAACGTAAGGTCAAATACATTATATTTACTAAAAATAATGACTAGGAGAACAGCACGACGAGGTCTCTACGTCAAAACCCATTGGAATAGTAAACTGAACAAGTACCTATGTATGTATGAAAATACTTTATTGCACTAACAAAAGTGATAACAATCATAAAATAGACAAAAATGTAACAGGGACAGGGAGTTTACAAGTCGTTGCGAACGTGAACAGACCGGACCCCACAAACAGTATTTCAAGTCCCGGTTAAGACAGACGAATTTTATTGAAAGGCTTATATTTATTTATTTTTACAGGGTCGGGACGGCCTTCGAGGTGACCCCGGTGCGCAGGTAAAAAAAACATCAGCGGTTTATTTTTAGGGAATGCAATTTAACCGGTTATTAGTCGTATGAAAATAACAGATTAAAACCGGTTATTACCGTTTATTTGCATTCCCTAGATATTTTTCCAGGGGTTTTATTCTGTCAAAAACAACGGAGGCTCGGACGGACGAGCGAAATCGCAGCGTCGACTTTTAAGTAGTCCCGTCAGAGCGGACAAAACACATTTTGTCGCCGCAATTTTCAATTAAGCAGCCTTATACGTTCGATCCATCGGCAGAAACAATGCTGCTAAATTAAAATGCACGCCCTAAAATATGTTATATACAGGGTGGAAAGTTGAGATGGGGGATTAAGGGCAGCTACCAGAACCCCTGCTGCCACGCGAAAATGATCTTAGGAGACCTCACCCAACTTTTTGAGTGATGACAATCGACATTCACAGATTTTTGATAAAAGGTACAGTCAGCGAGAAAATCGTCAGAAATGAGTTCATTTTTAAATGCCAATCGATTCCATTTCTCATAAGTATTAAATCGGGTCTCTATTGACCGCCATAATTATTTTTAGTCATAATGTGTTTTAAGTCATAATTTTCGCAAGTCATAATGCAATTTTCTCAGGTCACGATTATTTTTTCAGGATTTTTATAAAACTAACCTAACCTAACCTAACTGATCTACACGATGAACGTTTGTTAAAAACTGTAACTTCAGCCTGAAAGAAGTTATGACAAAAAATGGTATGACTAACAATACATTATGACCAACGATATGTATGGCAGTCAAAGGGATCCGGATTAAATCATTCTTTGAGACCAACTGGGGTTAGAGTACTAGAACACTCACAAATCAAAGAAAACGTTTTCCATACATTTAGTATGGCAAAACCAAAGTAGAAGTACCTTTTATCAAAAATCTGTGAATGTCGATTGTCATCACTCAAAAAGTTGGGTGAGGTCTCCTAAGATCACTTTCGCGTGGCAACAAGGGTTCTAGTAGCTGCCCTATTATGTCCGACCGTCGTTGTTGAGAGAGTCACTACCCTGGGCCTTATCTAGGCGTGCATTTGCGTTTCCAACTTTAGTATTGAGCGGTATTGGGCCACTTTTCTATTGGGTAGTCTAACAGCAACATGACAATGCAGAAATGGCTACAGTTTTTAACCAACGGTAGGTGCAGTCGCATTGGCGCAGCGTTGATAATTGTTTGGGAATAATAATATAATTTTACTGTATTGGCTCAATGTTGCTTAATATCTTATAGAACAATTGTGTGCATTTTCAATTTAGCAGCACGATGGGTCGAACGTATAAGGCTGCTTAATTGAAAATGCAATGTGTTTTGTTCGCACTGACGGGACTACTTAATCTCGCCGCTTGGATATCACTCGACAGTCCGCACGACCGGCGTTGTTTACAGAATCACTACCCAGTCCCAGTTTGTTCTACGACACGCGGACGCGAGCGCTTAATAATTCAGAGTTAAATTCATGTTGGGATTTCATTTTTGGCCTCCATACACAATAAACGGATTCTATATTCTTGGCCAATTGAGGCCAACGGGAAATGCTAATAAGGATTATAATGATGAAATTGAGTTTATTTTTACTTTACAGGGTTTCGGTGGCACGCCAGGGCAAGATGGCGAAAAGGTATATTACAGAATATATTAAACATTTTACTTACATTAAAAGATAAAAAAAAAGAAAATAATTATTTATTCAGTAAGTAGGCCGCACGGGCACTTTTACACGTCAAGAATCTACCAGCGCTTCCCAAGAGGAGACCACTGCCGAGAAGAAACGCCGCAAGAAACTCAGCAGTCAGTCGTTTTTTAACCATATTTAATACTACAATGATACTACTTAGTCTAGCATTATATAAAGCTATAAATATTAAATTAAATATAATATCAAATAGCATGCGTAGTTCAGCAGGAAAACATGTCAAAAATATTAGGAGAGAGACAAAGGGAGAAAAAGGAAAAAAAAACTTCTATGAATGATAGGAGCATTTTTACCCCCCACGCAAAAATAGGGTGTTATAAATTTGACCACTGTGTGTGTGTGCTTGTGTCTGTGGAACGTAGCTCTTAGATGGATAAATCAATTTGGATGCGGTTTTTATTTGAAAGCAGGTTTTATAACAGTGATTTTTAGCTCGGTTTCATGAAAATCGGTTAAGCCGCTTTAGAGATATCAGCTCTGAAAGAAGGAGTCAGGGTCAGGGGGTTTTTATTATGTATAGGGTAAAGTCACCAGTGGTCAGCCAGAGACCAATAGTCGACCTAGTATGAGTACGAAGGGTGGGAAATATATCTTTCGTACTCTTCCCACTCATACAAAGTATAGGCAGAGGCCGACTCAGGTCTATGGCTGACCCTACCCCCTACCCCCCTACCCTACCCTACCCTACCCTAGTTATAACATCACTTTGTTAATGTTTTTTTTATTACAGGGACGTAAAGGTGATAGAGGAGAAGATGGCACGGAGGTATTTTTTTTTTTAATTTTTGGCGTAATATAAATATATCATGAACCATAGACAAGATGCTTAACTGTCAAAATATTTATGGAAAGAAACACCTAAAATTCCGTTTCATTGCCTGTTTTTTTTCATAATGCTATGTGAAGTTTTTTTTTAATAATAAAATGAGGAATAGTGTCGTTTACATAACATGGTGAGCGAGTCCGACTCACACTTGACCTTTTTATTATTTTTTTGTTTACAGGGATGGCCGGGCGACAGAGGAGTAATAGGCCAAAAGGTAAGTGTAAAAATGGTGTTTTTTGTCGGTAACTAGCGACACGCCCTCGCTTCGATTAGGTTTATGTGAGTTTTCTGCAACACTCGTGTAAAATCCAGAATTTATTCGACATAATAATCAATGACTTTTCGTGAAAAAACTTACTAATGGTGAAAACTGCATGAAAATCTGTTCAGTAGTTTTGAGGTCTTCGCGAACATTACACATAGATAGACGAGATTTTATTTTATAATATATAAAGATTTCTATTACGTGTCTTTGATATCGTTAATGGTATCAGAATACCATAATTGGGATGGTTCATATTTTTACAATTACTCCAATTCGTAAACCATTTCGAGGAATAGGGTTTTAAAGCCGTTCTGCATTATTAAGTTTTTGAAATATTTATCTATCTTGGATATTTCGAAAAAAGTATATTTAACCTTTGTTTGACTCTCGTTTTCGGCTTGAAGCCCTCATAGGTGTATCTTACGGGTTAGGCGAAAACAGTTTGAAATAGTATGTTTTAATACACTATTACAATCACTTTTTTTCATTGGATAACATTTAATTGTTCTAATTTGTTAGAAAATGCTATCCCAAATTTAAAATAATCATGTCATCCATAATTATGCAAAGTAATTGAAAAACAAAACAAATAAATACATGTTTTAATGAGCTTATTGTTTTATTAATTTATGTTGAATCAAATTTAGATTTTCATAAATATTAACATCGATAATTTACTCCTATATAATCTAACTATGAAAGGAATAAGAGCGGCTTTCGCAAGCTTTAATTTATATCCAACTCACATTTGACTGTTTTTTTTTCTTTACAGGGATCGCCGGGTGAGAAAGGCGAAGAAGGTTCGCAGGTAAACAAATAATTACTATTTTAAATACTTCTTAGATGGTTTTTTTATTAAAAGTATTTATGTTACCTTTCGCTTTGAAGTGTTCTAACACTCGTACATAATCCAATCCAATATTAATTATACATAAAAACCTTTTGGTGATGGTACCACACTAACTATTACAAATGTTATATAACGTTATAAAACATTTTGTATTAAAACATTTTATCACAGAAGTTATACATTGTTACATACACTTCTTTCCACTTGCTACGATCTTGAAAAATTTCTTTCGCTTCTTCCACATTCATACATCGAGTCATGCACGCACGTCGGTTTCGGGTACTTAAGATTCGGCCCTTTTCTAGTATTTCTCCGATTTGATTCGAAAAAGTACACCTAGGGCGGCCCCTTCCGACCCGTCCACTCACTTTCGATCTGTATATCTCTTTCGTCAATCTTCTTTCATCCATTTTTTCAAATGACCGAACCATCGAAACATGCCCTTTTCAATCTTAGTCACTACCTACATATTTTACTCCGCATTTCTCTCTGACTTATACATTGTTATCATGTTATAATAACGTTTTAAAACTTTTAAAATATTAAAACACGGTAAAAACCGTGTTATAAATTTTTACAAGTGTGGGAGCGTTTGGAACGTCTAACAAGTTGTAACAAAGTGTTATGAAGTGTTCGTGGATGCTGTCGTGTATTTACATTATATTTATTATTACGTTTACTATACTTATTTTCACTATATTTATCACACATTTCTATCTCATCACGCGTTCGCGTTCAGCTACGAATAGGTGAACATCAGGGTTCAGCTGAACACCAGCTTGTGGCTCCTGCTGCAGCATATGCTGAGCTGATACAACAATATTTAAGAAACATCTTCATATTTTCTTAACAAGGCCTACTACTCCATCCAAGAGTTTTTAGACGGGAGATAAAACGCAATATACAGGGTGAAATCTAAGTCGTGATTCCAATGATCACCTCTGTGTTCTACCCACGAGTATGAACAACTTTCACTATGGGACCAACTCTGAAATATCGAAAAAAAAATCAGCTGCTTCATACATTTTGGTCGAGTGCGTATTGAACTTGTCTATGAAACAGCTGTTTTTTTTTCGATATTTCAGAGTTGTTCCCATAGTGAATGTTGTTCATACTCGTGGGTAGAACACAGAGGTGATCATTGGAGTCACGACTTAGATTTCACCCTGTATATGTGTAATAGAACTGAATGTTAGTGAATATTGTAACCGTACTTTTAGTTTAAGCGCGCTGCACAGCATGTTTGTATGCCGACAAGTACCGGATAAAGGGACATAACTATAACTGTATTAAAGATCTATACACGTTGTAACATACGGAAACAGAATAATTTTAACAGCGTATTCCTGAGAACGTTAGAAGCAAAAAATTTTATCTGAACCCAGGTCGAAATATGCTTTTTAGGGTTCCGTAGTCAAACTAGGAACCCTTATAGTTTCGCCATGTCCGTCCGTCCGTCCGTCCCCAGTCTAGCTCAGAAACTCATAGTACTAGAAAGCTGTAATTTGGCATGAATATACATATTAGTCACGCCAACAAAGTGGTAAAATAAAATTTTGGAAAATATTTTTTTTTAATGCACCTCCCCTACACGTAACTTGGGGATGCCTTTTTTTTTCTTGCCTACCCCATAGTGTGGGGTGTCGTTGGATAGGTCTTTCAAAAATATTGCGGGTTTATGAAAACAATTTTTCGATTAAGGGATTAGTTTATGAAATATTAAGCTTTAAAGCGCTATTTTTTGTTAGAGTCAAGTGTCCCCCCCCCCTACAGCCAAAACTACAAATACTAAAAATCAGAAAAATATCTTCAATGAAAGCGCATATAACGAATTTTAAAGGAAAACTATCACGGCTAAGTAGACATGATTAGTTCTGAGATACAGGCGACTAAAGTGTTTATACCTATCAAAATCGCCTATGATAACTTTGATAGAAAAACTGTTAACGGGGGGCCTGCACGCGCGGGGGGAGTCGAACTGTGCAAGTAACAAATCGAGCGACAGCCGCGCTCATAAGCGCGAGCGCCTAAATGTTGTTCGGACGTGCCCCGAAATGCTACCTACAAGTTTGCGATTTGCAATCTGAAAGTTTACAAAATAATCGATTAAATTATTGATTTGAGTCGAGTATCGTTTGGAAAACTTAACATTCTATTTACTGGCCCTTGTTTTTTTTTTCAATTACTATTAATTACTTTATAAAAGATTAAACTTTTATTGTAATTTAAAGTCGGTTTGAAGCAGTTTAGATACCTAACTACCTACATAGGTAGGTATACTGATCTCACACTTAAAAGCTTGGCTCTTGTTTGAGATATTACCTATATACGAATTTATAAGAAAAAGAATCATTACTTAGTAGACTTAATTAGTTCCTGAGATACAGGCGACTAACGGGTTTATACCTACTAAAAATCATCTAAGACAGCGCCAAATAACTTTAAATAGAAAATTGGTTCTTACATGTTGATTTTTGAGATAGTTTTTTGTGTTTGTCGTTACGGCTTCGGAACCCTACACTGAGCATGGTCCGACATGCTCTTGCCCGGTTTTATTTTTTATCATAAGGGTGTTTTGTACTGGAGATTTCATTACAACTGCATGCTGGATAAAACATAAAAAAACATTATTTCGACCTGGGATATAAACTTTTTTGCTTCTTACGACCTCAGGAATACGCTGTTAAAATTATTCGGTTTCCTCATGTTACACCCGGTATGTACAAACCTATGCTAGACAAACAAATGAATAATTTGATTTGATTTGAGTCCTATTTGACTCCTCACTACAGTACAACGATTCCATCTCTGCTCTATTTTTTTTCTGCTTTTTTTACCATGTCTGTCGTGTTCTAGTGTGTTTTTTGTCAATTAATGTTTTGAATTTGAATCTGAATTTGTCTTTATCTGTGATTGTTATTTTACAGGGAATGCAAGGCGACCGAGGACCACCTGGCATAAGGGTATAATTTTTTTTTCTGGTTTGACGTATTTTTCATTTCATCGATTTTCCTTTTCAATCAATAAATTTTTTCCAAGGCCGTTACTATATTGCACACACCCCTTTTGTTCACACTGTGGACAATTGGGAATAAAAATCCAGTTGTCCACACCCTCGAAATTATGTGGATATTACACACTCTTTAATTTGCCTCAACTGTGTTAGTTTAATATCTACTAAAGTACATTAATAAAAACTAACAAAAACCTAACATAATTAAGTCAAATTAAAGAGTGTGAAATGTCATAATTTCGAGGGTGTGGACAACTGGGAATAGACCCTTATTTTTAAAAACCTTTGTCCTGGTAAAATAAACTCTTTACTTTTTGTGTATTTAGTTTTTAAAAGTAATTACTTTTCATTAAGAGTCACGGAGCCGACGTAAACATTGGCACTGTAGCGCCCTCTCATTTTTTTTCCATTCCAACCTAAATGACACTAAATCAATAGTACAGTCAGCCAATTTGATTCCTAGGCCACTATGGACTTTGTCAACGTGACGTTGTAAACCAAATCATAGGGAGTCTCTTACGTTTTGGTTGACAACGTCACTTTTAACATAGTCCAAAGTGGCCTAGAAATCAAATTGGTTGACTGTACATTACTGCAGAGGCCGTGATGTAAGAGATTTAACAACAAGTTTGGGATAGACAGACAGACGAGTTTACGATGGCAATCTCGACTGCAATATTACAATGGCCACTGAACATTTTAAGTTCCATTGTTTTTTTTTACGTCGTAAAATATGGTTACAGAGATTAGTGGTGGTTGGCAGTATGTAATTTTTCTTTTGTCAGTTGAATGTTAGTAAGCCAATTTAAAAAGTTAGAGCAGCGGCCAGTAATGTTTTTTCTGAGGTTTTTCATAGGCCAAGAAGTAATGTAGGCGCCATAAACAAGAAACTTCATGTCTTCATTTCGTGACATTAACGCATACATTTCCAAGCATGTTTGAGGTAAGTAATTTATTTCTTCAAAATAATTATTTTTAACGTTTTTATTTACAGGGAATACATATCAAGGGTGATAAAGGAGATACTGGATTACCGGTAAAGATATATAGTAACGATGAATTCATTTTATTATGCATGAGTCCAATTAGTTTTAAAATAGTTTTCCAATTTAAATCTACTGGCTAAATATGCAAGCATTTAAAGCGTCACTTAACATAAAAAAAGAAAAGAAAAAAACTGCGGAAAAAGTTTTTAAGAAACTTTGTTACAAGATAACATTGTAATTTTGTATCGAACATCGCATTCAAAGTGAAAAGTTGAGTATTTAACGCGAGGCTAAACAACCATAATGACACTCGAACTATAGTCACCCGCACTCCGCTTGGCTAAACATTTCGTGTCGTTATGGCTTGTTTCAGTCCCTTATTAAATAATCTACTATTCTAGCTTCACTGAGAACCAGCGTGAAATAAACATTCTTTCTTTCTTTTCTTTCTAAGTGGGCGATATTTCGTGAAATTGAAAACTTTATTGCAATGTGTTTAGAAAAAAAATAACTCTTGCTTTACCGATTTATAGGGGCCAAAAGGAGATCCAGGTTCAGATGGAGAGTGGGTAAATAAATATGATTCCATACTAATTTGTGAAATGTGAAAGTAATTTTTGTTTGTTTGTAAAATTCCTTTTTTTTTAATCTATTTATTTCCATGCAGGGACCGAAAGGTGATAAAGGAGAAGAAGGTTTTGAGGTAAGAAAATATTTATTAATAGTAACCCTTATAAATAATTAAATAAAAACAATTATCTTCGCAAAATCAATATAAGATAAATAAAATTATCAAAAAAAAAGTACGTATAATCGCTTGAAACTTTGTTGCAGTAAAGCATATAAATAAATAAACACTAAAACGTATACGACAATAAAACTTATTTTGTGAAAATTTCAACTGGTTACCTAAAATATATCAAAATTAGTAAGCTATTCTTTTAAAGCAAGGACGAACGGACGGACGAAAAGCGTAGGCTTAGTTATAGGGTTCTATTGGCAGCCCTCGGATACGGAACCCTTCAATATTCTGAATCCATACAACAAATTGTAAAAATGGACGCAAAATCGTTACAGCATTTAAACTACTTACATCACTACAGGGTAGTGATTCTGTAAACAACGCCGGTCGTGCGGACTGTCGAGTGATATCCAAGCGGCGAGATTAAGTAGTCCCGTCAGTGCGAACAAAACACATTGTAGCGCGTGCATTTTCAATTTAGCAGCACGATGGGTCGAACGTATAAGGCTGCTTAATTGAAAATGCACGCGCTACAATACACTACCCAGTTTCTTTTTTAACACAAGTTTGATGGACACTTGGCTCTTTTTGTACAAAGGTCATTTTTTTTTTATTTGTATCAAAAACTTTATTTTTGTTCTTTTACAGGGAGATAAGGGAGACCCAGGTCCAGAGCATGAACGGGTAAAAAAAAATCAAATTTAGAGCTCGTAATAATATATCATTACTTACCATAAAACAGGGTGAGTAGGCACACAACCCAAAAATCCCATCCCATCTAAAAATACCTATTTATTTACAGGAAATATATGTCAAAGGCGATAAAGGAAATATTGGAATACAGGTAAATAAATCTTTTAATAAATGCTGGTGAAAAAAAACGACTTTTTTAATTAATTTAAACTGTAACTTAAGATGGAATGTTACATAAACTAATCTAATAATATTTCTATTATATTAACTATTTTTCTTTTTTTAAATTTTTATCTAGAAACATTATATTTACACAACTTAAATAAATCGTATGTCCCCGTTTTCTTTGCAACATACACATAACTAACTATGGTAATGTATTTGATTGTACAGTTGGCCAAAAATGTGGTCTAGCCGGTTGAAGTTCATTTGCAGGTCATGATACAACAAGTTAAATTTTCCCTTGCAATAATTATTATGACAGTGACACTTTTGTTAAAACTGGTAGACCACTTGACCGACCGTATTATATACAGTGTTTTGTATTAACGGTGTTTTTATTTCTTTACAGGGCCCAAAAGGAGAACTTGGTTTACTCGGAGAGAAGGTAAACAACATATTGTAATAAACTGTTTGTTGGTTGATGGCTAACCCGCTGAGCATAAGTAGTGTATTGTTTTTTTCTGAGTACTGAGAGAGCTCTTCAAATATATGATGAATTCAAAGTGGACGGAGTCACGGCCAACCACTAGTTACCTGCAACAAGCTTCTGGTCGTGAATTCGTCAGCGTAGATTTAGATTTTCTATTTTCGTTATTCCCTAGGATCATTTAAATTTTGTAAATCTATCTTTAAATGTCTGCATTAAGACTGCACCGAGCAAACGCCGATCGTCCAGTGGCGCCCTCATTACTATTATTGTGTTTTCTTATTAACTAAAGAATTTCCTTTAAATCAGACGATACGTATTCGTATGCAAGTAAAAACACAATTTATTAAATAAGTAACTAACTTTAATAACTATTACCCTTTGAGTAGTCAGTTTAACGGAAGAAGGTGGTCACGTTTGTCCGTTATGTTGATTACTCGAAGGTGAATTGTTATTAAACTATGTGATATACCCTATAAGTTGTGTTTTCATTTGTAGTACAAAAACACATCGACCAATTTTAAGAAAATTTAAAAAAGTAATGAGAGCGCCACTGTACATCTGGCGTACGCCCGGCGCAGTCTTAAAATACGTATGGAGATATCATAGATTGACTTACGATTATATTTATTGATTGTAAGTACAGTCATGGAATTTAATTCCTAGTCCACTTTGAACTATGTCAAAGTGACGTTATCAATCAAAACGTAAGAGACATCTTATGATTTTATTTACAGTGTCAATTTGACATCGTCCAGAGTGGACTAGGTACTAAATTCCGTGACTGTACTGTTGTGCCAATGGTATTTTCGAATCCCTTCTAATCGCGATGTGATAATATAGTTACAGAAACAAAACTTAGTTTATTTCATGATAGAGGTTCGCATCCCCCTTCCCACCAGCAAAATCTATGCTCTACATCTTATCCAAATCTTATGAAATATAGTAAAGTCATACCACTTTTTAAATCAGGTGAGATGAGTGATTTAACGAATTTCCGTCCCATTTCTATTCTACCTGTTTTAAGTAAAGTTTTTGAGAAGTTAATGTTAAATGATATGTTAGGTCACTTCAATAGAAATAAACTGCTTAACAGTAATCAGTTCGGCTTCACCAGAGGACGATCCACAACTGATGCAGCATCTGTACTCATTAAATATATATACAATATTTGGGAGAAATCTTGTGATGCAATAGGAATTTTTTGTGACCTTTCCAAAGCTTTCGATTGCGTAGATCATGCGACTCTCATATTAAAATTAGAACATTATGGTCTGACTAATAATTCTCTAAATCTCATGTCCTCATATCTTAGTGATAGGACACAAACGGTTGTTGTAAACAGAACACAGTCCATTGGAGCAGCTGTTAAATTAGGTGTGCCTCAGGGCTCCATATTAGGTCCTTTCTTATTTTTGGTTTACATTAATGACTTACCACCCATGATAGAGAATATTTGTGATATTGTGCTATTTGCTGATGATACATCATTGATTTTCAAGGTAGACCGAAAATCCGTCAATTACACTAGGATAAACGCCACGCTAGGTAAAGTACATAATTGGTTTACTAGTAACAATTTGCTACTCAATGCTAGGAAAACTAAATGTATTAGGTTCGCTTTGCCTAATGTTAGACCGGTAGAATCTAGTATATTTCTAAATGGTGAGTGTTTGGAAATGGTAGATAAGGCGCTTTTCTTAGGGATAACTATAGACAAAAACTTGCAATGGAGTCCCCACATAGCAGTACTAGCAGGTAAATTAAGTTCTGCAGCTTATGCTGTTAGGAAAATCAGGCAACTTACGAATGTTGAGACAGCTCGCTTAGTTTATTATAGTTATTTTCATAGTGTTATGTCATACGGTATTCTGGTTTGGGGAAAAGCTGCTGACATACAGACTATATTCGTGTTACAAAAAAGAGCCATCCGTTCTATATATAACCTAAACTCCCGTGATTCTTTAAGATTACTATTTAAAGAAATTAGTATTTTGACAGTAGCGTCACAATTTATTTATGAGAATATTATTTATGTCATTAAAAATCAGGACTCTTTTATTAAGAATTGTGATATACATAATTTTAATACAAGAAATAAAAATAAAATAGCTACTAAAAAATTTCGTGTTCGTAAGGTTTTTAAATCATTTGTAGGTCAATGCATCCATTTCTATAATAAATTACCTGACGAAGTTTTAAAGTTACCATTTCCAGTACTTAAAACTTACTTGAAAAAGTCGCTGATGTCTAAAGCTTACTATAGGGTCGAGGACTATCTATCAGATAAAAGTGCTTGGCCTAAACTAAACACCCAAATAACTTAATAATAACTTAATCGTAAGAAATATGTAAACATTGTATATTGTCTAGGGGACACGGTTTCTGTAGGAGAATGTATCGAAACTTTTTATGTAGTTGTATTACACCATCATAATTAAGTATAATTTTTCATAATTATTTTCTATTACTTACTACCAATTAGTTCTGGAGAAAACTCAGAGTTTTGACACATTTTCCTGCTCAACTACGCGTGAATACATTTATTTCTTATCGTATGTTAGATTCATTGTTTTATATAATGCTAGGTTAAGTTTTAAAATTGTACCTATATTTAAAAAACGACTAACTGTTGAGTTTCTTGCGGCGCTTCTTCTCAGCAGTGGTCTCTTGCGAAGCGCTGGTAGATTTTTGACATGTAAAAGTGCCCGTGCGGCCTACTTACTGAATAAACATCTTTTATCTTTTTATCTTTTTTTTTTATCTTTTATAAAGTTTTTTTTTTTAAATCGACGTAACTCTGGCTAATCGCTGGAAACGCAATTTAACCGGTTATTGGCCGTTTTTGAATGAAAATAACCGATGAAAACCGGTTATAACCGATTATTTGCATTCCCCACTAATCAATCGACAGAGCCATTAGAAAAACCCCTACCAAGTGGTCGATTAGTGTTCTATGTGTATGTGTGACTCTGATAACTGCATTGTTTATTTATTTAATCTATTTATTTGTGTGCAGGGAGAAAAGGGCGATAAAGGACAAATAGGCAGACAGGTAAGAAATTCATTATTAATAACGAATTTTTTTTTAAACGACATGTAAAGACTCGCTTAAAAACATTTCATTAACAACGATTAAAAAGGTTCAAAACAACAACACCAATTACCACGGAAAACACAAAACTAAATGATTTTCATAATTCGTGCAAACTATTGCTAAAGCACGGATGCTGACGACGAAGAATTTCGTACATTGACCTTTAGGTTAAGACTGAGCCGAGCTTACGCCGGATGTACAGTGGCGCCCTCATTACTTTTATTGTGTTTTCTAATAAACTAAAGTATTTTCTTAAAATTGGATGAAATGTATTTCTACTACAAATGAAAACACAATTTATAGGGTATATCATATAGTTTAATAACAATTCACGTTCGAGTTATTAACTTAACGGAAAAAAGTGGCCACCTTTTCCCGTTAAGCTGACTACTCAAAAGGTAATTGTTATTAAAGTTTGTTACGTATCCCATAAATTGTGTTTTTACTTGCACTACAAAAACGTTTCGTTTGATTCCAAGGAAAATCTTTAGTTAATTAGAAAACACAATAATAGTAATGAGGGCGCCACTGGGCGCTCAGCGTTTGCTCGGCGCAGTCTTAACAAACCATTATGCCGACGGCCGATGCTGCTGTACTGCACAACGGCCATATCATCGTGCGCGAGTAACAGAGACAAGACAAGTGTAGTTATGGTGAGTCAATGTACAAAAATCTTGTATGTCTGTCTGTTGCAACAAAAATTTTTTTTAACCGGGCACTCGTACTGCAAAGGTATGGAGTGGAAAACTTCGTGAGCGAGTCCAATTTGTAAATCGCTTTTTTTAAAGGTTTTTTATTTCTTTTTCAGGGAGAAAAGGGAATTCAAGGATTCGACGGTGAACTGGTAAAAAAAAATGTGTCAAGTTACTGATATACTATTAAGAGGATAGTCATAGCTTTAATCACGTATCTGTCACAATTTATCCATGCAAATTTAGCTCCGAGCTAGGGAATTCAATTTCACTGGTTATTTGCCGTTTTTGTATGAAAATAACCGATTAAAACCGGTTATAACCGGTTATTTGCATTCCTTACTCCGAGCGAAAACGTTTCTCACCCTCAAAATCGAGTCCAATACCCACGATTTTTGAATATGTTGTAGTTATTATAAAAAAATATGTTTGTACGTTTCATATTTTTTTATTTGTTTCTTTCCAACAAATATTTTTTTGGAAAGGACTACGTACAGTCAACAGCATAAGTAAATGATCATTGTCGCTTTCAACCGTTTCACATTTTTTTATAATTGTGACAGGATCCAGAAATTATCACTTATTTATGTAGTTGACTGTACACACTTACCTAGTTTTTCATCATAAAAATTGGAAAAATCGGACTAAGACTAAGGGAAAGAAATATTACCGCATTTTGTATGTTGTTTTTAAGCTAACCATCCTCTTAGGATATATATAAACTAGGCCTTTTCATCTATTCCAGATGAATTAGGTAGCATTTTGAATTAAGACAGTTTCTCTCGTGATTTAACAGGCGCGATATCAGCTCTAAAAAAAGGGTCGCCATTATGGGACTTTAATAAAAAATAATTTATTCATTTTCAGGGCGATAACGGATACCCAGGGATAAACGGCACGGAAGTAAGTATACGATTCACAAGAGATGGCACGAATGGATTGAATGAGTGAATGAAAGTATAGGGTGATGGAACCAGGAATGGACAAGGCACGAATAATGGACACTGATTCGTATTTTACAGAAGATAAGGGTTATTCGTTTGTTTTGCAAGAATCAATTTAGGAACGTATGTAATTTGAATTAAGAGTGCAGTACATGCGTAAAATAATAACATGTTTTCGGTAGGTGACAATGACATTACTTTCATTCAATCCATTCGTGCCATCTCTTGTGAAACGATTTGTAACAATCACTTATTATTAAGCACACCGAGCGCTCAGTGGCGCCCTCATTACTATTTTGTTTTAAGAAACTAAAGACCAATAATAAATTATCTGAAAAAATAATTTTAAGTAAATGCCGTTTTTTTTACAGGGACAAAAAGGAGAACAAGGACAAGTTGGACCAAAGGTAAAAAAATATATATTTCCTGTCTTTATTAAATCCTCTAAAAAAGAGGGGTAACCTTGACTGATAAACTTGTTTTTTTTGAGGACCCCTTTAATCATTTCACATTACATTTTTTTAGTTTTAAAATTCGCTGTTATAACAAATATTGAGAATAAAAACAGTTATCACTATCCATTACGGTTCAAAAGGGGTACACTACATAATTCCGAATTGGTCAGAATTCGGAATTTTCATAGTTCCGAACGCATTTTTTTGATAGAAGACTTAACTTTTTGCTATCGCTTATAATTCAAACCTAAAATGACCTACGTATGACAATTACGTTACGCATTAATAACCTAAGTTAACTCCAACGTAGCATAGTTTTCGGACAAATGAATATTCGGAAAAAAGTGATTCGGCATTTTAAGATGAACCCGTTCAAAAGACACAACTCTTTAAAGATGGGTCGGACGTGGACGGACGGAGAGCGTAGGCTTATTAAAAGGGTTCCGTTCGAGCACGGAACCCTAAAAATTTTTCCTTGTTCTACAATATTTTAACTAAATTGCGTGTCCAAAAAAAAACTGTTAGAAAATAGTTTCGACCCAGAAACACTGTGATATTTATTATTTAATTATTATATTTATTTATTTATTTATTTATTAATTTGTTTGTGATGTCATGTTTTTTTCTTATTTACAGGGAGAGCAAGGCTTTCAGGGTTTCGAGGGATATCCGGTAAACTTTTTTTTAATTATATAATAAAAAGTAGCGTTTTTAGTTCAATCGACTTTTATTTTATATTTTTTTTATTTACAGGGAAAAAGGGGTATTAAAGGTGTACACGGCACAGAGGTACGAGTAATTTAATAATATTTGCACTTTCTTGTAATTTTATCTAAAAATTTAAAACTATCGTGTCAGATGCATTTGCGGTCTTAGGACTGTAGTCTTAAGATTGCAGTCTTCAGAATGCAAAATTTTACGGATCACAGATTCTACTTACCATGAGGTCGCCATGAGTTTAAAAAAAAAAATTTTTTCAGGGACAAAAGGGCGAACAAGGTCATACAGGCGCTAAGGTAAACAAACAAACAATATTTTTAACACTTTAGTAAATGTTGATAAAAAAATGCATTTTTTTTATTCACAGGGACTAAGGGGGCAGAAAGGTCAAGAAGGCTTGCAGGTAATATATTTACAATTATAAATAATATAACTGGAACACAACTGACAGTATTTTTTTTAGCAAAACAAAAGAAAATGAATCTTAATTACTTACATCCGTAGATTCTAATTCACATTCACGTAATCTTCGTAGCAGAAGGCAGCCTAAATAAAATCACTCAATTAAGTGTTATATCTACATCCATTATCATAACATAACATCAATATAATATGTTCAGAAACAATAATACCCTATATTACGTAACCTGTAACTATGGTTGTACTTTAATGTAAAGGTTAAAGTATCGGTTATCACTGCAGTTGCTGTAGTTGTAGTTGTAGAATTGTAACTATAACTACAGATATGGGTTTCTCACTTATTGTAGAAAAGTTATGATATGCATTTTGATAAAATTATGTATGCGACTGTACGCATAATTAGGCATTAAAACACTTGTGTGATCTTATTATGACACTCGCCTTTCGGCTCGTTTCATAAAACCACACTCTTGTATTAATGCCTCTGATTATGCACCAGTCACATAAATAACTATAATTATACTCTGAGTTTCACCCGGCGTTGCTATAAACAAGCTAGAGTACCTACAAATGATTTAGCAAACACTCGCGTTTTTTTTTTTTTTAATCATTTTGAAACGGCACTTAATTAACGCAGCTGTCAAAAATCCATAAAAAAAAATCTTCTGTCCGATTTCCACGATTTTTTTATAAGTTGTAGCTATTATGAAACATTTGACCTGATCGTTTTTTTTTTTGTTCTTATAATTAATTTTCTTAATATCTGCATCGTATTAAATAATCGTAAAAATCGGTCGGTAAGGGTTTGTATGGAAATTATTAGACTCACAATTATTTTACGTAAAGTCGGTCAAAATGTGGTCTACCTTACGACTCAAGTTCAATTGCCGGTCAAGATACAACAAGTACGATTTTCCCTTGCAATAATATTCTGACTGTGTCAAGTGTCAACCTTAGCGATAATTAGATCTCACAGAAACTTTTGTCAAAACTGGCAGACCACTTTCTCTGTCGCACGTTACTGATTTAAATTATAATTATTAAATATTGTTTCATAGGGTCCAAACGGTGAACGAGGCGCAACCGGGCCTGAGGTAAAAATAAACTTTGAATATTTAAACTACCCACATCATCTAAAATGTCTTTGGAAACCTAATTCCTTTTAACATGTTATCGTACTCTCAACTTTACGATAGCCCAATTAAAACTACATAACAATAGACTTGTCTTATTTAGAAAACACTTTGATAACCTCAAAAAGCTCCCTTTTCGCCTAAAATAACAATTTTGTCATAAAAAGAACATCCATGCTATAAAATTAGGAAAATGATGTGCAAAATGTGTTCTCATACATATATTAAATCACGTCTGTTTCCCAGAGGGGTGGGCAACCACTTCTTTCCACTTGCTACGATCTTGACAAACTTTCGCTTCTTCCACATTCATACATCGAGTCATGCACGCACGTGTCGGTGTCGTCTATTTAAGATTCGGCCCTTTTCCAGTATTTCTCCGATTTGACTCAAAAAAGTACGCCTCCGGCCCCTTCCTACCCGTCCACTCACTTTCGATCTGTATACCTCTTTCGTCAATATTCTTTCTAAATGACCGAACCATCGAAGCAGGCCCTTTTCAATCTTAGTCACTACATCAGCAAAAAAAATGCATTTGCCGTGTGGTGGCCGGCTTAGAACAGTGCCACTCCATGTCTTCCCGTGGAAGTCGTAAGAGGCGACTAAGTGACTAAAGGCTTGTAGTATTTTTAGGCGATGGGCTTGCGACCTGTCACTAATATACACATGGTAAACATCTTAGCCTGTTGTGCAAAACGTGGTTATAGGATTAACAACAAGTTGTTAGAGTTGTTGGTAATTCTGTAGCTCTGCCTACCCCACTCTGGGATGGAGGTGTGACAGTATGTATGAATGTAAATGATGCATTTTGAGGTTATAAAATTGTTTACTAAGTAAGACAAGTCAATTGGTATGGAGTTAAAAACAATACTGTAACATTACAATAGTACATTGTGTATTAAGGGTGGTAAAGAAAGAATTACAAACGAGAGTCTGTTAGAAGCCCGAAGCCGAAGGCTGAGGGCTTTAATGACTCGAGATTTGTATTTATTTTACCACCCGTGTAACATACAATGTTTTTCATCACAATTGCGAGGAAATGAAATAAAATCAGACAAAAGATCATATTTTTAACTTATTAGCGGCAGACCACAGATTATAGGATATGTCTCGGCAGACTACAATATCATTGTCTGTGACTTACCACAGCTAATGTCAAACGGGTTCGGAGTCCGATTCTAGTGACAGTCGAGATCAATAGTTTATATGCGAGATTTTTAGGAAATTGTATGCTACTGACATTTCATCTCGAATGAAACTTCATATCGAATGGCGCAAGAATTGGGGTCCTGACGTATTGTGATAGTTTGAGTCCACGTGTAATATTTAAAAAAAAAGCTATTACGTACGTTAGAAGCGTAATGGTAAAAAAAAGGCCCACGGGTATTATTTTGGATTTACGGTCGATTTTTCTAGCATGTTAGGACACTATTTACGAGCAAGTGTGATGAAAAAGCAATTAAGTGTTACCTAGCAGAATACAGTGTACATTTTACTTATTAATCAATTAGTAATAGTACATTACTACAGAGGCCGGGAAGTAGGGGGTTGCCGGCCGAGTGATATAGACGGCCGAGCGAAGCGAGGCCGGATACTTACGAGGCTGGCAACCCCTTTTCACGGCGAGGTACGTATAGTGCTTTTCTCAAACATATGCAATTAAATAAAAAATACATCACTCAAAAAAGTTAATTGATAAATGTCCACCCTAAAAAGAAAGAAAAGAAAAGTAATTGGGTGTTAAAATAAAGTACCAGGAGCGCAGCGGTAATAAGGAGGTATATCAGGCATAGCGCAACTTAGATCTCAGGCGGTGCGGGCAGCCGGCGGGCGCACACGACACAGCGCGGATGTCTCCCAACCGTTTATGCACTCCTAGTATTTGACGTTATAACATTTTCTCAAAAATTTTAAAAATATAATTGAGATATTCAGCTTGTTCATAAAACCAGCTGTCATGGCCATATTGAAATTAAAAAATAGTAGATTGTACAACAAGGACATAAAACAAGCCATTTTTTCCAAGACTTATGGTATCCAACCGAGCCGGCAGGCGAGGTTGGATAATTAAGTCGAGGATAAAATGGGTTTTAAGACCGAGTTATACACTCTGCTTTTCACTTCGATTACGAGGAAATAAAACAGTGATAATGTAAAAAAACTTCAATTAAAATATAAATTTGAACAATTCTGTATATTATACGAGTATGTTATGGTTTTTCCGGGCATATTTACAGTATGGATTTAGGCGGCAATGTCTGTTCAATAAGTTCTTTTGCATTTTTTTCCATGAGTGTGTTAGGTGTGAGCATTATTTTCTCTTCACTAGACGACATTTTAATTAAATTCCATAACGCAACAAGTATTGCCGAGAAAATAACTAATTAATAGTCCAAAACCTCTTTCCCGCCACTGTATTTCTGTCAATTTTTTTTTTTTTCTTTTTGCGATTTTTGACTTAGGTCGAACGCAATACTGCCAAGTTTATACCTACGTTGATTTTTTAATGTTCTTGTTAATAATGCTTGTTTTTAATAGTTTTAAATTTCTTTTTTGTTAGATACTACGATGCAAATATAAATAAAATAAATAAAATTAAAGTAAATTTATTCAAATAACAAGTTTATTTAATGCTTTCACATCGTCTGTCTGGCTGTAGGGCTTAATTGTCTTAGTCTAGATGACGACAACCATTTATGCACTAGTGCATAAAATGCGATTTTATGCAGCCTATACACAGCATAAAGAAGGACTTTACGAGCATGAGAAGTGAAAAAATTACTTCCCGGCATAGGCCTTCAATTTTGTATGAAATTCCTTTACAGTTCTCTCGAGTTGTTCCGGCGGGAACGTGGCACTTTGAAGCCTAAAATAACTAACATAACGCCGACATTACATAGCATGTTTGAGAAAATATAATAATTGCATAGAATTTTCTACTTTTTGGGGAGCCAGTTCATTTTATTTTTGAACAATTTTTAATTAGTGCTTTTTCTATTCATTTCCAGGGACCACGTGGAGAGCAGGGTTTCCCAGGCTGGCCGGTAAACTGACCTATAATGAACAAGGGAGCGAAATGACATAATTTACGGCGAGGGCGTACATTGAATCCTGAGTGTAGCGAGGGATCCAAGTGTTAAAGCCCATTTAACTTGCAATTGCATGTCCCGTGTGGTTGCCGGGTTAGAATAGTGCCACTCCATATCTTCCCGTGGATGTCGTAAGAGACGGCTAAGGGAATAAAGGCGTATAGTACTGTTAGGCGATGGGCTTGCAACCTGTCACTATTATACACTGGTAATCATCTCAGCCTAAGTGTGCAAAATGTGGTTACAGAATTATCAACAATTTTTTAGAGTTGTTGGTAATTCTGTTGCTCTGCCTACCCCACTCTGGGAATAAAGGCGTGAGTTTATGTATGTATGTATGTAACTTGCAATGTACCTATGTATGTATGTAAGGGTCAAATCGTGCAAGTTAAATTTGACCCACTTCCCAAATTCTGATGAAGCTGAAAATTAACATTCGTTTCTGTAAAATATAGTACCATCGAGCTGATCTGATGATGGAGAACCAGGGTGGCCATAGGAACTCCTAAATTACACATGATAAGCCCGTCGTGTTAGGGCTAGTTAGAATCGTCTTGAAGAGTAGATGACGACTGTGCAAAAAAAAGTACAGTCGGGATCAAAAGCTTGTCACAAAAATTAAAATTTTGACAGACACTTATTATTGTAATAGTGTAAATAGGCGACACGATCAAACTGACGTGATATTTCGATATGTACGAGTTTGAACTTAATTCTTTTCTAGCCTTAGTTCAAATCCGTACGTCACGAAGTATCAGATACGACGTTTTTTCAAAGCAATGACGAATTGTTCGATTGATTTGAATAACTTTTTTTTTCAGGGTCCACCTGGTGATCGTGGCAGACATGGTGCCAAGGTAAAATATATTTGTATTTATATAAGTTTCGTCTGCTACTTCGGTAAAATGTTTAAGCCTTGTTCAACCCCGCGATGCAAAAAGAGGGGTATTCTAAGTTTAACATAGTTTATTTTTAGAAGAAAGCTAAATAATTTAGCTTCTAATGGTTTTAGCTTGATTTTATAAAAAAAGGTAGGGTTAGGTATATCAGGGGTTATTATTTACTTGAAAATAAAAATTAATGAAATTTTTTTTTTCTTTACAGGGAGATAAGGGAGATAACGGTGCACGCGGTCCTGAGGTAAACCTAAAATAATAATCTAAAATTAAAACATTCATGGTTCGTTACCTTTCTTTGGTCCTTAAATTAAAGTAAAATACCTGCTAAATTTGTTTTGAAGTCATTTCTGACTGGGAAATGCAAATTCAGTCATTCAAAAACGGTCAATAACCGGTTAAATTGCATTCCCAATTTCTGACCCTTTAAACTGTTTATACATATTATGTAGATTATTACTCAGAGGGCAAAAAATAAAACATTAGGGCGGCAATACCTACCCAGATTCAATAAGTTGCAAAATGTACTTTACTGACTTATGTGCTAAGGTGTATTTTGCACCTTAATTAATTTGATCGTTACGCAGCATTGCAGTAACACCGTTGCAATGAGTTGCAACCTGAGTAATGAAGGTCACTTTTTAACTAGGGAATGCAATTTCACCGGTTATTAACCGTTTTTGTATGAAAATAACCGGTCGAAACCGGTTAAAACCGGTTATTTGAATAGAATATTTCTAACAAAAGCGTGTGGAGTTAAGAGGATAGTGTACAGGTGCTTAAATCGCGTAACTGTCAAAAAAATCTGGCCCATAACGTTTGTCACCACGTAAATCAAGTCCGATTTTGTCGATTTTCGAATGTTGTAATTTAATAAAACCTTAGGTGTGTATGTTTCCATTTTTTTTAATCTAATCGTTTACCTATTACAAAAAACAAAATGAAATTAAAACTTACTGGCCCAATTTTTTATAATATCTACAAGATATTCAAAAATCCTAAAAAACAGACTAGGATTAAAATTAGAGGTGAGAAATTTATTATCCTCTTAATTCTACGTAATAAATAGAGAGCTGAGCTATTAATAATTAATTAGTTTTACTATGTACATAACTACGATAAAACATTTTAAAGTGCTTTTTATTTATTTTCAGGGACCACAAGGATATCGAGGCGCAACCGGCATTCCGGTAAACAAACAAATTATATGACACATGTTGGTAAATTATAATTATAAGCTGGGACCCCTTCCAAACACGTTGGTTTTTTCGCATAACACCCTTTTAGGCGGATATTGCAGATTTTAATAAACGTCTATTGTATAGATTAGGTTAGGTAACGGAAGGTTAGTTTTTTATAATAAGTAATTAAAATAAAAAATGTGTAAAAACCATTTTAGGACAAACGATTTTATGCATTATGATACATTATGCGAAATAAACATTATGGAATACATAGATCCGTATGAGCCATTTTTATTATTATAATATGAACAATGTCGGTAAATTATATGAATCATATCGGTAAATTAAAACTCAATTTCCAAGATAAATACCAAATATAACAAAAAAAAAACATTGTAGACTGCTTCTCGCACTCATGTACATAATGAATGCCAGAGATAAGCCAAAATATTTATATTTAAATTACGAGTAACAGATAACATATTCAATTAATTACTTATTTATTAATAAGTTTCATTATTAATAATAATTCGCACTTAATTGTTTGGAAAGCAATTAATTTATGTCTACATTTCTACACTTCTTAAAAATACTGTTGTAAGACCTACATAGTGAAGTTTTTTTTTTATATCTTTTCCGCCTAAATTTAAGAAGGGTACAAGGGTAGGGGGTACATTTCAGGGGCGAGAGTTGAGTCTGGGCACGCAGAAACCCAGTTTAGATAGGGTGCAAGAACAATCAATATTGTTATTTAGGAGTTTATATAAAAATGAGAGTAATTTTATATTTGGGTGGTTTCATTAAAATGTTTTTTTTATAGTTATTTTATGAACCATAGATAAAGCTTCTTAACTTAACTTTTTTTTACTTTACAGGGAGGCAAAGGGGATCGTGGTATTGATGGGAGACAGGTAAGTAAATAAGGAGGTTATCTTTGTCAATTCAGAACGAAGGGAAATATTATGTAAAGAGATAATCCGTTCAAATACCTACCCTCCATTCTCAGCTATACGGTTTTCTTATAATAAAAAAACGCACATACTATATTTAAACTTTACTTTTTTACAGGGGGAGAAGGGTACCCGAGGTCTTGATGGATTCAAGGTAAATCAACAAATAATTTTACTATAATTTAGACTCCTGTCAATACAGTTATTCCATTAAATGTAATAATAGAACATTACTGGCATTACTGGGCCGAGTCGTAGACGAGGCCGGATAAAATGAGTCCTTCAATCATCGATGGCAATCTCAAGACTGCAATCTTACGATGGCAATCTCAAGACAAATCTAACGATGGCAATCTCAAGACTGCAATCTTACGATGGCAATCTCAAGACTGCAATCTTACGATGGCAATCTCAAGACTGCAATCTTACGATGGCAATCTCAAGACAAATCTAACGATGGCAATCTCAAGACTGCAATCTTACGATGGCAATCTCAAGACTGCAATCTTACGATGGCAATCTCAAGACTGCAATCTTACGATGGCAATCTCAAGACAAATCTAACGATGGCAATCTCAAGACTGCAATCTTACGATGGCAATCTCAAGACTGCAATCTTACGACGGCAATCTCAAGACTGCAATCTTACGATGGCAATCTCAAGACTGCAATCTTACGACGGCAATCTCAAGACTGCAATCTTACGATGGCAATCTCAAGACTGCAATCTTACGACGGCAATCTCAAGACTGCAATCTTACGACGGCAATCTCAAGACTGCAATCTTACGATGGCAATCTCAAGACTGCAATCTTACGATGGCAATCTCAAGACTGCAATCTTACGATGGCAATCTCAAGACTGCAATCTTACGATTGCAATCTCAAGACTGCAATCTTACGATGGCAATCTCAAGACTGCAATCTTACGGTGGCAATCTCAAGACTGCAATATTACGATGGCAATCTCAAGACTGCAATCTTACGGTGGCAATCTCAAGACTGCAATCTTACGGTGGCAATCTCAAGACTGCAATATTACGATGGCAATCTCAAGACTGCAATCTTACGATGGCAATCTCAAGACTGCAATCTTACGATGGCAATCTCAAGACTGCAACCTTACGAGGCCAAGAAGTAATGTAGGGAGCCATAAACTAGAAACTTCATGTCTTCATTTCGTGACATTAACGCATACATTTCCGAGCATGAGAAAATTATGATTTACTAGACTACTAGATATTTAGAATATTATGTCGGTATGTCTTGTAAGTTAAAGGGTTCCATATCAAATGTTAATTTAACCATGGTGAGAATTCGGTATTTGTTTCTCAGTTTATATCCTCGTAAGGCCTATGTCAAATTTCGTTAGTCCGAAAAACAATTTTGCTGACACAACTAAAGTCAAAAGTTACTGTGACAAATGGCGTACATGTAGGACGTTGGGCCTTACGAGGATATGTCACTGCAATTTTTATCAGAGCAATAAAAGCATTAACACATCGCTAATACTTCTTTACAGGGAAACAAAGGTGACAAAGGAGTAAAAGGGGCGCTGGTAAATATCTTTTATTCTTGAATCCCCCCCGATGCAAAAAGGGGGCTGTAAAGCTTAACGCGTTTTACTCCCAAACGGATAGACCGAGATTTAAAGCTAGTTTAATCGGGTTCTTAGCTAGATGTCATGAAAATCGGTTAAGCCTTTTAAGAGATATCAGCTCTGAAGGTATTTATCAATTTATGTATGGCAGTATTGTATGTATTGAATCTTCCAAGTTCATTTTGAACCAGTACCCGTTGTTGTAATACTTTGGCTAAAATTTGGAATTAAAAACCCCATCTCTAATAATCGTGGTCTCTAAGGCCCGTATTAGTAAACTCATCTTGGCTGAGATGCGCGTCACAAGATACGTCAAAGTAAACGTCAAACCATAGAGAACTGTCATTTTTGACGCATCTCAAGACGAGCATTAGAGTTGAGATTAGTTTATTAATACGGGCCTAACATCCCGAAGAGTTGGGTGGTGGCGTGACCAGGATCTCTGCTATACTTAACGTTGACCCACCAAGTCTGAGGCCCTTGCCAATGCACTACGCTGACTAGCGTTTCCATTCATTTCGTTTTTAAACCAATCGCGTCACTCGTCGATCACGTGACTTTTCGTATCACGTGATCTACCAGTGACGCGATTGGTTTAAAAACGAAACGAATAGAAACGCTTGTTAGCGTAGTGCATCTTGCGAAGAGCCTCAGGACTTATAGTTTGGTTGTCATTAATATATAAAGATGCAAAAAATTTGCAAAAATATATAAAGATGTATATTTTGAATGTTTTTTTTACAGGGTGGGAAAGGTGATCAAGGTTTTAGAGGCGCAGATGTAAGCAAACAAATTATACTTCTTACATATTTTTTTATTATTATTTATTAAAAAAAACAGTATTTTGCGACGCTCGCTTTGGACTAGCGGTCGGAAATACGTCATTTTGTTAGTGTTTTTACGACTGTTTACGTTAGCTATCTAGCTACTGTTTGAGGTTAATTTATTTTTTGTTTACAGGGATCAAAGGGCGATAAAGGTGCCACGGGTCCTGAGGTAAACAGCCTATTTTTCATATAAAAAAAAAACCCAGTGAATATTTCATTTCAAACTAGACATACTAAAACGCTATACTTAAAACTTAGACCCACCGTGTTGGGATTTATAGTTTGGTCTTGGAAAGCAGATATTGATATTGCAAAAAAACTACAGTTGGCAGCAAAACCTTGTCTCATTTATTTACAAAAAGTTTTTTTTTACAGGGTCAAAAGGGGTATCCAGGTCAACATGGCGACGAGGTAATTACACCAATAAATGTGTTTTGTTTCACTTTACTTAATCTTTAACCTGCTGCCAATCATTAGTGTTCGCATTGTATTTCGGTGCTCCTACATAAAATGAACGCATGCGCAACTTGTAAGTCGAATTAAAATTTAACCCATCTTAAGAAATAAGGTCACAAGTGCATGCGTGGTTCTATGGGCCACACGCCCTTTTTTCTAAGGAGGGCAGTGCTGGCGTAAGACAAACGGTAAAACAACTAGCATAGAGGGTTCCCCTATGGAATTCCTAATCGTCATTTGTCCTAATGCATCGTTTGTCCGAATTTTTGTTTATCCTAAAGCCAATTCTGCTTAAAAGGGTTTGGATAAAAGTGTTGCCAGTTGTAAAAATCATACATTTTCTAAGTGAGCGCTCTCGTAAAAGTGGTCTATTATAATAGAATTATTCAAAATAAACATATTTGGTTATGTAATGCAAAGTAATAAAATGTAATAATTAGTAATCATTTGTGATCATTGACATTTCTGGTATTTTATAAATTTTAACGCTTTTATTTGTAATTTTAAATGTATTTTGTTATTTAATATTCTATATTGCATAAAATTAATATTTGCACGCTTGCTTGCAGGCTGGATACATTGGATATTATTATTATTTAAAATTGACTGTAACATCTGTTGTACTGTATTCTGTAAATAAATGATTGATTGATTGATTGTATGTAATGCTCTTAAGTGCATCGGAGCCGAGATATATTTAAATATTCATATCTACGCGTACTTTTTGTACCAAAAACGGAATACTTAAATCTTTTTATATCTCCGCTCCGATATTATTTAACGCTTCGATTTATATACATCTACGTATATTTAGAGGTCATCTAGATAACTATATAAAAATCATCCAAGGCCGCAAGAATAAAAGACAATTTTCTTCATACTAACTTACCCAATGCCCTTATAAAACTTTTTAATGTTATTTTAATACAACCCTTACCTAATCAAACCGCAGATATAATTGGAAAACTTAAAAAGTTGCCTGACTCATCTGAAAACCAGTTTAGGACAAATGAAAATTCGGACAAACGATGTGTTAGGACAAACGTTGTTAGGGATTCTGAAAGACACCCAGCATAGAGGAATTCTATCCAAGCTCTCGGGGTTGGCAACGCATTTGCAGTCTCAAGATTGAAAATGTCTATCGGCTTTCGAATCCACTGCCCGTATGGTGTGCTGTGTGCTGGGGCAGCTTCTCCATGCCATAAACTGGGGTGCTAGTAAAAAAGGGCACAAGTCGACTTAAGACTGCGCCGAGCGTACGCCGGATGTACAGTGGCGCACTCATTACTATTATTGTGTTTTCTAATAAACTAAAGTATTTTCTTGAAATTGGTCGGTAGGTTTTTGTACTACAAGTGAAAATACAATTTATAGGATATATCACATATTTTAATAACAATTCACCTTCGAGTTATCAACGTTACGGAAAAAAGTGGCCACCTTTTCCCGTTAAGCTGACTACTCAAAGGGTAATTTTGTAAAGGGTAATCGTAATATTAAACTATTGTTACTAACACTATGGACTTTGTCTGAATTAAATAATTTTGAATTTGAATTTTGTATTTGAATTAAAGTTTGTTACGTACGAGGGTCAAACTGAAAGTTTCGGGAGTAGAAAAAAATATGCAGTTAAATTGAATAAAAGTATTTTTATTGTTTTTCAAAGTATTCTCCTTTATATTTTATGCACTTTTCCATGCGATCAAACCAGTCATTAAAGCACTCATTGAAGTCTGAAGTAGGGGTCGACAAAATGGCCATTTTAAAAGCCTCCACTGCTGCTTCCGGCGTCTGAAACTGCTGACCACGCAACTTATCCTTAATTTTGGGGAATGTGAAAAAGTCATTTAGGCTTAAGTCGTGGCTGTATGGAGGATGGTCCAGTAATTCGACTTTTTCACCGTCCAGGTACTCAGTTGTTTTCCGAGCGGTGTGAGGGCTGGCATTGTCGTGGTGAAGGATAATGCGGCGACTAGGGTTTTTTTTTCGGAGTTCATCAAAGATACTCGGCAAACAAATAAGTAGTGATGTACCAATCGGCATTGACCGTTCTACGATCTTCAAGAGGAATAGTAGCCACGTGACCCGATTTGGAGACAAACGTAGCCACCATCTTTTAGGCCGTGCTGCGAGAACGAATAACTTTTGTCGGCTTGAGCTCATCTTCGTAGACCCATACTCGAGATTGGTTTTTATTTTCAGGCTCATATGCATATATCCAACACTCGTCACTTTTAAAGTCGTAATAAATCATAGCTCTTAAATTTTCACGGGACAATTCCATTTTCAGCAGCGACTCGACGACTTCAAAAAACAATTGAAACCGAACCATCGCTTTTTGTTTCTATGTGGCCAGTGTGTTAAAATAATGAAACTAGAGATTATAAAAAGGTATGATATGTGTCAAAAATATGTTTCTAAGTATTAGATTCCCGAAACTTTCAGTGCAGCCCTCGTATCCCATAAATTGTGTTTTTACTTGCACTACAAAAAGGTATCGTCTGATTGCAAGGAAATTCTTTAGTTAGTTAGAAAACACAATAATAGTAACTCGTAATAAAAAGGGTATATAGGTACATGAACGGAGTATACTAGACTTAAATCCTTTTTCACTTGACCTTCGGAAAACTTATACCCCTTTTCATTTTGTCCCCAACTTAACATACAAATGTTTATCCTTATAATATGGGTCTTTTTCTGTGAATATTGAATTTTTTAAACAGTGTTTTTCTTTTTCTTTCAAAGGGACCACAGGGAATTGACGGTCCACAAGGCGAGAAGGTATAATATGAATTTATTTAAATATATTTAGGGTAGTTTTATTTTACTATGCAAATAGTCCAAATAGCTTTCAAGTTTATATATCTGTTGGCTAAATATGCAAGCATTTAAAGTGTACCTTTACAAAAAAAAAGTGTCTCAACATCTCGTGTCATTATGGCTTGTATTAAACCCTTGTTGAACAATGTACTATTTAGAAGAACTTTAAGTCGCGTATGTTTAGGGTTTTTTATTAATTAATTATGTTTTTTTAATTAAATTTCAGGGTTCAAAGGGAGAACTAGGACATGACGGACCGATGGTAAAATCTTATCTTATCTTATCTGTTTACTGTGTAAATATTTTACAAGAGAAAAGTATTGCATGTTTAGATGTTACTCAATCAAGCTTCAACCACTAAACGGATTGGGTTGAAGCTTGGCATACATAAAAATTAACCTTAATAACTTACTAGCTAATGTGTATTTTGCACCTTATTTAATTTGTTACTTATGCAGTTTTGCAGTATCACCGACGAAATGTTTTACGTTGGTACAAAGTAAATAATATGGACCCTAATAGCAAATTTTAATGACATACTTACGTAAATTGTGGAATGCAATAAATGGTTAATTAATTGCGACATTTAATAATTAGTATCGACTCCATATATTTTTTTAGTCTTTGGCTGCGTTTCCACCAATGTGCGAGGTAGCTATGCGGTGCGAGGCTGTGTGACGAGGAGGTGTAACGGTGTGAATATTTCCACCAAAGATGTGCGAGGTAGCTGAGCGGTGCGAGGATACGTAGCGGGCTCTTTTTAAAAAAGCGGGCGGGGTGCGGTGAGGCGGGAGCGGAGCCAGACACCACCTCGCAACACATCCCTCGCAACACATCCCTCGCAACACATCCCTCGCAACACATCCCTCACAACACATCCCTCGCAACATATCCCTCACAACGCATCCCTCGCAACACATCCCTCGCAACACATCCCTCGCAACACATCCCTCACAACACATCCCTCGCAACATATCCCTCACAACGCATCCCTCGCAACACATCACTCGCAACATATCCCTCGCAACACATCCCTCGCAACACATCCCTCGCAACACATCCCTCGCAACACATCCCTCGCAACACATCCCTCGCAACACATCCCTCGCAACACATCCCTCGCAACACATCCCTCGCAACACATCCCTCGCAACACATCCCTCGCAACACATCCTTCGCAGCACATTCCTCGCACACTCCCTTCTTTTGTTTAGTATGTACGAAAACCTCGCCCCGCTGAGCTGTTTCCATCAGAGCTAAGCTAAGCGAGGAAAGGTAAACGAAGTGTTTCTATTAGTTCATGACAAACACATTCCTCGCAACACATCCTCGCACATCTCTGGTGGAAACGTAGCCTCAATGTGATATGAAAACTCCAAAGCGTTAATATGCCATGGGAAGACAGGACCATGGAATATTATGGTATCTAAGAGCTTATCTTTGCCGTTCTAAGCGAAAACGCAGTTACTAAGATAAGTTGATAACAAAAGTTTGTTTCAAATAAAAGATTTTTTTTACAGGGGCCAAGAGGCTATCCAGGTTCACCAGGATTTTGGGTAAATTAACTTATTCATACTAATAATATTTATTCAGTTCAACAATTCAGACATTTAAAGCACGACGTTTAAGTGACTGTTGACTGTACAATCGAGGAATTTGATTGTTTAGCAGTTTACCTACGTAAAGGGGTTTGGGTAAAAGTGTTGTCATTTATTGTAAGTCATACATTTTCAAGTTAAAGTAAGTGTGGTAGGTAAAAGTGGTAAATTATGATAGAATTATTCAAAATAAACATATTTTGTTATGTAATGTAATGTTCTCAAGTGCATCGGAGCCGAGATATTTAAATATTCATACAGGAAGAAAATATCACAATTTTTTATACAAACTTACCCAATCCCCTTTGCCGATTTATACATTTTCCACGTGACATTAGTCGTGTCACGCCAAGAAATGTACACGGGTAATTAGCAGATTATGATTGAAAAAAAAATACAAAAGCTTGTCAAAATATTTTTTCTGGCAGATACTTATTTTTAAAAGTTAAAAGCTTTTATTTAACTTGCAATGTATGTATGAATGTAAATTATGTAAGGGTCAAATCTTGCAAGTTAAATTTGACCCACTTCCCGGTTTCCGATGAAGCTGAAAATTTGCATACGCCTTTAATTCTTATAACAATACAATAATATAGTACCATCGAGCTGGTCTGATGATGGAAACTCAAGGTGGCCATAGGAACTCCTAAATTACACATGGTAAACCCGTCGTGTTAGGGCTTGTTAGAATCGTCTTGACAAGTAGATGACGACTGTTTAAAAAAAAACAGTCGGCAATAAAAGCTTATCCCAAAAATGTTTTTTTTGACTGAAACTTATTTTTACTTATTAACAGGGAAGAGAGGGCAATCAAGGTCCGCAGGGCGAGCAGGTAAATAAATATTTTTTTTAATATTATAAATATTTTAAGGCAAAAGAGATTCGCCTAAGGTTTTTTTTTTGTTTTTAACTCTTAGTATAAGCTGCGGGGCTAGTATGGCTGCGTCTATATCGCGTGTCAAATGTGGATAAAGCATCCGTCACTCTCGTACTTATTTACGTGTCAGAAGGTGACGGATGCCTTATCCAAACATTGTCACGCGATAAACCCAGCCATATTAGGGCCCCTGGGATTGGAAATTCGAATAGATATTTAGGTAATTAAACCATACTAAACTTTATTGTTACTTTCGCTCTGTGTGCGTACTATTTATTTATTTTCTTTCTTTCTTTCTTTTCTTTCTTTGTATAGAAGCGAACTCAATTTAATTTTTATTAAAAAAAACCTTTAATAATACGCCATTCTAAATATATATTTTAGTGTAAAGATTAAGTATCTACTAGAAGTTATTTTCCATGTGTAGATTTACTTATTGAACTAGCGAAGTTTGTGGAGCAAATTGACGTAAAACATAAAAACTGAGGAGAAAAAAAACTTTATCCTAATCGTATTTTTTTCAGGGGGTGAAGGGAGATCGAGGGGAAGCAGGCTTAGCGGTGAGTATTGATTACTATTAAAGATAAAGATAAAGATACATTAATTCGCAATAAATACAAAATTACATTACATAGATACAAAAAGAACAAGACACAGAGAAACAGTTGCGAAACGGTCCCAACTCAGCATTCGCTAGCCGTGAAGCCAGCACAGGAGGCCCAGACAAGATGCATTACGCTAACTATTGTTTCTATTCGTTTAGTTTTTAAACCAATCGCGTCACTGGCACATCACGTGACTTTTCGTATCACGTCATCTACCAGTGACGCGATTGGTTTAAAAACTAAAAGAAGAGAAACGCTAGCAAGCGTAGTGCATCTTGTCTGGGCCCTCTGGCCTTCCATTGGAACCGCTCGGTGAGGAGGTGGAAACTGAAATATTAGACATATCCCTATAAGATGATCGTGAAGTGTCTGAAATCGCGTTTACCACCCCTAATCAAGTCCGATTTCCATTTTTGAAATTGGCTGTAGTTATTATAAAAGTTTAGGTTTGTACGTGTCCACTTTTTTATTTCTGAGAAACGCACTGGCTCGCAAAATTAAGTATAATTTCATTAAAAGTGTGATATTTAGTATTACGGGCCAGTGTATTTCATTGGTTAGTTTTTCATAGTATCAACAACATATAAAAATCGTAAATCGGACTAGGTCTAAGGGAAGAGAAACGTTAATTTTCCAATCCAAGGTCAACAAACATTTCATTGAATGTGTAATTTCACCGAAATTAATTTCATCGAAAGCTAATTTCTGCTGAAACCTTATAGTTTTTAGGTTATCTTAAGCGTTCGTTACGTAGGTTAGGTTAGGTTAGACTTGTGACGGCAAAAAAAATAAAGCTGCACATGGAAATGCCTGTCGATGAAATGTAAATTCGGCGAAGTGAAACGTTCTATGAAACGAATTTCGATATTTCAAGGATAAACCATTGTTAAGCTAGAAATTAAATTAAAAACAAACATCTTAACTATTAAGATCTATATTAATCAGCATTTTTTTCTTTACAGGGTCTGAAGGGTGAAAATGGTTTCCCTGGCGCTACGGTAAACAATTATTCAACCCCTATCGCAAAGTAAAGAGATGTTATATGTTTAACAGACAGGCGGACAGATGGACAGACAGACAAACAGGCGGACAAGCGGATAGACGGAAAGACGGTCAGGCGGACAGGTTGAGAGGCGGACAGATGGACAGACAAGTGGACAGACGGACAGATGGACAGATAGAGAGTCAGACGGAAAGACGAACAGGCGGACAGGTGGATAGACGGACGGACCGACAGGCGGACAGGCGGACAGAACAGACGGGTAGATAGGTGGACAGGCAGACAGATGGCTAGACGGACAGACCGACCGACGGACAGACAGGTGGACAGGCGACTAGACGGACAGACGGAAAGACAGACGGACGGATTGACAAGTGAAGCATAAGTAACAGGGTCATGCCGACACCTTTGTTACAACACCTTCGTTTTACGCATACTACAACGCTCCGGCACCGCCTCAGCTGTAAAACATTCAAAATTGAACTTTGATCTGTGTTAGTATGATACATTTTTGAGTTTAAATAAAAACAATGTTTCAACAAATTGCAATGTTTCAGTTTGAGCCGGTGCAAATGAAATACTTAACAAATTAAATAAAATGTTGTTTTGTTACAGGGACCAAGGGGTAATCAAGGATATACGGGTGAAGCGGTAAACACTTTTTTTTATTTTCATCACACTTGCTCGTAAATAGTGTCCTAACATGCTAGAAAAATCGACCGTAAATCCAAAATAATACCCGCGGGCCTTTTTTTACCATTACGTTACTAAAGTGCGTAATAGCTTTTTTTTTAAATATTATACGTGGACTCAAACTATCACAATACGTCAGGACCCCAATTCTTGTGCCATTCGATATGAAGTTTCATTCGAGATGAAATGTCAGTTGAATGCTATTTCCTAACAATCTCGCATAATAAACTATTGATCTCATATGTCACTAGAATCGGACTCCGAACACGTTTGACATTATCTGTGGTAAGTCACAGACAATGATGTAGTCTGCCGCTAATAAGTTAAAAATATGATCTTTTGTCTAATTTTATTTCATTTCCTCGCAATTGTGATGAAATACATTGTATGTTACACGGGTGGTAAAGGAAATACAAAGCTCGAGTCATTAAAGCCCTCAGCCTTCGGCTTCGGGCTTGTAACAGACTCTCGTTTGTAATTCTTTCTTTACCACCCTTAATACACAATGTACTATTACGTGAAAATTTCACGCTACATTGCATGTGTCGATGGAAACTGAAACGGTTTCTGTAGGAGAATGTATCGAAACTCTTTATGTAGTTGTCTTACACCGTCATGAGTAAGTATAATTTTAATAATAATTTTTCTATTACTACTAATTAGATCCGGAAAAAAATCAGAGTTTTGACACATTTTCCTGCTCAACTACGCGTGAATACATTTATTTCTTATCGTATGTTAGATTCATTGTTTTATATAATGCTAGGTTAAATTTTAAAATTGTATATTTAAAAAACAAATAACTGTTGAGTTTCTTGCGACGTTTCTTCTCAGCAGTGGTCTCTTGCGAAGCGCTGGTAGATTTTAGACGTGTAAAAGTGCCCGTGCGGCCTACTTACTGTATCAACATCTTTTATCTTTGATGTAAACAAAACCAAGACGAACCAATTTACCCTTATTTTGCCATACTATGGAAAACAAGCACATCTACTACATGAACTACATTGCACCTCCAACCTTATTATAATATCTAAGAGTTTAATATGCTTCTGTGAATTTATGCCTTTTCTCCGTACGAGGTCAGTATTAATCGTTAGGGGAATTACTTTTTTCAGTACTTTCTACTATTTCTATCAAATAATGTTTTTTTTTCAGAACTCAATTAAGGTTCAGTTTGTTTAGGCAATAGCTCGCATGCTGGTAGGTGTCCATTGACGAGTTTGGTCACATTATTGAGCCGGGAGCTATCGCAGTGACGCAATGTACCACTAAAAGTATGGGGGCTATCAACCAATGAAACAGCCTTTAAGGACAATTTTATATTTTTTTATTGATTACAGGGAGCGAAGGGAGAGCAAGGTCAAGACGGGTTAAAGGTAAGACATATGTTATTTAATGTTTTTTTTTATAGAGTTTATAAAAAAAATGCTTTTGTCAACTGCACTGGTAGACCTTTCTAGGCCGGCCGTACCAGCATTTGATAGTCAAGATAGTGAGATTATTATCAGTGTATTAAAAAAGGTATATTCGGTAATAAAATGTTTCTGTACAGGGACCGAAAGGTGTTCAAGGAGAAACTGGCCCGCAGGTAAACAAACCTTTTGGAAGCTTGCTACGTCTATTATACTCCGTTTGTTTAGGTAATGAACTAAATGTAAACAAAGCAAGCCACTTGGCTCTGTTGAATATCCAATCAGAACTGTTTCGTTGAGCTTTGACGAGTCAGTGGCCTGCTTCTATTGGCTGACCAACTAGATCACGAGATTTGTTAGTTTACATATAGTTAAATACCTAAACGAATGTAGTATAGGTTAGGTTACACTTGTTACTACATAAAAAATAAATCGCCTTCGATGGGAAATAACTTTTTGGGAAATGATATATTTGGCCTAAAATATTTAGACTAGGGAATGCAATTTAACCGGTTATTGGCCGTTTTTGTGTGAAAATAACCGATTAAAACCGGTTATAATCGGTTATTTGCATTCCCTTAAATAGACCCAAACCAGAAAATAATATTATAAAAAGTATTTAATTATTGATAAATAACTGTTTAAGATATCTACAAATGATTCAAGCCGTAAACAACACTTTTCGGATTTAATGGTGTTTGAATTTTATTCTTTATGTTAAAGTTTTTTTTTACAGGGACCACAAGGAAGAGCAGGTTTTGAGGGCTTTAAGGTAACGAAACTTTATATTATTTAGCCTTTTTTTAATTCTTAAGGAACAAAAACATTCTACTTGCTTTTTTTTATTTACAGGGAATAAAGGGTGATAAAGGTGCACCAGCTCAACAGGTAAAAAAAAATATCAATAGGTATTGGGGAATGCAAATAACCGGTTATTAACCGTTTTTTGTATGAAAATAACCGAATAAAACCGAATAAAACCGGTTATTTGCTTTCCCTCATAGTTATCCGATTTGTATATTTTTTACCGTTTATTGATTTGATTTCGCCGCTTTAAGTAAAGAGTATAATTGTACTACTATTTTGGGTATAAATTAAGCAAAATTAAAATGTTGAAACTCTTGATAACATTTTTCATCTTTTATATTCATAACGTTTATTTTTCTTTATAGGGGCAGAAGGGAGCCCAAGGACCCGTCGGTGAACCGGTAATTAATTTATTTTATTTTATTATTTATTATTATTAACTTAGTTAAAAAATATGTCTTTTATATACGTTTAAATATTTTATTACTAATTAACATAATTTGACTTTTATCAATATTTCAAACGGTAATTTTCAATACAAACCGTCCTAAACCTTCTTAATTTTTTATTTTTTTATTTGCAGGGCTTAAAGGGGACTCCAGGAATGGACGGGAGACCGGTAAAGAGTCGAATTGAAATTTTCTCATGTTTTTAGGGTTCCGTACATCAAATATACAAAAAAGGAATCCTTACAGGATAGCTTGTGTCCGTCTGTCTGTCTTTCAAGACCATTTTTTTCAAAAACGCGTCGACGTATCAAGTTCAAATTAATTAGTCTTTTGAATCTGTCATACCGCGTTTTGGCTTGTGACGGCCGCAAAATACATGAAATTTTGCAAAATCCAATTCTTATAGCATCAAGTAAAGGGAAAAATCTAATAATTGAAAATTTGAATATATATCAGTATATCACAAAAAAAAACAATTGGGTGAGTAAAGTTTTTGGAAGAGATGTAAATTATATTTTTTTTCTATAGTCGTCATCCTGAAGATCATAGAATAGAATAGAATAGAATATCATTTATTTGCAAGAATCATGGTTAATTACAGGTGATTAGTTATATTACATAGATAGTTCAACATAATCCTACCGACATTGCGGCGTGCAAATTTTTAAACCTTAATTAATACTATAAACAATTGTATTGACTATTATGATCTGAACTGTCCAACCAAACACATCAACTGCATGTTTACAATTAGGGATATTTATTTATTTATTTTACATACTTGCTGAATCTACAGCCAGTTGTGTGGAGGAAGTCGTTTACAGAGTAGAAACTTTGCTCTACTAACCACTTTCCCAGAGCATTACAAAATCGACCGTAACATAGGTCACTTATCTGTTTTGGTATCGAGTTGTAAATTAAACAGGCCATGTAGTAGCAATTTTTGCGGTACAACTGTAACTTGAACTGCGGCTCTTTTACTTTTATTTCCTCTAATATTTTAGAAATCTTTTTTTTAGTTATGAAGTTGACATTTGTAAACTTTAATGACCGACAAGCTTGTTGCCTTCGTATTTAATGAAATAGAAAAAAAAACTGTCACTTCTATATCTGTCAACGTCAAATCAAATCAAAGTAAACAAACGGTTCAATTCAAATAAGTAAATTCAAGTAAATCTTTGTAATACTCCATTTCCACAGTCCGTGTGGGATTGCCTGAATTCATTGCGTGGATTGTACAATTCAAAAGTGCTCTCGTGGCTATCAAAAAGCAGAGCAAGAGTCGTCAAGAAAGGAAAGAAATCGGTGTCCAAGAAGAAGTGCCAAAGGGTTCGAAAATAAATCGTAGACCAAATATCGTGCAAAGGTCTTAGAGCAAAGCGGCAAAACGAAAGTCCAGAGTTCGTTCTGAGATCGTTAAAAATATTTCTAAAAACACTGATCACATGAAACACAAGCAAACAGAAAAGAGCCGTAGTATTGAATCGTTTGTTTACTTTGAATTGATTTGACAATGACAGATATAGAAGTGTTTTTTTTTCTTTTTCATTAACACGTTCACGGACACAGCACCAACCTCGAAATTGCGTGATACGGCACAAATAAATTCCATACAACATTTTCTACGGCCATGGACGAACTGTCACATTTAACGTTGTTTCAAACATTGTGCCACTTTATGACGGAATAAATATGTGTGTAATGTCGTACAAAAAAATCTTACCTATTGTGGCAGCTCGTCCACAGCCGTTACGTCCACAGCCGGGATGTGCCATAACACGTGTTGTTCCCCTTTTAGGGTAGTGCATGAGGTTGAGGTTGCCCTAGAGCTTTTTTGCTGTGACACTAGCAGCTTATGTTAAAACCTAAAACGGCACAGAGTCCGTGCTTCCTATAAATGCTATGGGAAAAGGCCGGCCGTGGACGGAGTTCCGTTTTTGGTGTAATTAAAAACACCGGCCACAGCCGCAGTGTCATTTCACGAGGGTCTCAGTTTCCGTCTCTCGACGTACTGTCCGTGAACGTGTTAAGTACGAAGGCAACAAGCTAGTCGGTCATTAAAGTGTACAAATGTCAACTTCATAACTAAAAAAAATATTTCTAAAATATTAGAGGAAATAAAAGAGCCGCAATTTCTTGATCTTTAGATGACGACTATCGAAAATAAATATAATATACATAATATCTTCCAAAAACTTTTGCCTTGATATCTACAACATACCTAGAAGTTTGTACGGAACCCTCGGTGGGGAGTCCAACTCGCACTTTTTTTTTCTTAGTTTAGAGACGTTAATTTTTTTTTTAATATAACCGCTAATTTTTTTAAATACTTTACAGGGTTCGAGCGGGGAACGAGGGGAATACGGCACAACGGTAAACCAACCATTTTTTTTTACTTAAAAAAAGAGGAATGTTATAATATTAACATGTGTGTTTGTGTGACTGTTTCTGTGTGTCTGTAGGAAAAGGATGGATCAATTAGGATGCGTTTTTTTTAAAGGCGAGTTCAATCGGGATAAGAGATAAGAGATATCAGCTCTTAAAGAAAGGGTATTCGTTATGTCGGGGGTTTTATCTATTTAATAGGGTAACCCATAATTTTACCGAATTTCGCTTCATCAATTGTTTTCATCGAATTCCATTGTATAGAAATCTATCTTCTGCTAAAACAATTATGTTTTCAGAATATCACAAAAATTAATTACGTAGCTTTGGTTAGGTTAACCTTGTGACTAACGAAAATAATTAACGCTTGCGGTAAGAAATACCCTTAGGTGAAAATGAAAATAATAGGGTTACCCATTTAACAATTATTATTTAAGAACTTTTTTTTCGGTTTTCAGGGACCAAAGGGTGACAGGGGTTATGCAGGGCCGAAGGTAAATCGATAAATTATTAACATCTACACTTTTGCGAATGTATTCGTTTTTCTTTTATTTTTTGTACATTTTGACAGTAGGTACATGAATAGTATGAATAGGTTACCTCAAAGGCAGAATAGGGAAAAAAAACTTTAATATCTATTTTTTAACTGTAAATCTAATGTTTTAATAAATCTTACTAAGATTATTGTAAGACAAACTTTGTTTTACTTTTTTCTATGTTCGTTTTTATCAAGGTCTGCTTTTGTTGTTATTTATTTAAAAAAAAATGTTTTTATTTTACATGTGATCAATATAACTTTCATTATGATAGGTTAGTAATAATTAATGATAGTATCTAGAATATTTTCTAAACAAAAATAAAAAGTAAAAGTTTTTTAAGCATGCTTTACGTATTTTCAAAAAAGCTTTGTGCCCTAATTCTTTATCGAAAATTACCCTTGGAAGCTGTTTCCGGTTTGATAATTTTATATATTCATGTTATTCATCAACACGTAATATTTTATTATTAAACAAAACAATTTTTATAATGTATACCTTTTACTAAGAAATAATAAACTGCACCTTTCCTTTCAAAGAAAAAGGGTATGCTTTTGATTTTGTCCCATAGTTTAAATATGCTGTTAGAGAGCGTCGGTGGTCTAGCGGCTTAGGGGGTCGACTCGTGATCGTAAGGTACCGAGTTCGAACCCCCGCGGTCACCATGTACCAATGAGTTTTTCTAATTTAAGTACATTACCCGACGCTCTTACGGTGAAGGAAAAACATCGTGAGGAAACCTGCACGTTCGAACAGCTGAGTGTGTAAGAGGGTAATTGCACAAAAGATCCTAAAGGGTCGAAGTGTATCCGAAAGGGCCCATCTGTAAGATAAGATAAGATAAAAATATGCTGTTATGAAATTAGATTTTTTGCAACAAAACAAAGAAAGTATTAATTACGAAAAAAAAACAATATATATTAATTTTGTATCATCTGATCTCATTTTTACACCTTTTATTTTGCATATAATTTTATCATATATTTTTTTCTTTAACAGGGTACGCAAGGAATTCGAGGTCCTGTCGGGTCACAGGTAAACAATTCAGTTATTATTATTGTTTAGATATTTATTAATAAATAGTCCAATATGAAAGTAAAATAACAATACTGACATAAAATAATATAAGGTTTATTTTACCTAACCTTATAAACCTAACCTTCGGGTACCACCGGTAGCGCGACAGGGCTCAAGCCACCGGTGGTTAGGGCTGAAGAGAGAGGAGGAACTTCCTTACAATGCGTACCATGTCGAGGAGTACCGCTTTCTGTATACGCCCCTTGATCCAGCCATCTAGCGAGTCTCTTGAGGTGTTGGTCGAGACTCTTCGCTATGAGACTGTTTGCCGAAACAACTATCGGGACAATGATCGTCGAGTCAACATCCCACATGGCGGTCACCTCGTGAGCCAAGTCAAGGGACTTGCTGAGCTTGTCCTTCTCAGCCTTCACAAAATTCTCGTCATGCGGGATGGTGACGTCGACGAGCATTACCCGGCGTTTAGATCTATCTGCCAACACGATATTATATATCGATCCGTGATTATACATCGATCCCAATACATTATTGTATAATCTGTTTAAAAATCTTTTTTTTTCACAGGGACCGAAGGGTGATCGAGGTATCGACGGCATGCAGGTAATTTTTTAGTGCCTTTTTTTTCATATTTCCTTATTTAAGTAGAATTTATTTAGTTCGTTTTGCCGGAATACGGTACGGTAAATCAATGTTTAGTCTGTGAGAACAAGGTGGTTCGGGTTTGTACTTCTCTCTTACTCTCTCTTAATAAGAGCGAGTGAGAGCGAGTGAGAGGCAAATGCAACCCCGAAGCACATTCTAAGAGTTATCGCACGAGATTTGATATCGATTACATAATATATATTTAATACAACGACATCTAAACGTGGTAATTCTATGTTATGCTTAACGCATCGTTAGGGTTTGTAAAAACCGGTCAACCAAAACAAATACCCTATCGAAAACCCTTGAAATGGTAATCAGTTCCGTCCGTGATCTGATCAAGCCTTTTAATATAAAAGTATACGAATGTAATTCCGAGCAAAACAAGACACTTTACTGCCAGTGCCAATCATATGTAGAGTCAATAATATTTGAGGTTATATTCTGTTACGAGTCCATAACAATTAAAAGTGGATATATTCATTTCAACGGCAATTTTCAATATTGATAAATATTGCTAGTTTACTATGAAAACATTCGTTCACTGTATTTATTTTAAAATGTAGCGAGAATAATTAACATTTATTAATGTTGACTAACATCTTGATCTTGACAGTAACATTGATGTACCTACAGTTTGGCTGTTCTAAGAGGGCCGATTTGACAGCTGTCATCTTAGTACAAAATATAACCTCAAACTCATATTTTGTACTCAGATGACAGCTGTCAAATCGGCCCTCTTAGAACGGCCAGACTGTACCTAGTTTTTGTCACATAATTTTGTTTCTACATCACTGTAGTATTCGTGCCCCGAGTTAGCATACGTCTGCGGCTCTTGCCAAGATGCATTACGCTAACTAGCGTTTCTATTCGTTTCGTTTTTAAACCAATCGCGTCACTGGTAGGTCACGTGATCCGAAAAGTCACGTGATCTACCAGTGACGCGATTGGTTTAAAAACGAAACGAAGAAAAACGCTAGTTAGCGTAATGCATCTTTACAAGGGCCTTTGTTAGTAATAATAACATACCGTGTACTGTACCGTATAAGAGATAATATCTATCAAGCATCGTCGCTATTATATCGTTGATTTATTACAAATAAATATCTGTGTTTTTGATCTATTTAATAAGTTATTAACGCAGTTCAATTTGGAACTAAGTTTTTTTCTTTCTTTTCAGGGAGAGAAGGGTCATCGAGGTGTAGAGGGCGGAACGGTAAAGAAAAAAGAACATATTTTTTATACAGTTACTCAAAAGTGGTGGTTCTTGTAGCTGTATGTAGTGCGGAAAGTTAGATTTTTCGCCCTAGTGTTTTTCACTTTTCCATTTTTTTACCGTGAATTATTCAAATTGCCTTGTGTTTTTTTATCAGACTTATTGAATTAGGTAAACATGTCTCTTTAAATTACTGTTTAATTTATGTTTCATAGTCATCTTTCGAAAATGTATTTAACAACGTCGGAACTTGACACTTGCAGCTCGGGCCAAGACCATAGACTATTTGCTGCCAAGTCACCTCGGCCATGTAAAGAGACGTCCCCAACTACGTGTCGACCCTCTATAATATGACTCGTCCATAAATTGTAAACTTTCTGTCCTCGGCAACAATGTAGGTACTATTCATGTATTAAATTGATTCTTTTTTTAAGGGATTACGGGGTGCTGCTGGACCACCAGGCTCAAAGGTCAGCTTTAAAAATACTATATTTAAGATTCATTTTCATTTGTCGATGTTTTGTGATACATTCAATCCCGGCACGATAATGTCGAAACGACTCGTTAATGGATTGTTAAAAGTATCCTGGCTATCGACCAATGAAACTTACCCTTTAGGTCTGTGGTGAGGTCAATCTAAAATGATCCATATTCACGTATTCACTTGTTTCACTTTTCATAAATGGTATCCCTTTGAAATGTTTAAAATCGTTTCGTCGAAAATATTTTCGCCTAACATACTTTTAGGCTAAAATTACTTAATTAAGGTTAGGTTAGGTTACTTACTATAACCTCCTATAGCCCAAAGTCCTTTTAAAAGGCCTGCGGCCTGCCATTCAAATAAAGGTCTAGTGTAAAAAAAAATACGTGTAATTTCTTTTGTTTTTATAACTAGTGATTTAATTAGAAAATCGAATTTATTTCATTCACAATAGATTCATATTCCATTGATAAATTTTGTTGTATGGTGGGCCTTAGGAGGATAATATTAAAAAAAAACGGTTTTGCCGAAACGATTTTTGACCAAACAATATGGAACTATGAATCCACTCGATGTGAACCCATCATAAAAACTAAATACATTGGTTCAAAAACTTTCGGGTTAAATGACTAAATGATTAACACTGTAAAATATTTTTTTTTAAAGGGCGAACCAGGCACGAAAGGCGCAGGCGGTGACGAGGTAAATTGAGATTTAAAAAAGAACACATTGCGTGCTAGTCAATGAAATGTAGACAGGCACACTTACTGCCTCACTTTAGATCATGAAAAGTGAAATTAAAACAAATGACATAAAAAAAGAAAGCCTAAATAATTTCCTAACGTAAATACATATTAATAGCGATTTAGTCGTTCCAAGGGCCCTAATATCGCTGCGTTTATCACGTGACATACTTTGGATAAGGCATCTGTCACCTTCTGACACTTAAATAAGTATCAGAAGGTGACAGATAAGCCCACGCATCCCATCATCATCGCGTGGTTGCCGGGTAATAGTGCTACTCCATGTCCTCTCGTGGATGTCGTAAGAGACGACTAAGGGAATAAAGGCGTGTACTGTTAGGCGATGGGCTTGCAACCTGTCACTAATACACTGGTAAACATCTTAGCCTAATTGTGCAAAATGTGGTTACAGAATTATCAACAAGTTTTTAGAGTTGTTAGTAATTCTGTAGCTCTGGCTACCCCACTCTGGGAATAAAGGCGTGAGCTTATGTATGTATGTATGTATTAAAATAAAATAATAATATAATTTTGATTATATTAAAATGTATGTATATTGTTGACGATTCCAATGTAATTTCTTGTACTTTTGACATAACATGCAATGTATACTGTGACTTACTTTGGAAAATAAATATCATTCATTCATTCATTTATGTATGTACAGATGCCTTATCCAAAGTTGCAATATTGTCGCAGCCGATTGTATCTAAAATATCTCTGATAACGAGAGTTAGTTTGGTTACTTGTAGTATCCAGGCAATGGTTAAGTCATGTTTTTGGCCGATCTACATTTAAAAAAAAAATTTTTTCAGGGTCCTGTTGGAGACCCGGGTGACCAGGGCCAATGGGTAAGATTGAAACTACGTGATTGGGTCAAATGAAACTCCATGAGAACAGTCCAGCAGGGCCGAGATTGTAGGCAGTGAAAACCATATCGCCCCTTTACGTTCTCAACCTCTTTTCTGATCAAATAGTTTTTTTTTAATTATTTATTTACTGAGGAAACCACCAGCCGTACATTTGATAGATAGTAGTACAATCATTAGAAAAGTAAAATAGGCCAATAATAGGTTCCCTATAATTTACAGAACATTATACACTGAGAGCAGGGACTAAATTAGAAAACACAAAATACAGTAGACATTAACTCAAAAAAGTCACTAAAATAAGAAAATGCGGTGACCATACACGTGAGTGTATGTATTATGTCATTGTATGCAATATAAGAAAAACACTCATATTCCTTCTGAATTAAAGTCTGCTTTCCTATCTAACTATTTGATCTGATACGAGGTTGAGATAGTAAAGGGACGATATGGGCCTTGGACCTGCTACGACTCTTAACTTTCGAATATCGTATAGTATATTTGCGGGTGGTAGGACCTTGTGCTGGGTTCGTCCGGGTCGCTACCACCATCTTATCCATTAACCTACCGCCAAACAACAGTGTTCGCATTGTTGTGTTCCGGTTTGGGGATAAGACAGCCGGTGAAATGACTAGCATAGAGGCATTCCATATTAGTCCTCAGGGTTGGCAACGCGTTTGCAGTCTTAGGATTGCATTGCAGTCTTGTGAATGCGAATGTCTATGGGTCACAGTTTCCACTTACCATCAGGTGGCCTGTGTGCTCGTTTGTCTTCCCTATGCCATAAAAAAAAAGACGACGTTTTTATAGTTATTTACTTGATAGTAATGGCGGCCAAGTTAAAAACAAACTCTAATATCTCCCTAAGACGATATGGTTATATGGATATGGTCCTAGCAGTCCTAGCAGTCTTGAGATTGTAGTCTTGACAATTTCAATGTCTATGGGCCTGAGTGCTCATTAGGGAGTGCAAATAACCGGTTAAAACCGGTTTTAATCGGTTATTTTCATACAAAAACGGCCAATAACCGGTTAAATTGCATTCCTAGTGCTCATGCGCCTTCTCTTTGCCATACAATTTTTTTTATTTGAAATTTCCAATTTGAAAATCTAAATAAATATATAAAAGGAGAAACTGACTGACTGACTGACATATCAACGCACAGCCTAAACGGCTAAACGTAGGCACTTGAAATTTGGAAGGGACGTAGCTTAGGTACCGTAGAGGTGCACTAAGAAAGGAATTCCCGAAATTCCCACGGGAACGGGAATTAGCGGGAAAATTATTAACTCAAAATGTTTTACCCAACGAAGTGGACACGGGAACAGCTAGTTGGTACATAATTTTATAATTCGTAAGCCTATAAAAAACTTTTCAGTGATCATGGTAAATATTTTTGTACTTCTTTTTAGGGATATCTGAATAAATAACTTATTTTTTTACGTATTTACTTACAGGGAACGAAAGGCGACAAAGGGAGGGATGGGTTACCGGTAAGAATAAAAAGCAGCAATTTTTGCATCGTTGTGTTCCAGTGTGGTGATAAGGCCACCAGGGATATTACTAGCATAGAGGCATTCCATTTAAGTACTAGGATTAGAGTCTTAAGACTGTAGTCTTGAGAATGCTAATGTCTATGGGTTACAGATCACACTTACCATCAGGTGGCCTGTGTGCTCGTTATTATTATCCATGACATAAAAAAAAAATTGGTAATATATTGCGTAATTATTTTCAATTTTTCTTTTAAGGGAGCATAGTAGAAAAAATTGTTTTTGTATAGTTTTGCATAACCAAAATTATTGTTTAAAAAACCATATGCAAACTTATTTACAGGGTCCGAAAGGTGAAACTGGCGCGACTGGCAAAGAGGTAAATAAGATTTTAAATTTTTAACATAACACTTGCGTTAGTCTCAGACATATAAGAGAGAAAAAAAATGTCAAAGACTCGGTCATATTAAAGAGAACACAAATGTTAATAATGCTGAAGATTCATACATAGTTGATCATGACAAAGTTACAAAAAAAAAAACGAGCGAGTTTCGTATTTTCACAAAAATGCAATTTGAGTTTTTTGTCGATGAAAAATTTACTGGCTCTATTACCGTGCCGAAGATAAAGTTCTCTAAAGTTTGGATGGACAGACAGACAGACAACGAAGGCTTAGTAAACCCATTTGGCACTGACAATTGTAATATTTTTGCTTTTCACTTTACAGGGTAATAAAGGCGATGCTGGTACCAAAGGGGAAAAGGTAAGTTTTTTTTACGGTAAGCAAGTACATCTTATACACGGTGCCTCCAACCTTGGAACTTTAAATGGGTCGTTTCTACTCCTGAAACTGTAATTCTTTTGCTTTTAAAAATATGTCAATTTTTTTATTTTTGTCATTCAAGTTAAGTGTGTAATTTTCAACGTGATCCAATTCTCCATTTTCCTTTAGCCCTCGTACCAAGGAAACGTCGCCCCCGTACTATGAGACAGTGATTATATGACCATGATTGAATACACTGATTTTACAATTAGAGTTTACAATCAATTAGTTATCTAAACTTTAGTTATTTTTTAATGTTGCAAAACAAAGATAGTTCAGTTTAGCGAGGAGAATCGATCCTTACATTGAAAGCCCCAAGGCCAAGGGCACCTAGTATTTTATCAACACTGGCACGGGTATAGCGAGCTCCTATTTTGTTCTGAGGGTTTTAAACTCGTTTGCGTTTGTTTTTCGAAAAAGGTTCTAATTATTGTCCTTTTACGTTAACAGGGATTAGATGGTCATCCCGGCAGGCCAGGGCAAAAGGTAAATATATTTTTATATAAATAAGTTGTATAATTAGGAATGAGCCTGGAAAGGCGCGAAACGTACACTAAACTTTTTTAATCAAGGTAAAAAACCTTATGTCAGTTTGGTCGAATGCAACTTTAAAGGTAGCCCTAGAATAAAAGGTAACCCTATTAAATCACATTATCATTCAGCTCTACTGGTTCTTGAAACGGCGCTGTAACGTTTGTTGCGGCAAACCAAACCTTGTAGGAGGCCTACCGTCGGTGATAGTGCCAAAACTGCATAACTAACAAATTAAATTAGGTGCAAAATACACCTTAAGACTGCACCGAGCAAACGTCGAGCGTCCAGTGGCGCCCTCATTACTATTATTGTGTTTTCTAATTAACTAAAGAATTTCCTTGTAATCAAAGCATACGTTTTTGTAGCACAAGTAAAAACACGATTTATGGGATACGTAACAAACTTTAATAACAATTACCCTTTGAGAAGTCAGCTTAACGGGAAAAGGTGGCCAAATTTTCCGTTAAGTTGATAACTCGAAGGTGAATCGTTATTAAACTATGTGATATACCTTATAAGTTGTGTTTTCATTTGTAGTATAAAAACCTACTGACTAATTTCAAGAAAATACTTTAGTTTAATAGAAAACACAATAATAGTCATGATGGCGCCACTGTACATCCGGCGTACGCTCGGTGCAGTCTTAACAAGTATATCAGTAAGGTACATTTTGCAACTTCTTACATTTCTTAGTTACGCGGTATTGGAGTATCACCGATGCTATATCCAGCAGTAGACCTCTTCAGCTGAAATGATAATGATAAGGATGGTCTAACTTTAATGTCTTTTATTTATTTACAGGGTGACACAGGTTCCCCAGGGACTCCAGGACATCAGGTAACCCATCTTATCTTATCTTACAGATAGGCTCTTTCGGATACACTTCGACCCTTTAGGATCTTTTGTGCAATTACTCTCTTACACACTCAGCTGTTCCAATGCGCAAGTTACCTTAAGATATTTTTCCTTCACCGTAAGAGCATCGGATAAGAATGTTAGAAAATCTCATTGGAACATGGTGACCGCGTGTGTTCGAACTCCCCCCTAAGCCACTAGGCCATCGATGCTCGACGCGCTTCAGGTAACCCTACTAATATACCGTAAAACAGGGTAAATAGGGATTAAGGGGTAAGTAAGGGCACAACCTAAAATGAAGCATATGCTACTAATTGTAAGACTGAAATTATTTCCAATAGACGTAACATTATTTTCCATTTAATACATGTTCTTATTTGTAACAGTTTATGACTTATTTTAAGTTGTGTCACTACTTGTTCCTTACTCCTCATTTAGTCCGTTTTACGGTACAGAGACCAGATTTTTCGAGGCACTTTTCAATTATACTAGTGAGTTCTCATTTCAAAAAGAAAGAAAATTCAAAAGATTAAAGGTAGACGTAAAAGGTTGGTATGACACAGTAAAGTTCGCAAAACTTTTTTTTAAATTTCCTTATTTGTCCCCTGAAAATGACCCTTATTTAAAAAAAAAATACTTTGCACATCTGCGTTTGGGTCATCGATTGACATATGGTTCGTTGAATACAAAACGGACACAATCCAAAATGAGTCACTGTTGCATTTTAAAATTAGAAGCTATTGGAATACAATTTTTAATGGAAGAGAAGGGAAGGGAAGAAATTATTTCGGAATGTGTCCGTTTTGTATTCAATGAGCGATATGTGTACCAAATTTCAACTCAATCGGTCCAATAGTTTCGGAGCACATTGGCTGTGACAGACAGACAGACAGACAGACAGACAGACAGACAGATGGTCGAGTGATCCTATAAGGGTTCCGTTTTTTCATTTTGTGTATCTATTTAATCATGATAAATAACAACAATTTTATTGTAATACTACAATACAATCGTATCTACAATTCAAAGTTAAAAACTAAACTTATTTTAATTAAAATAAAACTAAGCTACTGAAAAATTAAAGATTAAAATAAAAATCACCACTACAAAAAGAATACCCCCTCTAGCAGGTCCGCGCGCGGCATAGTCCCTATAACACTGGCTGCATTACCTCTCTGGATAGCTAGCCCAATCCTTTGGGAGAGGTAAGAACCAGCTCTAGGATCTCCGGAGGCGTCTATGAGCCGGGATGATAGGGCCTTTATAAAACTTTTCATATCGGCTGACCAAGGTCCCATAGTCTCTACTGCAAGCGCCATAAATTCGTAATTATTTAATAAAGATGAATATTTGCGGCGCTTGATGGTTTGGGCCTGATCAGCTGCTGCACCGGCTCGATTACGGGTTGACTGTACGTGGGACAGGGCGAATGTGTCAACACATGTCGCGTCCCACACCAGTGCCCTACCCAGTTTCCACGGCACTAAAGTAGCTCCGTCTGGTCGCTTGCCATCGTCTCTATGCAAACCTGCTGGTTCCAGGACAGCTGGTACAGAGGCAGTGGCAAGCGAACGACGGATCAGATTGATTTATGATGATTGTTTTATTTTACAGGGAAGGCAAGGCGTGCCAGGGCCACCAGGACTAAAGGTAACCCTTTTTAAATACATATTTATTTGTTTTTTTTATAATTGATTTTGAGTATTTTGTTACTGCTGAACCATAGGTATTATGCTTTTAAAATTGTATTTTTATTTATATTAAATTAAATAGAATGTTGTCAATTTGATATTGTTTTGCGTTGACACCTTCGTCGAATGTTATTAAAGCGTTATTATTTAAAAAAATGCAATGCACTTTTGTGTCAGTGTCTAACAGTGTCTGACTACAGTGTCACAATAAGTCTGGTTAAATAAAAAAAACTATTTTGTTTCTTTTTTTTGTAAGTTAGTTACTGGTCTTGCTAAAGCGAACATATAGAGCTTTAATTGTTATACCATAATCAAACAATATTTATTTTTATAATAAAAAAAAACAACTATTACTGATATTAGCAATGAGTGTACCTAACCATCGTAACAACAATGCTATAATGATTATTATAAAACAGTTTTCACCATGCCATGGCAGAGAACTGATATCATCAGACAAATTATTCGTTGTTGTTATTTCGTTAACGATATTTAAAAAAAGCGGTTAATAGTATACGAGTATGTATTTAATTTTAATGTAATTTTCATTCTCAGGGTGAAGAAGGCGGTAAAGGCGAAAAAGGAATTAAGGTAATATATAAAAATAATGCATTATATCTATATACTTTTTAATATCTATATCTATACTATGGTTGCTTAGGTATTTAAGGAAATGACCTTGGTTGTTTAACAGAGTCGTCAAGCCTGAATAAATAGAGCCTAACGGTATTGGTTTATAAATAATAGCATTCTCTCTCTATTACAATTCTTAGTTTTATTTTGAACTTCTAAGACTATAAAAGTAAGGAGCCACTGTTTCCACCTTGACACTGTTCCACTGTTGACAACGTTGAATCACACGAAAGCGGATTTGCTATACTTGTGTTCGTAGATGCACGTGCACGTGGTCTTTGACGCCGTAGTGTGCGTGTCAATACATATTACCACTACAAGTATGGCAAGCCCGCTTTTGTGAAATAAAACAACTGTAAATATGATTGAGCCCAAATCCAAGACATTATTTTTTGGTGAAATAGTGACTGTACCTATATTTTGTTCGACAGGGCTTCCCAGGTCTTCCAGGACTGCCAGCACCTCCGTGCCCTGTATGTACGTGTGCCTGTGATGCCCGTAAGTAATAGTGATCAAATAATAACCCCTAGCGCAAGAAGAGGGGTGTTTTTAGGTTACCGTGTGAATCTGTGTACATACATCTTCACTTCCTCACTTCACACTCATACTGCCTTCCTACGGAGAAAAGGCGCATCTATTATATGAATTGTATTGCACATCCAACCTTATTGTAACCTTTGACAGTTTAATATCCTTCTATAAATTAATTGTACATGCTCATTTTTTCCATATGAGGACAGCATAAGTCTCTTTACACACCTGCGTCGGTTTAGGGTAGGTACTTCTGAGTCACCTGACCTGACCCTTTCTTAGTACCCCTATCTAATCGTGGAACGTTCGCCGTGAACTTTTTTTTAAGAAAAGGTTCCTATTTCTTACTATGCAATAGTCACATAGTCAAATCGTTTGTACACTTCCTGGTTTTTTTACGAATACGAGACAATGTTCTTTTTAGGGTTTCGTCGCGAATAATTTTTCTTTCAAAATATGTTTTAGTACGGCGGATGTAGGTAGGTACTCATAATTATTTTTAATATATTTTTATTTTTGTTGTATCGTAACAACATACAAGTGACAAAATATGAGTGAATGTGTGTATGATTATAACACAAACCCTGATGTCCTGTGAGCCAATTCAAGAAAATACTTACGAAACGGCTTCTAGATAACTGTTTTTACTCTGTTAAGGACTATTTTCCCAACAAGCCAAATATGTTCCTCTCCAATTTAATTTAAGTTTGTTTTAATTTATTTTGAATCGAATATAATTGACATTTACAAATAATTGACAAATTCACAGATTGATTGACATACATATAACGATTAAGTAATAGTAGCATTTATTTTTAATGTAGATTAAGACATTTGCATGCCAAATTGTGGCAGAACATAATTATCCATGTACCTACTACTACTGACATGTATATTCATAAGATCTGTGTATGTACTTGCAAATAAATGAATTTGAATTTTGAATTTGAGACATAACCAATATAAAAAAAATGTCGCCTGAGTTCGACTCGTACTTGACTGGTTTTTGGAACAAGAAGCTAACATGTTTACATATTTCCAGGTCCTCCAACAGAAGAAAGAAACCCGGAACCGGAAGAGGAAGGCGATAGCTACTTTAACTATCTCACCTCCCTGATGTTTTCGTAGGCGGTATCTAAAAAAATCTAAAGAATAACTCAAAATTGCTAATAACTCTGTTAGTTAACTTTGCCTTTTTTGACCATCGGTAATTTTCTAAGAAAACCCTAAAGTGTGGTTACCCTACATTTAATACCTACCCTCAGCCCTCATAAGCCAAAAAGCAGTATCCCAAATTCAATAACCAAAGCAGTAATTCTCTTCTGTTTGTAATAAGGTTGATATTTCTACATTTTTTATCTGAGATAGTGCCTTATTGCTTTAGAAGGGCAGACCTGTCACTCGATGCTATCAATATAGTTGAAGTAGTGTCAAAGTTCAATTTTGAGGTTAGAAAGTTGTTTACTATATAAGACAAGTAAGAATGAACACAGTATAGGTATGTATAGGTTAGGTTAGTGGAATTTGTAACATTCACAAAATGCTTTATAAATAGAATAAAAATTTGTCTACAATACAATAATACAGTTCAAATAGAATTATAAGTAGCCTACTTATTGTTATTAATTCTGAAAATTAAAGTTATATCCTTAATTGTTTTTTTTACTTACCCTAACCCCTCATACGAGGCCTCTTCTTCTTTTGTCCTAAAGCCTTAAATTTTACTTACCCTAACCCCTCATACGAGGCCTCTTCTTCTTTTGTCCTAAAGCCTTAAATTAAAACCCTTTCTATTGTAAAAACTGATTTAGGACAAACGATTTTATGTGAAATGGTACATTGTGCGAAAAAACCATTATGGATTTCGATATGGACTCACTTAAACTACTTACTATGAAAGGACGCAAAAATGGATTTTATCTACACACATATCATATGGAAAGGATGGATGAAAGAAGATTGACGAAAGAGATATACAGATCGAAAGTGAGTGGACGGGTCGGAAGGGGCCGCCCTAGGCGTACTTTTTCGTGTCAAATCGGTGAAATACTGGAAAAGGGCCGAATCTTAAGTACCCGAAACCGACGTGCGTGCATGACTCGATGTATGAATGTGGAAGAAGTGAAATAAATTTGTCAAGATCGTAGCAAGTGGAAAGAAGTGGTCTCTGCCTGATTTAATGTATGTTTGTATGTATATCATAAGTCCTCTATTATGCGTTCAAAACCCGTAGGAAATGACCAGCATTACTACAACCAATTTTACTATGAGAACTTTCTTGTCCATCTGTAATGTTATAACAGTACAGGTTTTGGTAAGGTTATGAGTTTAAATTTGGAACAGCTGTCAAACCTCAAGAGGATCTCTATCATAGTATTCATGGATATTAAAACAGTTATCGACTCAAAACGTGAATTCAGTATGTTTTTTTAATGTAAACCACACGACATTTTGATCTTGAGTGACTTGAGAATAGGGACTTCATTCGTTTGTCTATAATTAAAAAAAAATCATCTTCACTGAGGATGACCGCCATTATTGATATCATTTGTTTGTTGGTTTTTTGCTGTTACGAAAGTAGGATTGTTTAATAACTATTACAAAAAATAATGTTTCTTTAATTGTTCAAATTATTTTTTTATTGCATTATTTTAATATCTATAAATTTAACGGGTAGCACTAGTAGCCTTGCAGGTCATTTCTCTACGGGTTCTGAACCCATCTTAGAGTAGGTAGTTATGATATGTAAGTATGCAACTGTACATAATTAGCGAGTTTCATATTACACGAGTGTTTTAAGGCCTCTCATTATGCATCAGTTGCATAAACAACTATAAAACGTTGAATTCCTTTAAAAAAAATTAAGGGATTAATTTACCCGTCGCCGTCGCCCTTCGTCGGAATAGCCCCACTTGACCTTGTCTTCTTTTATATCTGCTCCGAATCATATCAGAGGTATACGAATAGGTATAGTCGGCCAAAAATGTGGTCTACTACCCTACGGTTCATTTGCAGTTCATTTGCACGACACGATACAAGTTAGATTTTCCCTTGAAATAATATTATGATAGACTCAATTGTCAACCTTTGCGATAATTAGTTCTCATAGTAACTGTTGTCAAAACTGGTTGACCACTTACTTGGCCAACCGTAACTACCTATTTTTTGGGTTTTTTGTAATCAATGGAGGTTAGGGTTATCGGTTATCGGCTGGACAGCTGTGATGATAAGGTTTTCCCGAGTGAAACAGCTTGGTATTCGCAGTGTTTAAAGAAGTATCATTGAGTTGAGTCAGTGTGTGTTTGTTATTAAAAAAAGGTTAGTAGATAGTTACGTATGTACTTAATAACAATTTGATTTATTTATATATCATAATTCATCTCTTATGACTTCAAAATCCGTTAGCAATGACCAGTATTACTTACTACAGTTAATTTTGGAAGATGTTCCAAATTCGGATCTCATTACCTTACAATATTCTATACGAGTAACATAATGAAATTACGTTAAAGCTGTCATCGCTGTCACCTACTACCACAACAGGTAATGCTGTCTTTCGGCTTCTAACCCATCTTAAGCCCGTATTAATAAACTAATCTCAACTCTAACGCTCTTCTCGACATTTGTCAAGAATGATAGTGTTCTATGGTTTGACGTTTACTTTGACGTATCTTGTGACGGGCCTCTCTGCCAAGATGAGTTTATTAATACAGCCCTTACTGCCGCTTTCAGAGACTTCAATTCAATGTAGCTTAGTGACGTGTTGTTTCATTTAATCAAGCATTAAATTTAATTGACGTCTCTAAAACCGTCACGTAAACTATTAACGAATAGAAACGCAAGTTAGCGTAATGCATCTCGGCCAAGGAAGAAAGGAAGGAAGGAAGGATCTCGTAGAGTATGTACGAGTTAAGACCGGAGTTACTCTTAGGGTCGAGTGGTTGGCCCCGCCACAAGGTTAATTTTAAGTTTTTTGTGGTGAGAGTCACCAGATCTGTCGCCTTTTTAAAATTCGTTATTTCGTGGCCGACGCTGCAAAAGTGTATAAATAGTCGTTATAATTTTATGTTATATATCGTTATGTATATTACTCTTTAAAGTAAATATGGGCCTCGTTGTTTTCAATAAAGTTTATTCTATTTCTATTGTTCCGTGTGGTTGCCGGCTTAGAATAGTACCACTCCATGTCTTCCTGTGGAAGTCGTAAGAGACGACTAAGCGATTAAAGGCTTGTAGTATTGTTAGGCGATGGGCTTGCAACCTGTCACTAATATACACATGGTAAACATCTAGCCTGTTGTGCAAAATGTGGTTATAGGATTAACAACGAGTTGTGAGTGTTGTTGGTAATTCTGTAACTCTGCCTACCCCACTCTGGGATGAAGGCGTGACGGTATGTATGTATGTATGTCTATTTCTATTCTATTCAAGGCTCCTGTGACTCTGTTTTCTTTTCGCAGACTCCTGTTCCGTCGCAGTAACGCAAAATTGAAAGTAATGGATCTATCCATATTGTTCAAAGTGCTTTGCTGTTGTATCCTGGTAAAGGCCGACGAGTGTGTCCAAAGGAGTCCATGCGGCTGCGTCTTCCCTAACGGCACTGGGATAAATCTGGAGCAATCAGCGACGACCCATGTTTTTATGTCTAGCGAAATGTTTGCTTATGATTTAACATCTAATATAAACAAATATACTTATTTCTTTCACCCTTGCTACGATGTATTGATGCACAAGCCGCAAGAAGAAATTGACTCTTGCCTCGGAAAATGGTCGGTTAGTAAATATTTCTCGAACATGCAATGAAATGTTGGCGTTATGTTAGTTATTTTTGCCTTTAAAGAGTCACGTTGCGGGCGGAACTACTGGAGCGAACTGTAAAGGAATTCAGTAGAAAATTGAAGGCCTAGGCCGGGAAGTTATTTTTGTTTAATTTTAATGTAGATATGGCGTATTTATAACATTTTTGAGAATTTATAACGTCAAGTACTAGGAGTGCATAAACGGTTCGGAGACATCCGCGCTGTGTCGTGTGCGCGAATGTGGACGAGGTGGGAAAGCAGACGAGTTGGAAATGAGGTCAAAATGGAAGTGAATATGGATTATGGACATAGTGAACCTGAGCGCTCCCCCCTCTCATTTCTGAATGTCCTCCTTTTTTTAATTTCGGGTATTATATCTTGTGGCTCAGCTGCGGGATTTCTCAAACCCCACTACATATATGTCACTGTGGGGTTTTCTCAGAAGTTTGTGTGTTGTTTTGTTTGTATTGATCGTTGACAAGTATGGACGGTAAATATATCTATTTTATTTCAGATATGTCGTCATTATGAGCAGCTTGTGCCTGAGGACTCTTTAACCTACACCATGAATAGAGGTTATGACGCCGTAGGAACTGTCAGTCACTCTCATTTCGCTTCAGACGCGCTGGGGACATACATCCATTACTCATGGCCGCTGTAAGTTATTTTTTAACCCCCGACGCAAAAAAGAGGGGTGTTATAAGTTTGACGTATGTGTGTGTATCTGTTTGTGGCACCGTAGCTCTTAAACGGATGAACCGATTTGGATACGGTTTTTTTTATTTGAAAGCAGGTTTTCTAGCGGTAGTTCTTTGACATGTTTTTTGTCCGAATTTTCATTTGCCCCAAACTAGTATTGAAATGAGTCGGGACACTTTTTAAATTTTCTAATTATATCTGCGCTGCGGTCAGGTTAATGTTGTATTATAACAACACTAAAAACATTAAAAGTTTAAGCGGAAACGGTTTTAGGATAAACGAAAATTAGGACAAATGATGCATTAGGACAAATGACGATTAGGGAACCGTATACTTTCAGCACTTGCATCACAATGTACTATTTTGGTTTGCCAACGAATGTTGCACCGTTGTTAGCTCTAGATGGCTGCCATCGAGGGGTTTTAAAATACTGGAAAAGGGCTGAATCTTAAGTACCCGAAACCGACGTGCGTGCATGACTCGATGTACGAATGTGGAAGAAGCGAAAGAAATTTGTCAAGATCGCAGCAAATGGAAAGAAGTGGTCTCTGCCTACCCCTCTGGGAAACAGGCGTGATTTAATGTATGTATGTATATATATATTATAAAGTATGATTATTAATGATTATAGATCTACCAAAGTGTATCTGTCATGCGACGAGGGCGAAGACAAGCTCCACATTAAACGGTGGGATACAGAAGTTGTAAGTACAAAACTAGAAACCATGGGTTTCTCAAGTAACGTAAAAGGTATTATGGCAAATTTCTTTTCTCAAACATGCTCGGAAAGAACGGTTTTCCGATTGAAAGACACGGACGGAAAGTGCCTCATTTTACTCCTAGGAGTAATAAAACCATATGAAAACACTTTCCGTCCATGTCCATTTTTTTCTTAAAAATTCTTTCAATTGCATACAAAATCAAAAGGACCAAGACAGAAGTTAGAAACAACCAAGGTAACTGCTCGCTTTTTTAGCACAGTGCGTGTGTTTCTTTTTGCATTTGCATTCCAATGTCTATGGTTAGTATTTAAAAACAATTGACAGTCGGTAACATTCGTTCATTCTACATATATGTGAAACCAAATGTGAAACTATTGTGGTGCGACATACTCGAAAAAATGACCCCAAGCGACGAAAGCGACGAAATAGGTACGGTCAGCTGCAGAGAAAAGTAACCCCCCCTGCATACAAGTTTCCTAGCAAAGGTGGTTACATTTCTCTGCAGCTGACTATACCATGCCGCCTATATTAAAACCTGAACTGTCTCCTGGAAAAACTATAAAGTTTTTATTTAAAAATTTCCCAAACATGACCAACATAACTTTGCATGTGAATTAAATTAATCTAATTGCTTTTTAAAAATGTATTTGTGTTATTTCCTCACATGTTTGAGAAAAGCATTATGTATGCCTCGGCGGAAACGAGGATTTCCTGACTCTGGCTATTGCTCGGCCTGCTAACCACCTCATCAGGAAAACCCGTACTTACCGCGCCTAGGCAACAACTATTAGGACAAATTTTTTTTACAGGAACTTGTATTCTTCTCAAGAAATGCTTGCTTGCAGCGACTAGAGAAACCAGCTTCGGAATTGTCTATGCCGAGATGGATAGGAATGCAATGGATAAAACTCAGCCAAGCTGTTAAGGTGATCAATATTAAAGTCGCCGTCAATAGGACTTGCAAAAGATGTAAATAAAACCAAACAAACTTGTAGGAAGAGAGGACAATAGAGAGATCGTTCTCAAAACGGGTGTTATGCCTGGGGACCGAAGTCCATTGGGATGAAGTTGGAAGTGCCATATCTATCAACTGACAAAAGAAATTTCGCTAGCGCGATGTAGAACGCTTTAGTTCCGCTGTCTGACGCTGTGGCGGTGTTAGCGCTGGCGAGTTGGTGGTACATGTTTTGCCGTTAGATGTCGCTATGTGTCCACACACTAATTCACCATGATTGCTCGATAAACACGTACTTTTAAAGATCAGTCTTTGCAATGATTTTATACATAAGATCATTATTTTCATATTAAGTTTAAGATGAAATAACTATTAATTATACGTTATTTTTAATAAAAACACGCTTGGTGAATATTTGAGGTTATGTGTCAAACAGTACTAATTTGTTTACATCGTTCACAAGTTCTATTGACGCCGACTTTAGATTAAAGCCCCCGATATAATGGTAATAGTCTCTTCTTTGAGCACACACAAGCACGCTCACACAAACACACTTACTTCTTCTCTTTGGTTTAAAGTCTTGTTTTGTTTAAGGAGAGAAATATAGTTATATCGTGTGGATTTTTTTGTCACAATCTTCTTAAAGATTCGGAATGTGCTGATAACCAATTTTTTTCTTTCTAGGAGGGCTATGCAAATGTGGTTGACGGCTTGAAATGGCTGGTACCGCAGCCTTTAGAGATAATGCCTAGCTTTATGGGTAGAATGTAATGCTTAATAAATATCTCTTACGCTCTACATCTGTGATTTTTTCTTATCTGTGTTACCGTGGGTCGGTTAACTACGCTCGCCGCACTATGATGCGAAGAAATAATCATTTTCTCAAACATGCAATGAAATGTTGGCGTTATGTTAGTTATTTTGGCTTCAAAGTGTCACGTTGCGGGCGGAATAACGCGAGAGAACTGTAAAAGTTCTTATTTGAGGTTATGTCCCTATTCACCCCTTAATCCCTACCACACCTCGTACGGTAGGTGATTAAAAGTATGTGTAAATAATATGAGAGGACATTTTAAAGAATTGCATCCACAGATATCAATAAATATGAGACTTTCCTACATGAGATTCAGAACTGACATATTGTCTATTACTGCTAAAGAAGGTCGTATTTGTCTTTCATTATTTAATTTTCTTTGTGTGATGTTCAATAATCACTACTTGTATTGTAGGTATTACATTGTGACCAAATTTCAACATAATATTATAGGTAAGTATCTACGTAAAACACAACCTGCGAGGATGACAAATTTTCGAAGCGCGGGAACCAATCAGCATGATCCACGCGTTGCGTGTCTGTATTCTGTGCTATTATTGGTTATTAGGGACGCCATGTTGACGCGCGCGTGTCATTCAGTCAGCCATCAGCGAGGTGGAAAAAATAGATGCAATTTAATTTGCACCTTATAACTAACGTACAAGTCTGATCGTGGGTTTTAATCGTGCTTTCGGAAATCATCGGAATCGTTGTTCGTGTCTGCGCGAACGAAGATTCACGACACGCCATATAAATTGTGTTCTACTCTACAGTTTTAAATGAAAAGCCTAATGACGTCACTAGTTTTAAAATCCAATAGTTAAATTGTGTTTAATAAACAAAATAACGGTTTACCCTTGAAATATCGAGTAACGTTTCATCGAACGCTTCATTACATCGAATTTTCATTTCATCGACAGGAATTTCCACATGCAGGTGCAATATTTTTAAGATTGTCACAAGTGTAACCGAACCTAACCTACGTACTTAATTAATGGTATAGATAACCTGAAAACAATAAGGCTTCAGCAGAAAATAGCTTTCGATGAAATTAAATTCGACGTAACGAAGCGTTCGATGAAACGTTTGTCAATATTTCAAGCGGCACCCCAAAATAATTATGCATAAATACATTCACCTGACCTGACCCCTTATTTTAGGATAGCTAGGTGAGAAGCATAATAAATTTACGTGGTCAACTGTCATCGGGATATAAAATAAAAACGTTAGATAAAGACAAAGAGACATTTAATCGCAACAATATAAAAATACATTACATAGATAAAATATAACAAGACACAGAAATTGTTGCGAAACGGTCCCAACTCAGCATTCGCTACCCGTGAAGCCAGCACTGGTCTTCCGTTGGAACCGCTTGGTGAAGAGAAGGAAAGTGACACACTTAACACAAAAAAAACGTTAAAACGATTAAGAAGCAATCAATCGATCGAGATTGTTTCGAACGTTAATAGAGTTTACATCTTGGCTAGACTAGATGCATTTGGCAATCGGCAAAACGTATAGGATTGAGGTAAGCTTCCAGACGGTTGCGTCGAACGCTTTTGTCAATTCTATAGATTTTTGTCAGTTTTCGAAAATTGTTTACGATTTAGGGGCATCTTGTCTAGCCTCACGGAAACTTTATTACGTGAGAATGAATTCATATTAAGGGCTGATTTTTCAATCTCCAGATAACACTACGAGTATCTATCTGGTAAATTGTAGCCCTGGCCTTTTTTTTGTCATAAGAAACATAAGGATAGAGCTACAAGTTACCTGACAGATAGTGTTCCGGAGATTGAAAAATCAGCCCTAAAAGTACTCATTTCTGATCGTTATGACATGAAAGAGTAGGTAAATAAACAGAATGAATAAAATTATGATATCTGCATCACTGGGTACCTACGAAGACCTGATGTGAGTAGCTTTCAAACAATTGGGATGACTTATTTTTCTTTTCTAGTTAATATTTTTCAAAGTTTTGACGGGTTAGAATTTTTGCCCAAAATGATAATTTATTTGGTAATGAAATGTAGTCGTCGTCACTAGAACTAGTGACAGATGTAAACAAAGATTACTTAGGTACTCAATAATCACGTACTTTTAAATATCAAGTGATGTCTTTGCAATGATTTATATACACTAGATTATTATTTTCATATTAAGTTTAATATGGCTATTCATTATAAGTTATTTTTTACAAAAACACACTTGGAAAATATTTGAGGTTATGTGTCAGACAGTACTAATTTGTTTACATCGTTCACAAGTTCTATAGATGGCGAGTTTAGGGCCAGCAAATTCTTCGCCTCCTAAATAATTTTCAATGACTAATTACAGTGTAAAAATGGTGTATTTCAATTGTTTGCCTAGTTTTTACCCCCATAAGTTTAAATAACTGGGGTGCTTCTTGTTTCAATCTGATGAAAATCAGCTAACTTCCTAAATTACTTAAAAATGAATATCAAAAAAGTACAAGTCTCCTTGAAGCAATCCTGTTCGTCAAGCTGTTCTAATTTGGCAATGATTCAGATGAGAGTGTTTAGTCATCGTATTACCAGGAGTTCAAAACCTGTTAGGGTCTACTCCGAACTGACTGGCTGGCAATTGAAAATAAAATTAAATATGTAAGTAAGTACCCATTGAAACAAATGACTTCTAGTAGGCTACATCTACTTTTTCCGCTGTAACTTCCTTGCTAACCTTCAGTTTCTTTTCTTCTGAAACATTAACGCTGCTCTCCTGACTAGTTTGAGTACTAGAAGAACTCTTAGACCTGGTTCCAGAATTGTTATCTACAGTCTCCGTATTTGTACTAGCATTCGAATTTGATTTACTATCAGCTGAAGCTTTCTTGATGGAATTATCCTCGATTTCAGTGTTTGATTTATATTTCTCTACGCTTATTCCACCGGATTTTGAACCTTTAGACTCCGATTCTGACTTATTATAATCGTTACTTGTATTAGAACTGTCATTCTCGGAACTGTTCTCCTTAACAGATGTTTCGCTCTTTTGCCCTGATGACTGTTCAGACTTAGAGACTTCTGTTTCCTGCTTACTTCTATTGCTGCTCTCTCTTTCATTACTCTCTGATTCCCTTCTCTCAGTTTTAGAGCTGTCCTGTTCACTCTTCTCTCTTCGTATATTTGTTTCTCTATCTTGTTTGTCAGACTCGATCTGTCGTACACTAGTTTCTTTTGTACTAATAAAAACTCCGCTCCATTGGCTTTCTTCGATGATCTCCAGTGATTTCTTTATGCGGATGCTACTGCTTGTGATATCTGTAAAAACAAAGGAAGCTATTACAGATGTAGTGAATAATCCTTTCCCATCGTTTTTGGTCAGATAACTTCGTATTTATCTTGCTTTCTCAGCTGGCTTATTGATGGGTACTGAAGCTAATTGAGAAAGCTATATAAATACGAACATATCCGACAAAAAACGATGGGAAAGGATTACTCACTACATCTGTACATTTATTTCACTTTGAATGTATGTATTGTCACGGTGCAAATGTTGCAAATTAAATTTGACCCACATCCCGTTAACGGAATGGGCTTAAATTTCGACCACATTATCTAAACTTGATGTCAATGCAATATTATGGTATCGAAGAGGTGGTCTGATGATGGAGTCGGAAGGTGGTGACAGGATCTCCGATATTTAACGTAGTACCACCGTGTTAGAACTCAATAGTTTGGTCTTAATAAGCAGATATTTTTTTATAAATTACTAGCTGTTCCCGTATCCACTTCGTTGGGCAAAACATTTTTTTTAAGTTAATAATTTTCCCGCTAATTCCCGTTCCCGTAGGAATTTCGGGAATTTATTTCTTAGTGCACCTACGCTACGGTACCTAAGCTACGTCCCTTCCAAATTTCAAGTGCCAACGTTTAGCCGTTTAGGCTGTGCGTTAATATGTCAGTCAGTCAGTCAGTTTCTCCTTTTATATATTTAGATTAGTAGTTTTTATTTATTTTCTCAGTGATAAATGAACAAAAAAAAAAATTTTTTTTTAATGGTTTTGAGACAAACCTCTCTAAGCATATTTTTTTCAAAATACCTTTAAAAAAAGTACTGTAGAACCACAGTTTTACTACTTGGTTGTCTATCCCTTTCACACTCTCTGGCATAACAAATGTACTGAGAGATGCTAGATGCAATCATCTTAGCCTCTGATGGACATGAACTCGCGCGTGTACTGTATGTCTTTTTTTTTTAACGTTACGTACCAATGTTCTGACTCTGGAAGTATTCTGAGAAGATTTCTTGTGTTTCTGTAAATTAAAAACATTATTTAGTCAATCATGATAAATTAACAATGGCCAAACAAAAACAGCAAAATTCGATTTTGCGGTGAGCGAAACAGCAAAATTTGATTTTGCGGTGAGCGAAACATCAAAATTCTATTTTGCGGTAAGCGAAACAGCAAAAATCGATTATGCGGCGAGCGCGTGACAAAGATACTATGACTATGAGTATTAGTAAATAATAAACGTACCATCGACAAATTTGAGTCCCACTGAAACCAAAAACTCATGTTAGAAGGTGATCATAAAATATGTCAGTATCAGGGGACAATGTCACACAAACATGGGCCTCTATTAATAGTACATTACTACAGAGGCCGGGAAGTAGGCGGTTACAGGCCGAGTGATATAGACGGCCGAGCAAAACAAGGCCGGATAGTTACGAGGCTGGCAACCCTTTTTCACGGTGAAGTACGTATAGTGCTTTTCTCAAATATATACAATGAAATAAAAAAATACATCATTCAAAAAAGTAAATTGATAAATGTCCACCCTAGGGAAGAAAAGTAATTGCATGTTAAAATAATGTAGTAGTGTAATTAGAATTCATAGTTTTTGCTTAAAATATTGATATAGGTGCATCTCCGCCACCTTAAGAAACATCTGACTAGTGCACGTCAATTTAAAAAACCATTTGTTGTTATTTTTGTGCAATGAAGATTAAATAAATAAAAAAGTGCACTCACAGCCTGATCTGCAACGGTTGGCAAACACCCCCAGTATAAGAGTTACTGCAAAAAAAATACACATTTATATTCAGAAGCGCATACGTTAAATATAGTACAAAATATTTATTCAATAAATTGGCCACATGAGGGCTCTTGTACACGTCGGTAATATGGAGTGAATTCAGAGGTTCGAACAAGACCATCATTTTAGAGAAGCGCCGCAAGAAACTCCAGCAGAATGTAATTTTTTGATCATAAAATATCACTTAAAAATAGGTTATATCATAAAATTATCTATCTTTATGAATGTACTCGTATCTATGCATATAAATAATAAAATTTATTTCACTTCTTCCACATTCATACATCGAGTCATGCACGCACGTTGGTTTCGGGTACTTAAGATTCGGCTCTTTTCCAGTATTTCTCCGATTTGATTCGAAAAAGTACGCCTACGGCGGCCCCTTCCGACCCTTTTCACTGTCGCTCTGTGTCTCTTTCGTCAATCTTCTTTCATCCATCCTTTCTATATGACCGAACCATCGAAGCATACTCTTTTCAATCTTAGTCACTACATCTTCTTTTACTCTACATTTCTCTCTGACTTTTGCATTCCTTATTATTAACGTTATAGAATTGAATCTGCTTTCATGATTGAATTTAAGATACTACTTATTACACTAGAAGGGCAGCTACATCGTTGTTTGAATATTAGCGTTACTTACCAGAGAAGTATACTTCAGAAAAATCGTTTTGACACCAGGTCTTGTAGTCTCCTGAAAATGAAAATTTAGGCTGTAAATATTAACTTAGTGTGTAATGGAATGGTACCGTAAAGGGGGTAAATAGGGATTAAGGAAAATGAAGCATATGTTATTAATCATAAGACTGAAATTATTTCCAATAGATTCGTTATTGTCCATTTAATACTTGTTCTTATTTGTAACAAGTTATGACTTAAGAGAATAGACTACAAAATACAGTAATAGAATAATGGCAAACAATATTTTTTTGCATTTTTCAACCACCTGACTAATAAGATTGTATAGATACAATGACTATTGCGTTAACAGATAAGTGGAATAGCTTAGTTCCAAAAGTTTAAACTATACAGTGTGTTACCAGCATCCTGGCTTTTTTTAAAGTTGGTTAAAATAAAGTATATTTGTAACGTAACTATGACATTAATTTAATTAATAAACAAAATTTCACGCTTTGTTAACTGTCTAACAAAATTTTAATTGCCAGCAGTGTAAAGCACAGCAATTTGACAAGTGTAAATGACAGTCGATTGATAGTTTGATTATTATTATGATTTACCCCCGTACCATGACATGCCTTGTACTAAGCGACAGCGATACTGATATCGATGAACACGCAGCACATGCACTACATTAAAAATGGACAGTATCTAAGAAAATTCATGGTAAAGTTATTTTAATTGATTTTTAATTGAAATATTATCGACAGTTTTAATAAATGACACTGTATATGGTGGTAGCGGTCCAGTTGAAACCCTGCAATATCCTACCACCATTAAAAGATTATGCAACAACTTACGTTCAACCAACTCTGCCAGCCTCAAGACATGTTCGTACACAATTCGAGATGAATCTGAAATATACCACATTATTTTATAAATATTTACTTAGTTTAATAGTACGGTAACACGGGGTAAGTACGACTTTCTCGTGCGTTAAAATAAAAATAGAACACGGACCCAAAAAAATATGGACGTAACTTCTAATCATGAGTGAAGCATGCAAAATGGCTGTCTACTACTACACGCACACACGTAAACTGTGACTCGTGCTGTTGCTCGGCGCGTTGTCTTACCTAGTGTATCTGTGTGTGCGATAAGTCGTGCATAACGAACGAAAGTGCCGACCTTGCATGCTTCACACCTTTTTAGTGCAACGTTACGTCCGTATTTTATTCAGGTCCGTGCTATAGAATAGAAAAATGTAAGTAGCGTTCGAATATTTTGAGTAACTTACAGTCCAGTTTGTTGATATCTCCGCCTTTGGTCCATGTGTTAAGGATATTTCTGCACTGCGCTCGCGCATTGTAAACACCGTAGTGCTTCAGGATATCGATGTGACTGATGTACTTTCCTGAATACCTAAACAACCATGAACTAATGAGACTCATTCGATGCAGACTTTTAATTATGTACACACTTTTGACAACACGTTAGTCGGTAGTGACCCTGCCTACGAAGCCATCTTGGGATCGAAAGTGTCGAAACCCCTTATGGGCAACAATAGCCATACACTCAGGAACAACACGCGTTCAACTCTCTTACCGGGATTTGAACCCGGAACCGCTAGCTACGAAAGTAGAATCACTACAAACTAGGCTACCGTATCGTTGAGAGATCATTAGTAAACCAGTAACAAACTAGCAGACACACACACAAACTTCTGCATCATCATCACTACATATTATAAAACAAAGTCGCTTCCCGCTGTCTGTCCCTATGTATGCTTAGATCTTTAAAACTACGCAACGGATTTTGATGCGGTTTTTTTTAATAGATAGAATGATTTAAGAGGAAGGTTTTCATGTATAATAAATTTTGTTTTATGTACAGAAAACTCATATAAACGGAAGCGAAGCGAGGGCGGGTCGCTAGTTTATAATGATAGTGAGATTATTTATCGTAACGTACCGTCTCCAGCCGTATTTGCAACCGTAGTCGTCTCTGCAGATGTCCCGGGAGCCAATAATACCTGTAACAGAGCGAGGTTAGTACATTACTGCAGAGGCCGTGAATTAAGGGATTTAAGGACAAGTTTGGGGTAGACGGATAAAATGAGTCCTTCAATCCTTGTTCCGACCGAGGATTGTATGCGCTTTTCTCAAGCAATGTGAGGAAATATTTAAACCTACTGCAATTTTACGATGGCAATCTCAAGACTGCAATGTTACGATGGCAATCTCAAGACTGCAATCTTATGATTTTAGGAATGTCAGTTTTGAGACAAGCTTTTATTGCACAGTCGTCATCTACTGGTCAAGACGATTCTAACAAGTCGACACACGACGGGTTTATCATGTGCAATTTAGGAGTTCCTATGCCCACCGTGAGCTTCCATCATCAAACCAGCTCGATGGTATTACATTATTGTATTGTAATCAGAACTAAAGGCGTGTTCAAATTTTCAGCTTCGTCGGAAACCGGGAAGTGGGTTCAATTTAACTCACCAGATTTGACCCTTACATACATTGCATGTTAAATAAAAGCTTTTAAAATAATAAAAGGCCAAGTGTAAGTCGGGTTATACTCGTACTCGACTCCTTTTTTTAAGGTTCCTGACTAAAATGGTAAAAAGGAATCCTTATGGTGAGACTACGTTGTCTGTCTGTCTGTATGTCATTTTCTTTTGCGGTTACCAAGCATGTGATCTTAAATACGGAACCCTCAGTGGGCGGGTCCGGCTCGCACTTGACCTTATTTTTTATGAATGTACTCACCTCCAATCTTAGGAAGTCCAATTACGCAGACCAGGATCTTGTAAATGGCTATTACGACTGAAAAATAAAGGTTTTTAATTAATACACACGTTAAAACTATAAGTAAAAACTGTAAACACGGGCTATTTAAGATACAGACAATATTATCTACCCTTATGAATATCCCCCAGAGGAAAAACTAAATTATTAAAAAAAACGGACCGCAATAAAAATATATAACAGGGGACAAATCAACAGTGCAAAATGTAAAAAAAAAACTTTGTTTGTCCCAATGCCGCAATACCTTTTTCAATATTTAAGTAACAAAGAACAGTGCTCTTATTGTTTTTATTAAATTATAAAATCTCGAAAAACATAACTCTCCTGACGCAGTTATCTAAAAACAAGTGAATTATAACTTTTTGTTTTATTACTCACGATTTCCAAAAAGCGTTCCAACTGTAAAAGACAAAAGAATTAAATCAATACACACTTATTGTAAAACTAGCTGTTGCGCGCAACTCCGTCCTCACAGAAAATTAAAACATAGCTTATGTCACTCAGGGTGAATGTAGCTTTCCAATGGTGAAAGAATTTTTGAAATCGGCACAGTAGTTTTTGAGTTTATTCATTACAAACACACACACAAAAATACAATAATACAAATCTTTAATTTCTTTCTTTATATTTGTGTACTCGTAGATAAGGAAGAAATACTGTAATATGTTTCATATCTTATTGTGCCTGTGACAGAAGTCATTTCGCAAATTTTGTTCGTCAAAATCGTATTCATTTGTTTCGATTCGATAAGGTTTATAAAGGAGTAGACCTTGTCAAAGTCAAAGTCAAAGTATTTATTTTGCTTCATTTTAGGTAGGTATAGTCAACGTCAAAGATATGTTTACATTTTTGGACCTTATTTCAATGGAATAAATGGACGTCGACTGTAAGTCAATATGACAATCTACAACGATAAGGTTGAGTTTCCTAAAAGTTACAAATGACTTGACATCTCTAATGACATTGACAACTTCCCAAATTAACGCTCGTGATCGTATTTTTTTTTTCAACTATCTTATAATGAATATAAATAATGTTATAAACACTTACGCCCAGAGATGAACACATCAATTATGATTCCACAGGATCTGGAAACTAAAAAAAAACATTAAAATTCAACGAATAATAAACTTTTAAAACATGATCTTAATTTATAGAGGTTGCTTTATTTAAAAAAAATGGATTCGGCTTAAAGTTGTCCCTTCATGTCTCAGCCGATGACAGATGGACATAACGTAATATTATGATATTTGGATTGATACTTACGACTTATTATTATGTGGAATACATCGAAGATCGTATTAATTTCTGAAAAAGAAAACAGAACATCAATATTTGGAAAAAAAAACATTAAAAATGTTTTCAATTCTCATGCTCATAAAATGATACTTTAGTCTCTGCACGTCGGCACTAAAGCTGCTTATTCCCTAGGGCTTAAAGTATTTTTTAAACCCCTAATCAACAACGGTGTTTTCGAATGGACGATTATAGCCATTTTCAGTGATTGTGTATAGAGCAAAAGTTAAACGTTTCAAACGTTTATACAGATGGTTTATACTCGTATGTTAAGACTGCGCCGAGCGTACGCCGGATTTACAGTGGCATCTTCATTTCATTACTATTATTGTGTTTTCTAATAAACAAAAGTATTTTCATGAAATCGGACGGGTCTTTCTTGTACTACAAATGAAAACACAACTTATAGGATATATTACATAAGGTTTAATTCCTTAATAACCTTAACCTTGTGGATGAAAGAAGATTGACGAAAGAGATATACAGATCGAAAGTGAGAAGAAGGTTCAAAAGGGGCCGCCGGGGGTACTTTTTCGAATCGGAGAAATACTAGAAAAGGGGCGAATCTTAAGTACCCGAAACCGACGTGCGTGCATGACTCGATGTATGAATGTGGCAGAAGCAAAATAAATTTGTCAAGATCGTAGCAAGTGGAAAAAAGTGGTCTCTGCCTACCCCTCTGGGAAACAGGCGTTATTTAATGTACTTATGTATGTATGTATCATTTCCCAAAAAGCATTTTGTGTTATTTATGTTTTATATCTGCTACGTATATTAGGATAGGTTACACTTGTAACGATATAAAAAATAAATCAAAACAACTTTTTAAGAAATGAATTCGAGGAATGATACCTACATTTGACAAAAAAAAATTTTGGGAAACTGAGTAGACCCCTTTTATAGAACTATTCGCTTTCTGCAATAAATGAGTTTTGGTTGTTGTCTTTTTCTTATTAATCGTAGGTGTCTAACAAATAATGTCTAATCAATTAGTACCTATTTCAACAAATGATTTAATAAAAATTCAATATACTTACTCCATGCAATAACCTCGTTTATTATGTCAATAGCAGATCTGACAATGCCTGTAAAAATAAATACATACAGAGTTACAAAAAAGCTTTTGACAAAAAAAACTTTTTGGAACAATCTTTGGACGCCGACTTTTTTTTTTGCAGATTTATCCGCTTATCAATAACGTACAAGAGTCCCAATACAGATCAGAGGGTCCAGATAAGATGCTCTACGCTAGCGTTTCTCTTCGTTTAGTTTTTAAACCAATCGCGTCACTGGTAGGTGACGTGATACGAAAGGTCACGTGATGTGCCAGTGACGCGATTGGCTTAAGACTGAACCGAGCAAACGTCGAGCATCCAGTGTCGGATCCGACAAAAAATATCGTGTGTCGGGTCTCGCTCGCCTATGAGTAGCGAGTAGGAGGTCGGATCCCTTGGCCCGCACCCCTTGTTTCGCCCGAACTATACTGGCGCCATTTGCGATCGTGGCCGAAAACCGACTAGTGTGAACAGAGGCGCCCGATTAAAACCGGAATCCGACATCCGACATAGTGGGAACGAGCTCTTAGGCGAAAAGGGAGCGTTTTGAGGTTGTACAATTGTTTACTAAACAAGACAAGTCTATTGGAATGGACTATAGGAGTATAGGTACTATGTGAAGTCAAATCTAATTTTGTATATAAAAGTATACTTACTAGAGAGCCCGCCAACGAAAATTCCTGCAAAATAACATGTAGATTATAGAATAGAATAGAATCATTTATTTCGAGTAAATTTACACTCATATAATTGTTAGTACTTCCTTTAGACTGCACCGAGCAAACGTCGAGCGTCCAGTGGCGTCCTCATTACTATTATTGTGTTTTCTAATTGACTAAAGAATTTCTTTGCAATCAGACGATACGTTTTTGTAGCGCAAGTAAAAACACAATTTATGGGATACGTAATAAACTTTAATAACAATTACCCTTTGACTAGTCAGCTTAACGGAAAAAGTGACCACTTTTTTCCGATAAGTTAATAACTCTAAGGTGAATTGTTATCAAACTATGTGATAGGTATACCATATAAGTTGTGTTTTCATTTGTAGTACAAAAACCTGCCGATCAATTTCAAGAAAATACTTTAGTTTATTAGATAACACAATAATAGTAATGAGGGCGCCACTGTACATCCGGCGTACGCTCAGCGCTGTCTTAATCCTAATAGTTAGTAACAGATTAAAAATTACACTAATTGTAAGGGGCATGTAGCCAACAACAATGACGCATGTAAGGGCAGTTTCTGCTCCCTATCATGCTGCATGATATTGGGGGCTGGCCCGCACGCGGCACACCAGGGACGCGGCCCGCATGCGCATATGGTGGTGTGAGAGCAGTCGACCCTGGCGGCTGCGAACATCCCTGACGAGCTACAGAAGCGAGGCAGCCCCACTATATCACCCGGGACGCATTGTTGTACTGGACACGGAGGACTATTGTGCGGGTGGTAGGACCTTGTGCAGGGTCCGTCCGGATCGCTACCACCGTCTTATCCATTAACCTACCGCCAAACAGCAGTGTTCGCATTGTAGTGTTCCGGTTTGGGGATAAGACAGCCGGTGAAATGACTAGCATAGAGGCATTCTATCTTAGTCCTCAGGGTTGGCAACGCATTTGCAGTCTTAGGATTGCTCTGCAGTCTTGTGAATGCGAATGTCTATGGGTCACAGTTTCCACTTACCATCAGGTGGCCTGTGTGCTCGTTTGTCATCTCTATGCCATAAAAAAAATAAAAATACTTCATGGGGGTTGCGCCAAAGTTCATATAAAATTGCAAATTAGATTATTGCAACTCCGAAAATGTATCTCATATAATCTTACAACCTAATGATCACTTTTCATAATCTTCATATTCTTTTTAAATACTAATGATCGGAATTTATAATCATCTGAACTTATAACGCGAATATTCATGGAACCGTACACTTTTCAGAATTTCTTTAAATATCTTACGTGTAGAAAAAATTTGGTTAGGTTAGACTAGACTTAAAAAAAAAAGTAACGATTTTTTGAAAAAATGGATTATGAGTTGCGATAATTATGACTTAAAAAAGTATGAACAAAAAAGTATGAGCATAATTTTTCGGAGTAATGATGAGTAAGACCAATTTTATATGAGCCAATATGGACCCCTCCATGGGCCCGTTGCGTGTATTGCATCCATAGGCTGCACGTGTAAAGGGATGTACTTTTACCTTCCTTGTACAGGGCGCAAACTTACGGGCTATATTTAGCCCTAACTGAAAGAGCCCTCCGTTCCCGTTCAAAGTCCTTGTTATTATATAAGCGTTTTAAAAACACATCTTTTTAGGATTCCGTGCTTGAAGGAACCCAATTAATATGCCTACGCTGTCCGTCCGTCCGTCCATCTTATCTTTTAGTATGGTGTATTTACTAACAAAAAAAAAGTACTAAAGTGTAATAAGTAATGGTGTATTTAATTACCTAGGTTAATGAAACCTCGTCCATGTCCCTGAAACAGGAAAATTATTGATAAAATCTATATGGTTCCCCTATGGAATTCCTAATCGTCATTTGTCCTAATGCATCGTTTGTCCGAATTTTTATTTGTCCTAGAGCCATTTTGCGCAAAATTTTAAAACTATTTAGCATTGTTATAATACAAACCTAACCTAATCGAACCGCAGATATGATTCGAAATCTTAGGCCCGTATTAATAAACTCATATTGGCTGAGATGCGCGTCACAAGATACGTCAAAGTAAACGTCGAACCATAGAACACTGTCATTTTTGACACATTTCGAGACGAGCATTAGAGTTGAGATTAGTTTATTAATACGGGCGTTAAAATATTGCCTGACTCACCTGAAAACCAGTTTAGGGCAAATTAAAATTCGGGCAAACGATATGTTAGGACAAAATTTGTTGGGGATTCCGCGGGACACCCGTTTATATCTACTGTTATAATAAACATATTTTAAGTTAGTTTAGTAACCCGACGACATTTAATGTGGAGTGTTGGAATCACCAGTGTTCACACAAATATTACAATCCTCGAGATATCCCTTTATACCTTATAATATCACTACATAGTATAAAACAAAAGCGCTTCCCGTAGTCTGTTTGTCCTTATGTATGCTTAGATCTTTGAAACTAGGCAACAGATTTTAATGCGGTTTTTTGAAAACTGCGCCGAGCGTACGCTGGATGTACAGTGGCGCCGTCATTACTATTATTGTGTTTTCTAATAAACTAAAGTATTTTCTTGAAATTGGTCGGTACTTTTTTGTACTACAAATGAAAACACAACTTAAATAGTATATCACATAGTTTAATAACAATTCACCTTCGAGTTATCAACTTAACGGAAAAAAGTGACCACCATTTCCCGTTAAGCTGACTACTCAAACGGTAATTGTTATTAAAGTTTGTTACGTATCCCATAAATTGTGTTTGCACTTGCGCTACAAAATGGTATCGTCTGATTGCAAGGAAATTATTTAATTAATTAGAAAACACAATAATAGTAATGAGGGCGCCACTGGACGCTCGGCGTTTGCTCGGCGCAGTCTTAATAGATAGAGTGATTCAAGAGGAACGTTTTTATGTATAACTCTGTTTTATGTACGGGTATTACAGAAAACGCGCGTCGCTAGTACATACACATACATACATACATAAACTCACGCCTTTATTCCCAGAGTGGGGTAGGCAGAGCTACAGAATTTCCAACAACTATAAAAACTTTTTGATAATTCTGTAACCACATTTTGCATACCTACGTAGGCGAAGACGTTTACCAGTGTATTAGTGACAGGTTGCAAGCCCATCGTCTAACAGTACTACACGCCTTTATTACCTTAGTCGGCTTTTACGACATCCACGGAAAGATACAGAGTGGCACTATTCTAATCCGGCTACCACACACACCTAAGTTATAAAATTACCTTAACGACGATCGGTCCTTTTACAATCGGTATGGCAATGGGTAACTTCACCCCTACCCCTCCAATAACGCCACCCCCTATAATGCCTCCTATCCCTCCTTTCTTGCAAGAGCAGGATTTAACGGGGATGTGACATGATGAGGCAACAGCCAGCTGGAAGACAATATTTTTTATATTAGTAATGTAGGTGTAACAAACTCAAGGAATGGTTGAAACACATAACTTTTTTTTTAAATGTTGTGAACGGTCGGCGAAGAAGGTGGTCTACCAGTTTTAACAACAGTTTCTGTGAGTTCTTATTATTATTTAGGTATGTTTTTTTTTTTAAACCACTCCTTTCACTCCTGTTAAGGTGTATTTTATTAGAGCAATAAGTCCGTGGATATCACACGCGAAGACAATTAGCCATGCTAACTTTTTAAATATGTATGGAAATCTCAAAACCATTTCGAGAAACAAGCTTTCGGTACAGTACATCAGATTTAAAAAAAAGTCTCACATTATTAAGATATTCGTTGAAATGTTTTGTCCTTCAAATGAACTTTCTGTGAGTTATCAAACGAATAATGGATATGATTCCATTGCCATATTTAAAAAAAAACCGACTGACGTCTGTCTAGTCTATATCAAACACAAATTTGACATTGACGTGTCGTTTCTTTTCGTAAATTGTTTGTTTATTATAATTAATAAATGCAATCTAATTTATACGAGTACTCAATGGTCAAGACTTTATTGTTAAACCATTGTGTAAAAGTAACGTGTTTGTTTTAAACAGGTACATACGAGTACATTTAAATGATCTTCACAACAAAACTGCAAATAGTTTTTGAAGTGTTTTTGCTTCACTTCACATCCATCCATCCATTCCTCTCGCCGTCGTTCCGGGATTGGTACGAATAACAAATCCGGGTTATCCCTGCTGTTATTCGGACATAAAGGGACGAAACATTTGTGTCCTTCCATTTCAAACAAGTTCAGATAGTGATATCAAAAATTTTTGAGCCCGTCCTCGGTGACGTTGACACCTTGATGTTGATGTTGACTTTACCATAGACTTTTCTGTAATTTCTTTTTATGCAGGCGAAGACTACATTTATCCATTATGCGTTTGATGACGTCACGTCAGCAATAAATTAATATATTTTTTAAATGTAGATAGGGTTAATTAAAAACAAAAATACCGAAATTACTTTCTTAAAATTGTCTATATTTATCAAATAAATTATAAAAACCATACAAAAAAAAAATGAAGCATGGCCAATTGTTCGGTAACAGAGAATTTTCTCCAATGGACTAAACAGAAGCACATGGGGCCAACTTCACGCGCTTATAAACTCATCTTGGCTGAGGTGCGCGTCACAAGATACGTCAAAGTAAACGTCAAACCATAGAACACTGTCATTTTTGACACATCTCGAGACGAGCATTAGAGTTGAGATTAGTTTATTAATACGGGTCTTAGTCACTGTCATAATATTATTGCAAGGGAAAAACGAATTTGTTTTATCATGACGTGCAAATGAAAGACCACATTTTAGTTGGACTGTGCCTTCAATAATTACAGTAATGTAGGCAATGTAAAGAGCTATAGTAGGAACTATTTAAAATCACGATTCCCACTTGAGAGCTTAACTGCCGAACAATGGCATTGTTATCCTTTGTAAACCCAACCGTTAATTACCTGTGCAAAATAAATACCATAAATAACAAAAGAAATCGTATGAATAACAATAGTATTCCTTCAAAAATAAGGTTCATATTGTCATAGCATAGACATGTCTGTCTATGTTTATTACAGGTGATATTTTTATAAAAATGCTAAATGCTCGACCAGGTGGTCCTTATTATATGTCATTTCCAAAAGGATCTATGTGAAGTGTGTCCTATTCCAATTTGAACCTTATTCGTAAGACGGTAAAGTTGTAATTCATATTCAATTTTTTTGTTATTGATGCATTTCATGTTGTACAGGTAGTTAGCGGTTACGTTTAACAAAAGATAACAATGCCATTCATCGCGGATAAGTTCTCAAGTGGGAATCGTGATTTTAAATAGTTCCTACTATACTGTAATATCGTTATACCATGTTTTTGCCTACATTATGTAATTGTACCTAATTAAAAAAAAACACGGCCTTCATTCTAGGCCGTAAAAAACATACAGTCTGAGCACTTAGAAGGTTCTTCTGTTTTGTACATCTCTTTCACTCGCTCTTGATAAGATCGTATGAGAGTGAGTGAAAGACAAGTACAAACCCGAAGCATCCTTAGACCTGGGCGAAAGATCATATGGTTTTTACGGCATACGATTTCGGCTAAGGGCCTTGATTCCACGACATTAAGCAGCAATTACCTACAGTTCACCTACAGTTTGACCGTTCTAAGCGTGACAGCTGTCATGTTAGTACAAAATATAACCTCAAACTCATATTTTGTACTCAGATGACAGCTGTCACATCGGCCCTCTTAGAACGGCTAAACTGTAATGCGGTCGCAGAACTTGTTTCAAACTACTTCAGCCAAAGAACGTCGTGACATTAGACTTTTTTTTACAATATGGCTCCTGGTGACCGCCGTTTTTGATTACGGTCATATCTTTAGTGACACTCGCAAGAAGACAAATCAATTGACATAAGAAGCATAATCGACCCACGTGTTTAGTTTCAAAAGCGCCACAAAGGAACAAACATAAAAAAGGCACATAAACACATTACTCTCCTTTGCGTCGCGTAGTCGGGTAAAAATATATCCTTTGGATCCAGGATGAAAGCGATCAATTGCAGCCCGAGACAGAGCGTGTTTTTAATTTTTTTGAAAAAAATTATAACCTCAAATACTAGGAGTGTATAAACATTAAAAGGACATTGCTGTAACGTGTAGGAGACATCCGCGCTGTGTCGTGTGCGCCCGCCGGCGATCTAAGTTGCGCTACACCTCCTAATTACCGCTGCGCTCCTGGTACTTTATTTAACATGCAATTACTTTTCTTCCCTAGGGTGGATATGTATCACTTTTAACCCGCTTCTAAGATAAAACGGTACTTTCAAAGTATGAGACATGAGAATATTATTGTTAAAACTTACCATTGAAAGCAAGACTACCCATTGGAACCCGGCCATATCGAAAGCTTGACTTAAAGTAAAGTAGAACGCGCCTGTCAGCCTTTTATAGCTCGCACCGTGTAAATAATTAGGGTTCCATAAATACGTATGAAAACCAAGACAAGTAGATGTATTTTTAATAATTTATTGTTTTTTTTTTGGGGCCATATTGGCTCATATAAAATTGGTCTTTCGATTTTTTATACAAATAACGATTTGTGACTATACTCATCATTACTCCGAAAAATGTTGCTCATACTTTTTTGTTCATACTTTTTTAAGTCATAACTATCGCAACTCATAATGCATTTTTTCAAAAAACTATAACTTTTTTTTGATTTTTATAAATCTAACCTAACCGAACCTAATATTATCTACACTGAGATATTTAAGAAATTCTGAACAGTGTACAGTTCCATGAATATTGGCATTGTAAGTTCAGATGTTTATAAGTTTCGATCTTTAGTATTAAATAAAATTATGAAGAGTATGAAGAGTGATCTTTAGGTAGTAAGATTATATGAGATACATTTTCGGAGTTCCAATAATCTAATTTGCAATTTTATATGACCTTTGGCGCACCCTTTTTTTTTAAGTGTATCTTAGATATCAACCCCTTCGATTTGCTTCAGGTTATATGAGTTTTCTGTAAAACTAGTACATAAACTAAGATTAGTACATAATATATATTTTTACAGATGATAGATAAACTGTAAAAAAAACTGTTGCCACTATAACAACAAATAATAAAAACAGAATAAAATTAAAATATAAGGAGAACTCGCATACAAAAAACGTGATTTTTATGCTTTTTTTTATTATTTATGTCCTTAATGACCCTCGTAATGAGAAGGCGAATCAAATCACATCTTGGGTGTCCAAATGGGCCCATCCGTTCGGGTGTTACAATGGAACAAATAACCATACATACATACAACTAGGTAAAAAAAACCTTCCTTATTCGGTTGTAGGGTAAAAAGCAAAATATTAACTATTGAGTGTTCTATTTCTCAATTACACTTGACTATTTTTTAATTTCTTACATAAATAGCATTTTATCATAAACATTTACTGCTTTTGCAATCTTATCGAGAAGTACAGAGAGTTTAATTTGTGCTAGTTATTATCTGTACTTACGTCTTTTTGGTTCGGAGGAGGGACTCTGACTTTCTTATGGCTCTTTACACAAGTGCTTATGAAATAAATAAATAAAAACATAATTAATTATGCGAAATAATTAATTTAAACACATTTGTGTAAATATAGTAAATGAATTAACGTCATTAAGAAATAACAAATAAACAAGATACAGCGTGAAATTAAGGAATTTTTAGGGATCCGTAGCAGAAATCCATCCCATATAGCTTCAATCTTATAAGATAAGATAAGATAAAATAATTTATTGGTAAAGATAATACTATTTACATGTCACATTTATAATAACTAATATACAGGCATTTTAATATAAGTAATTACATTTTTTATTTTAGGTATAATATGATTCATTACAATAATTACATTCTCACTAATATTAAAAATGCGACAATTTATGTGTGTCAACGTCAAAGTCAAAAGTCTTTATTGTATAATTGTGTACAATTTAGATGGTACTAAGAATATAAAGATTCAACAGTTTGCCCGAGTCGGACAGATATGGAAAGATATGGAGTCGGAAAAATATGAAATAGGTAATAATAATTAAAACCAATTACAACTTACGTTAAATAATGTTTACATGCAATCATTAAACTATTATTGTTCTTCATGGTTAAAAAATTCATTTAAATTATAAAATAACCAATGTCTTAGTTGGTTACTCCTTCACAATACAAGGGCTGAACGGATTTGGATGAATTTTGGAATAAAGACCGCTTAGGGTCCGTCCGGATCGCCACCACTATCTTATCCATTAACCTACCGCCAAACAGCAGTGTTCGCATTGTTGTGTTCCGGTTTGGGGATAAGACAGCCGGTGAAATGACTATCATAGAGGCATTCCATCTTAGTCCTCAGGGTTGGCAACGCATTTACAGTCTTAGGATTGCATTGCAGTCTTGTGAATGCGAATGTCTATGGGTCACAGTTTCCACTTACCATCAGGTGGCCTGTGTGCTCGTTTGTCTTCTCTATGCCATAAAAAAAAATCCTGAATTAACACATTTATTCCAGAAGTTCAAAAAAAAACGGAGATGACGTTAATTCAAATCTCCCACAACATAAGATAACTTAAGTTGAAGTCGCGAGCAGAAACTAGCGATCAACATAAAGGCATTTCCATCTTAGGCCTCATGGTTGGCAACGCATTTTTAATCTTCAGATTGTCATCTCAGGATTTCAAATGTATGTATGTATTTATGTTAACACTTTATTATACAAAAACCGGGCAAGAGCATGTCGGACCATGCTCAGTGTAGGGTTCCGAACCCGTAACGACAAACACAAAAAACTATCTCATAAATCAACATGTATGAAACAATTTATAAAAAATATTTTTCAAAATTTTAATTTACCACTTTGTTGGCGTGACTAATATGTACATTCATGCCAAATTACAGCTTTCTAGTACTATGAGTCTCTGAGCTAGACTGGGGACGGATGGACGGACGGACGGACGGACGGACGGACGGACATGGCGAAACTATAAGGGTTCCTAGTTTGACTACGGAACCCTAAAAAAGAGATCATAATTATAAAATAGCCAAAAATATAACGGGGATGTACAAGGGCGAACTTATCCCTTTAGGGATCTCTTCAAGTTAACCTTTGAGCGATTGAGAAATAGTTAATTTACAATGAATAGCCAAATAAATACAACACTAAAAGTAATTTCAATAAATATCAATAGATAAAATATATAAACATAATCTTATATACAAATGTCTATGGGCTTCAACCACTATCCATCAGGTGGGCTGTGTAACTACTTTTTTATATAATTTATCTTTCATCGCTTTGGTTTATGTGTCTTCGTCCACGGAGAAAAATAAAACATAGCCTATGTCACTCAGGGTGAATGTAGCTTTCCAATGGTGGTGAAAGAATTTTTGAAATCGGCACAGTAGTATTTGAATTTATTCATTACAAACATACACACACACAAATACAAATCTTTCCTCTTTATAATATTAGTGTAGATAAAAAACTTCCTCTTTAATCAGTCTATCTCGTATTACAATTCGTTTCGTAGTTTGAAAGATCTAAGCGTATATACAGACGGAGTGACGTTATGCATGCTTGACATTTCACCGGTTATCTCATCTTACCCCGGCACCGAACACAACAATGCGAACACTACTGTTTGGCGGCAGGGTTAAATAATATACTAGGTGACACCTAAGACGTAATACAAGATGTTATTTTCCGAATCTACTCATGATTACGATCAACTATTAATATGGGACCAACTTCGAAAACGTAAACACAAAATCGATGTTTCCATACAAATTGTGAAACCAGCTCATTGCTTTTAGGTAGTATGGGAGATTCCATTTTTTTCTACCGATTTCGATATTAGTCCCATGGTAAAAGTTGATCGTACTCATGAGTGGATCCAGAAAATAAAATTTTGTATTACGTCTTAGGTGTCACCCTGTATATAGTACGGAACCCAAAATTAAATGCTTCATACGCCCTTAGCCATTTATTTGTAACTAGCGACCCGCCCTCGCTTCGCTTCGGTTTATTTGAGTTTTCTATAACACACGTACATAAAACAAAATTTATTATACATAAAAACCTTCCTCTTGAACCACTCTATCTACTAAAAAAACCGCATCAAAATCCGTTGCGTAGTTTTAAAGATCTAAGCATACATAGGGACAGACAGCGGGAAGCGACTTTGTTTTATACTATGTAGTGATGGTTTAAAATATAATGAACTTCGACAAAATCAATAAAGTACTATGACCTCTGCAGGTATAAACTAAAAGGTGACATTAACTGTATTCTATTCACACTAGGTTATTTTAAATTACCTTTTCACGTCACCTATTCGGAAAGAGGACTTTTCTTCCCTGCTAGGAGGGAATAAAGTGGCACTTTTCTGTTCAAGGACATTTTGTTGGCAGTATAAAATATAAACGCAATGAAATAAGAAAATAGTATGTACATAATCATATTATATAGACGCGTAGGTTAGGTTAGGTTAGACTACAGACTACCAAGAAATATTAAGTCATGCGGTAAGAATGATATGTTCTTTAGAAGGTATATCGATAAAATAATACTGCCGTCCGATCACTAAAAGGCCGTTAAGTAGCATTTTGTCAATTTTGAGTTTTCTACATAGCGCGAAAGAGTTTTTTTTTCTCTATCGACTACTGTAGGCCAATATTTTTTATCATTTATAGATTCAGAGATATGGGGACCCCGTACCCGGCTAAGTAAAGGTTTTTTTGGATCTTTCAATACTTAAAAACGGTTAAGTTACGTCACGACACTAAAGCACGTTTAAAGGCAAATAACTGTGTTGATAACAGCTACAAATGATTGTCAGTGCAATCTTAAAACACGGTTACTGCAACGAACTTCACTTTAAAACAGTTATCCTACTCTAGCTGTGATTTACCAATTTATTTTATGCAAGCTTCGTCAGGGGGTACAATTTTAAAAAACCGTTATCTAAATGCTAATTCTCTAAAACATCGTTAAAGGTTCTTAACTGTTGCGTCGTAGTAGAACACATAGGTGTAAAAAACATTTACAACGCTTAAAGACAGTCACCGTTTTCAAGTTTAGACGATCCATTAAAAACAATCAATGGATGCCACACTATAAAACGGTTAAGTGGCATTACAATGCTAAAAAACGGCAAACTTCAGCGACTCAAAGGGTCAACCACGCGCCGACTTCGAAAGCAAGGTAAGAGTTTTAGCCAGCAATTTGTATTAAAATAATAAGTTTTATTACATTTGTTGTTAGTTTGCTTACAAAGTTTATTTGTTAGATTATTTAACTTCACATTACTATATATGAAGTTAGGTATGTATGTTTACTTAGCTTAAATCTTGTAAACAAGTTTTGAACCAGTTCCCAGTGTTCGATTGAGCTGGAATTTGGTATACTTATGAGATTTTGATGATAATACAGTAATAGGGTATCTCGGAACAGAGGGGTAATCGCTATTGTTTTCATTTTAAAAACCGAAGGCTTATCTAAATACAACATGAAAACTATTGTTTCGCTTCGAAGCCAATTGAGATTACGAGTGCGTTAGGCAATAGCGACGCTGGTCTAGAGCCGGACGACGACGGCAACTTGAGCTCCGTTACGTACTTAACGTAGACCCATCGAATTTGGACTCATTATAAAAAATACAGCCAGAAAATACGTGTCTTAACATAACTTTTTTCACTAAGACGTATTTAATGTAAATTTGAAGTAGAAAATAAATATATTTTTTAAACGCTATTACTATTGTTGTACTACTTTTGTCATTCTATGTGGTTCTTTGTTTCGTTTTAAGTACCCCCGTGATTGACGTGGCTACATTTACAATCTGACTACCTGATTCTGTCCGGGAAAAGCCCCGTGTTATAATTATAACTGTTTATGTTTATTGCTTGGGTGTTATTCTTTCAAAAACAACGGACGGTTGGATGAACGAGCGAAATCGCAGCGCGCAGCGGCAAGTTTAAGTAGTCCTGTCAGACGTCCTGTAGGACGGAGGCTGCGCTGAGTTTTATTAGCACCGGCTCTGTGCCGGACCTGCCAGTTGATTTAAACTGACAGCTTCGACAACGGCCGCGGCTGCCGTCGTCCGCGGCGACCACCGCGCCGGCCCCGTGCCTGCCCGTAAGTCGACGAGCATTACAAATAAATTTGGTTGTAATGTAATAAATGTTATTCATCATAATATACAGAGGTTTTCTAGTAAGGTACTTGAAATTGGTTTATTTATTGTCAGTACTTAAAATACACGTTTTATATGTTACTGAGCATTGGCTTAAAGTTTATGAGTGCATGTTTAATTTTAATAATCACAACATAGTTAGCATGTTTGCTAGGCAATGTTGCAGGCGGGGGGCATCTTAATAATTGTCAAAAATTACATTTAATGCAAGGAGCGTAAGGATATTGTTATGAAGTCCATTGAACGTCACATTGAAATTGCGTGTATTGAAATGGAGCTTTGTATTATTATTTGCGTATAAAGACCCCCTTCAGCGGATTACAAACTTCTCGTATTTGAGAGCGTTTTAGGAAAATTAATGTTCTTAGTTGTGTTTTAAAAGCAAGAAGTATAATTATATTTGTGTGTGGAGATTATAATGCTAATTTACTCGAAAAATTGCCCATGTCTAATTAGCTTGCCTATCGTTTTTAGATCCTTTAATTTAGTAAATCTGATTTATGAACCTACCAGAGTCGCAGCAACTAGTGCAACGTGTATTGATGATATATTTAGTCATTTTGACCCTATTCAGAAATCTATAGTTAATATGTTAAGTTCGGACCACTGCGGTCGACAAGCTTATTTTAAGGGAACACTGTCAATTCTCTTCGAGATTTTATACTGAGGCCAGTTTCTAAAAATCGATTGCACTTGTTTAATGCTAAGGCCACCAAACAATTAAGTTAATGCCGTGTACCCGGGATGATCCAGATAGCTTGTATTCTTCATTATTTAATTTGATTGTCAAGGAATTTGATACCTGTTTTGGTTTGAGAAAGGTTTTCAATTTTCAATTTATCAGCATGATTTCTGCCGATGGATCGAACGTATAAGGCGGCTTAAAATGTGTTTTGTTCACTCTGACGGGATTACTTTAACTCGCCGCTGCGATTTCGCTAGTCCGTCCAACCATCCGTTGTTTTTGAAAAAATAACACCCCTGCATAGGAAAAACTCTTCATCAAAGCACTGGATGATAAGCCTTTACCTCATAAAATGCGATTCTGGTATGAAATGCCTGTATATATACAACAGAGAGGCATGCGTCTGTGAGGTCAACTTAGTAAAGCTAGCTATTTTATCGAATATTTGCCTAATTTTATAGATTTGTTTGTAACAATTATAGAAATTAAAGATTTATCAACGAAGTACACTTCTTCGTATTACTAATAAATACTAAATACCCTACTTTAATAATAAATTTCACTTACTTCTATAGCAATAATAAACATGTTTGACCACAATTCTTGTTATTGTTACAAGTAAGAAGTGAGACCTAACCGTCTATTTACCTCAATGCGTTCAGTTTACGATGGAGTATTGCTACACTAAAACACGGTTAGCATTGATTGGCTTTTATAAAACCCTTTTTTTTGTAGTTGTGTTTGTATTTTGCTTTCTAAGGACACCATGATAAAGACAGTTTAAGGTCATTAACGCTTTTGTTCAAAGTTTTGATGATAGTTACTTTTACTAGTTACAATTCAAGAAAACGGTTAAGTGACTTAACCGTTATTTAGTAGTGGTATTATTTATAACTGTGGGCTGTAATGCCACAGTCCTCCAGTTACAATATATTACAACGCATAAAAGCGGCTACAGTTCAGCCAGCCGTCTTTAAGAGTTGTAAATATATTGTTTTTTAATAGAAGAATGCTAGGCTAAAGCGTAAAAACCTTTATAAAAAAAATACCATAGAACCTATTAATATATTTCTGACACTGATGGATAGAGCAAAAATAGACAAATAATTATCAATTTCAAAAAACGTAATAAGTCTTTAAAATATTTAGAAAACTAAGTTTTCACCTTTTTTGCTCATATCTCAAAAAGTGTTATTTTCACTTAACGGCCTTTTAGTGATCGGACGGCAGAATAGGTACCAGTCACGGCTAGCTTGAATTTTGTTTCACAGTTTATTCTAGAAGCAGAAGCAGTTTAAGCATTTCAATAAACTAACTTATGAATTACCCTTCGTACGAGTATATTGGGTCCTTACCTATGAAATTGGCGTTTTTTTACGTGATTTATTTCGTACGTAATTTATTCAATCCAATTTTAACTTCCAAATTTGTTTTAAATTTCATTAATAGGTACACTATGTTACAAAGGTTTTAGATACAAATAATATGGTACAATTTATTACTTAATGTTTAAAATTAAAGGGTGAACTCGACTCTTTTCGTGTGCTGCGAGTTCAAATTCAAATTAAAAAAAAATACAAAATTTATTTATTATCACTCAGCCAGTTTATAAAATTACAGTAGCTGAGGCCTCCCTTTCAATTACTTACGCAAAGTTTTATGAAACACAACTTATAGGGTATATCACATAGTTTAATAACAATTCACCCTCGAGTTATCAACTTAACGGAAAAAGTGGCCACCTTTTCCCGTTAAGCTGACTACTCAAAGGGTAATTGTTATTAAAGTTTGTCACGTAGCCCATAAATTGTGTTTTTACTTGCACTACAAAAACATATCGTTTTATTGCAAGAAAATTATTTAGTTAATTAGAAAACACAATAATAGTAATGAGGGCGCCACTGGACGCTCGACGTTTGCTCGGCGCAGTCGTAAGGGACACTCACAAAATAAAAAAATGCAGTTGACATAAGAATTATCTAAAGTCGTCGTTAAAAGACACATAACCCCAAATATTCACCAAGCGTACTTTTATTGCAAATAACGTATGATGAATAGTTATTTCATCTTGAAGTTAACATGATAATAATTAAAGGTAAGGTAATTGTTATTTTTTTTTTTTTTTTTTTTTTTATGGCATAGAGATGACAAACGAGCACACAGGCCACCTGATGGTAAGTGGAAACTGTGACCCATAGACATTCGCATTCACAAGACTGCAGAGCAATCCTAAGACTGCAAATGCGTTGCCAACCCTGAGGACTAAGATGGAATGCCTCTATGCTAGTCATTTCACCGGCTGTCTTATCCCCAATCTTGTTATTAAAGTTTGTTACGTATCCCATAAATTGTGTTTTTACTTACGCTACAAAAACGTATTGTTTTAATATTATTAATATTTGTATAGCTTAGCCCTCATTTAATTTAAAATTTTAATTAAATTAATCTTGAATTCTGTGACTATTATGTCAAAAAATCTTACTAAATCAAACACGTATGAAGACGTGAGTCTGCCACGCTATAGATAGGTATCAAAATTAAAATTAAAATCATAACATTTGTTTCAGTTAAATCATTTATAATGTTGAATTTATCACGATTTAAATTTGGTTAGCACCAATCGAGTTTTTAAGGCTCGCTTTTTGTTATTGTAATAATCTTTTATGGACGTAACTTACTCAAGACATTAAGTAATATGTGTACAATAGTTTATCTGAGGTCAATTTATAAGATCACGGTCGGTTTACAACCAAAAAGAACCAAAACAAGACAATATTATTATTATTAAGATCTGGATGTGTCCCACTGCTGGGCAAAGGCCTCCCACTTTTTCCATGTGTCTCTATTCTTTGCCGTTAATAAGACAATATTACAAACTTTACATACATACATACATACATAAACTCACGCCTTTATTCCCAGAGTGGGGTAGGCAGAGCTACAGAATTACCAACAACTCTAAAAACTTGTTAATAATTCTATAACCACATTTTGCACTTTAAAGCTGAGATGTTTACCAGTGTATTAGTGACAGCTTGCAAGCCCATCGCTTAACAGTAGGTACTATAGGCCTTTATTCCCTTAGCTGTCTCTTACGACATCCACGGGAAGACATGGAGTGGCACTATTCTAAGCCGACCACCACAGGGTAGTAATAGTTTTTATATGACTGGTGCATAATGCCTAATTATGCACACAGTCGCATATACATAACTTTACCTACATGCATATCATAAGTTTTATACGTACCTACAATACATGAGGAACCTGTATCTATCGTTACCCTGTATCTTAATGTTCTCATTAAAGTAGCCATAACCGATACTTTAATTGACAAGATTTTATATTTTCAAGACTTTAGTTTCATAGATACTATTTGGAAGGAGGAAGACACTAATAGTTTTAAATTTTCTCCAGAATGAATAATTATTTTATTATTAATTTATTAAGATGTACTTATTCTAAAAGGGCGTAACTTCATTTCTACGACACAATGGACATATTACGTTAGTCCAATCTGTATATAAAAAAGTATCATGTCAACCGACAATTCTCTAAGGGCCACTTGCACGAAAAGTTTAACCCTGGGTTAAGACACTAACTCGAGTTAAAATGTCAGTTTTCGTATGAATCTGACGTCTACTAACTCGAGTTAGTGCCTTAACCCAGGGTTAAATTCTGCGTGCAAGTGGCCCTAAGTATCTATCCATCTGTCAATAGTGTCAATATCAAATTTGAAGTATGACAGCTTTTTTTCTCGTGAAAAAGGCAATGGTATTATATCTATTCAGGCATGGTATTGGTAACAAATCGATATTTTTATTAACTTACTTGTAATTTTGTAAATAGAAAAATAAATCGAAATAAATATTTTGCCGTGTTCAGGAGGTAAAACCCTTTCGATTCGTATAGTAATTTGCAGTTGTCACCAAAATGAAATGTTGTCAATTACATGTAATACTTTAATGTTAACATTAAAGTGCAACCACAGAACATATTATATCGAAGTTATGATATGAATGTAGATAAAGTATTTGAATATATATTTGTAACCGAGAGTTGTTCATATTGCATAAAAGCATCAACCCGATAGACGACTTCATGTATTAAGGCCACGTCCTGTCCTTGTCACTCAGTTCACGATGCCTCTTCGAATTGTGTTGGTTTGTCTGATTGGAGCAATTGCCGCTGCGCCGAGCAGGTAATTCATCTAACAATATAATACACTCAGGAGCAAAAGTATCGGGTCAGAGTGCATTTTTCATACAGACATACATACATACATAAACTCACGCCTTTATTCCCAGAGTGGGGTAGGCAGAGCTACAGAATTACCAACAACTCTAAAAACTTGTTGATAATTCTGTAACCACATTTTGCACACTTAGGCTAGTAAGATGTTTACCAGTGTATTAGTGACAGGTTACAAGCCCATCGCCTAACAGTACTATACGCCTTTATTTCCTTAGCCGTCTCTTACGACATCCACGGGAAGACATGGAGTGGCACTATTCTAACCCGGCAACCACACGGGTTTCATTCAAACGAGGCTATTTCGAAGCCTTGGTTCCTCGCCAGGGGATGCTTGTAGTGAAATCTGATGATTAATACCCCGAGCATCGATACAGGACGTCCAGAGTGCCTAGGACACCCAACTGATAGAATCTGCGGCTAACGCCGGAATTGTGCATGTTCGGAAAAACATCTAAAATGACCATAAAATGAAAGGAAATCCAAATGCTGACTCAACTCTCTTGCTGTGGTGTTAACTGATTGTGTGATCAGTTAGGTACTCGTATCTTAAGAACTTTTGACCTGCTCTATTGAACTTTGGTGTATTCACCATTAAACCTTACTCAAAACAATCGCTGTCTAGGAACCAAGGCTTCGAAATAGCCTCGTTTGTATGAAAAACGCACTCTGACCCGTAGTTTTGCTCCTGAGTGTAGTACAGTCGGGACCTTCCGGTCACTCAAATAAACAAATCATACATACATAAACTCACGCCTTTATTCCCAGAGTGGGGTAGGCAGAGCTACAGAATTACCAACAACTCTAAAAACTTGTTAATAATTCTGTAACCACATTTTGCACTTTTAGGCTAAGATAGCCGGATTAGATCCCCGTGTGGTTGCCGGATTAGAATAGTGCCACTCCGTATCTTTCCGTGGATGTCGTAAGAGCCGACTAAGGTAATAAAGGCGTGTAGTACTGTTAGGCGATGGGCTGGCAACCTGTCACTAATACACTGGTAAACATCTTCGCCTAAGTGAGGAAAATGTGGTTACAGAATTATCAAAAAGTTTTTATACTTGTTGGAAATTCTGAAGCTCTGCCTACCCCACTCTGGGAATAAAGGCGTGAGTTTATGTATGTATGTAGGCTAAGATGTTTACCAGTGTATTAGTGACAGGTTGCAAGCCCATCGCCTAACAGTGCTACACGCCTTTATTACCTTAGCCGTCTCTTACGACATCCACGGGAAGATATGGAGTGGCACTATTCTAACCCGGCAACCACACGGGTAATATCAATAGACATAGACAAATCAATTTACCATTATTAATCCATATTCGCGTACTTTTGAAGGTTGAGCGCGGTCACAATTTTAATTTATACACCTAATGTTTTCGTGTTTATTTTGAGGGACGAGTGGCGAAAAAGAGGGGAGGCCTTTGCCCAAAAGTGGAACAGAAAAAAAAGGCTAAAAAAAAATGTTGAGATGTTTTGATAGATTTCATTGATACGAGAGATTTTCGTGTTTTTCGCACCCAGCATAATACGAATTTATTCTGCACCCATAGACAAAAAAAAAATACAGCTCATACTAAATACATGACACTTATACAGATCTTTCAGACACACATAAGTATGTAGACCATAAGTAGCTGACACACCCACAGACCGATTACACCACCGACCTGTTGGACATACCTAATGTAACATATGAACTAAGGAAATAAGCATCTTTCTATTCTATTATTCTATTCATAATACGATGTCGATGAGGAATCACCATCCATAAGTTTTTGTGTTTGTATATCCCACAGCTCTCCCCCTCCTGCCCCCTACGACACAATTGTGGTCGGTCTGGGGTCTTCAGGGGTGACCGCTGCTAGCACGTTGGCGAGAGCTGGACGGCGGGTCCTCGGACTCGAAGCTCAAGATAGAATCGGGGGCAGGGTCTACACTGTGCCTTTTGGAGATGGGATCGTGGAAATGGGTGGGGAATGGTGAGAATTAGATGCGAATTTTAATAATAATAATAATAATAATAATAATCATTTATTTGCTAAAAACATGGTACAAAAAAAAGGTGTTTCAGTTTATGAAAAGTTCACATGTTTAACCATAAGTATGGCATGCAAATGTTACCTTATTTACTACAACATAACTCTAACTAAAAATATTATTCAGAAGGATCAATAAAAAATAATAAAAATACATTAACAAATTTCATGTCAAGTTTGTTCCTTATACATATAAAAAAAAAAAAAAAAAAAAATATATATTTTGTCAAAAAACTCGTTTAAACTGTAAAAGCCCTTTAGGCTTAACCATTCATACAGGCTTTTTTCATGGTTCTGTTATTTAAATTTTTCAATTCGCTCGGTAAATTATTAAATATTTTAACACACATAACTATACAACTTTTGCTTAACTTCGATAGTCTAGGAATGCCCTCAATGACGAGCCTATTCTGGTCCCGTCGGTGCCGGGTACTTATATCACTTATTTTTGTGAATAACTCCTTGTTTCTGCAGACGAACATACTCATTTCAAAAATATAAAGAGACGTTAACAGAAGTCCAGCGCTGGCCTTACACATACATACATACATAAACTCACACCTTTATTCCCAGAGTGGGGTAGGCAGAGCTACAGAATTTCCAACAACTCTAAAAACTTTTCGATAATTCTGTAACCACATTTTGCCCACGTAGCGAAGATGTTGACCAGTGTATTAATGACAGGTTGCAAGCCCATTGCCTAAACAGTACTACACGCCTTTATTACCTTAGTCGGCTTGTACGACATCCACGGGAAGACTTGGAGTGGCACTTTTCTAATCTGGCAACCACACGGGGGCTTTAACGCCAGCATAACGCTGTTAGAACCATTTTTTTACAACAGGGCTTCTTTTCTAGGTGGTAAAAACCATATCGTCTTTCCTTTAGTCCCATCTCGTAACCAGATTTGGTAGCCAGGTTCAAATTGGGAAATGCATTTTCCCGTCTCGTAGCCAGGTAAAATGTTAATGATTTTCCCATCTCGTAGCCAGGTTTGGTAGCCACTAGTGTTCAGATGGGACTAAATAATTTCCGTTTCGTAGTCAGCTTCCAATTGAGATTATTTGGCCCATTTCGAAGCTGGCCACCAAACCTGGCTACGAGATGGGACAAAAGGATTCCAATTTCGTAGCCAGCTTTGAATCGGGATTATTTTTCCCATTTCGAAACCAGCTACAAATGTAGTGAATAATCCTTTCCCGTCGTTTTTGGTCGGATAACTTCGTACTTATCTTACTTTCTCAGTTGCCTTATTGATGGGTACTGAAGCTAATTGAGAAAGCTAGATATATACGAAGTTATCCGACCAAAAACGATGGGAAAGGATTATTCACTACATTTGTACCTAATCTGGCTATGAAATGGGACTCAAGGTCGTCTTTATTGTTTTTAATTCAGCCACCATCGCTGTCAAGTTAATAAGAGCTATCGAAACGTTAGCAATACGATAACAGGTCAAACACGATATGGTTCTTACCACCTAGAATCTCAACCCAGTCTAAGTACATATCAGTATTGAGTTGCGTTTTTTTCGTCACGAATTTTTATATCTTGCTTTCTACAATAACGTTTTTCGAACGTCGGGGTTTTACAAGCGTCGACGTTCGAAAAACGTTATTGACGTTGCATTGACACTGGAGACGCTCACGTTGAATAGACGCCGCCGTTGCGCCGACGTTGCGCCTAGGTGCGCTTACGTTTCGCCGACTTTGAGCCAACGTTGCATCGACATGGTGACTAAGTTGAACCCGTGTTGATTTCAATTTATCTTGTGATTGTTACGACTGTTACAAGTATCATCTAACCTAACCTATGTGAATCATATTTAAGAACCTGACATCAACACAGGTTCAGCAAAAAATACCTTCCTATAAAATGTTTTTTTTTTTAAATTAAGACTGCGCCGAGCGAACACCGGATGTACAGTAGCGTCCTCATTATTTTTATTGTATTTTCTAATAAACTAAAGTATTCTCTTGAAATTGGATGGTATGTTTTTGTACTACAAATGAAAACACAACTTACAGGGTTATACCTAGTTTAATAACAATTTACCTTCAAGTTATATACTTCACGGAAAAAAGTGGCCACCTTTTCCCGTTAAGCTGACTACTCCAAGGGTAATTGTTATTAAAGTTTGTTACGTATCCCATAAATTGTGTTTTTACTTGCACTACAAAAACATTTCGTCGCGCTAGGGCGCTACTGTACATCCGGCGAACGCTCGTCGCAGTCTTAATAGTGTCTATAAAAGAAACGACACCCGCTGTGCCTACGTTGCACCGACGTCGCATCGACGTTACGTTGCCGCTACGCAGACGTAGGCAAGACGCGGACGTTTAATACGCTAGAATAAGGTCTCCCTAAACCTTTTTAATTAAAAAATAAACACCTATAGGATACACGGAGACCAGGGCAGCAGAGTCTACGATTTGGCTGTCCAGAACAACATATCTACATTGATACAGTCTGAGGAGCATGACTTGTACCGTTCCGATGGGAAAGACTTCAACAAAACTCTAGTCTGTGAGCTGCTGGATGCTTTTTTGCGGATAGTGGATGAACCTGCGGACCAACCAGAAGCAGTCGGTATTTTTGCTACTAGGAAGTAAGTTATATAATTATTTTCATTGTTTATCTTAGAAACGGCTAGAAAGTGATACATGTCCACCCTAGGGAAGAAAAGTAATCGCATGTTAAATAAAGTACCAGGAGCGCAGCGGTAACTACGATGTGCGTGTCGCAACTTATATCGCAGGCGGTGCGGCGCGCCGGCGGGAGCGGGCGCACACGACACAGCAATGTACTTTTAATGTTTATGCACTCCTGGTATTCGACGTTATATTTTTTCTCAAAAATGTTATAAATACGAGGGCTGCTACTTATGTAACCGGAATAGAAAAAATAAACAAACGTACATGGCTAAATATGGTTTTATTGTTTTTCGAAGTATTCTCCGTGATAATCGATGCACTTTTGCATACGTTGAAACCAATTTATAAAGCACTTTTTCCACTCTGACTGAGGTATCTCCAAAACGTGCTGTCTGAACGCGTCGACGGCATCTTCACGGGTCGAAAATCGTTGACCACGTAATTTATTCTTTACATTTGGAAATAAATAGAAATCATTGGGTGCCAAATCAGGGCTGTAAGGTGGATGACCCGTTAATTCTATATTTTGACCTTCCAAAAATCGAGTCGTTTCACGTGATGTATGACAGCTGGCGTTATCATGGTGCAGAATGATTCTCCGTCGCTGGTTGTTTTTCCGTATTTTTTCAAATACTTCCGGCAAACAAATGGTCGTGTACCACTCCGAATTAACCGTTTTACGATTCTCTAGGGGCACTGTAGCCACATGGCCATTAATACCAAAAAAGCAGGCCACCATTTGCTTCAAGGTGCTTTTTGCACGAGGTACTTTCGTAGGGTTCGGCTCATTTTGAAACACCCACACCGTTGATTGTTGTTTAGTTTCGGGATCATACGCATAGATCCAGGATTCGTCACCTGTGTAGATATTATAAACAGCTTTTGAGTCACCACGGTTATATTTTTTCAACATTTCCTTGCACCATTCGACGCGAGCCTCTTTTTGATCCTTAGTTAAGTTGTGCGGGATCCAACGCGAACAAATTTTTTTCACAGCTAAGTGTTCATGTAATATCTTATTAATGCTCGTCATACATATGCCTATAGTCGCCTCTATCTCGCGATACGTAACATGACGGTCATGCATTATAAGTTTTCGCACAGCTTCAATATTTTGTGGTACAACGACCGATTTCGGGCGACCATCCTTAACTTCGTCCCTGAGCATACTACGTCCACGATTGAACTCACTAAACCAGTGATACACAGTAGTTTTGGATGGAGCTTCATCACCAAAAGTCGAAGTTAGTTGATCTATGCACTGTTGTTGCGTTAAACCACGCCGAAAATCGTAATAAATCATAGCACGAATATTTTCACGAGTGAGTTCCATTCTTGCAGCGAGATTAAAATTTAAACCCGCCAAAAACAAAAGACTAGCGTACATAAGAAAAAAAATATATAGCGGCCAGTATTAAAAAAAGTTCAAATTTTACCATGGAGGTCAGATATAGCGTTTAAAAATGTTGGAATCCTGGATTCCGGTTACCTAAGTAGCAGCCCTCGTAACAGTTTTTTTTAATTTCCTCATAATCGAAATGAAATTAGTGTTTAACACTAGTATCAATTGCACCCTTGAACTATAGACGCATTCGCTATCGCTCGTGCAGCCTAAATATCTCGGGCTTTAATTCATCACTTTCATCCCTTGGTTAACAATCTACTATTATTAGCCTATAATAGTCCATTATAACTTGCCTATGCATTTTAGTGATGGTAGCCTATGCCTTGTGCAGGGCCTTTCTGGATACCTACTACCATCCTTTTACCTACCGTGAAGCAGCAGTGTTTATATTATTGTGTTCCACGGATGACCAACAATTTTTTTTTGGCATGGAGCAGGCAATATGTGTTAAATAAAAATATAAAACTTACGAAAAATCGCGAACAGTAAACTTTGATTATCATTCCCTCGGGAACTTAAAAAATTAAGTTCGGGGTATAAGCTATCTCCTTACCAACCGACCGTACTTACATACATGTTAGAAAGAGACGGATGTTTTATCCACATTTTGTCACGCAAAGGCCCGGGTAGGCAAGGCATTTGATCAAAAAAAGATAAAAGATATTTATTCAGTAAACTTTTACACGTCAAGAATCTACCAGCGCTTCCCAAGAGGAGACCACTGCCGAGAAGAAACGCCGCAAGAAACTCAGCAGTCAGTCGTTTTTTAACCGTAACGTTTTGTAGTCTTAAGATTGAATTCTTAACATTGTAGGCTTCGAGAATGCAAATGTGTATCTCAGATCATACTTATCACATTCACATTCGAAATCATAATCGATATCAAAAAACAACATCATAATTCATAACATAACTAAGTTTTCGGTGAATTTGAATTACAACCTTAATTTGTATGAAATAACATAGTTTTTTCTACCATCGTACCTTGTTTTCCTAAGAAAAACAATAGTCGTGGGTCAGTGGGATCAATAAAAGGTTATCTTTACTTATGCAAGTTTTTTTCACGGCCATTGATAATGTGGCATGATATAACATAAATACATAATAATATCATGTATGTATGTATGACTGTATGTAAACACTTTATTGTACAAAAAAAGACCAGAACAATACAATTAATATAAAAATATGTACAAAGGCGAACTTATCCGTTTAAGGGATCTCTTCCAGCTAACCCTTGAGAGATTGAGAAGAAAGGTTGTGCAACGAGTAAACATGTGTACAAGAAGAAGAAAACGTGTAACAAAAATTACAGAGAGTTATTTAAAAAGTGTAAATTATTACCTGTAAATGAAAAAGTTTAATTGCTTTTAATCATGGAACAGTATTGAAAAGACCAATTTAGAAAGTGTATTTCTCATTCACGTGACACCAGAGAGTCCAGACAAGATGCATTACGCTAACAAGCGTTTCTCTACGTTTCGTTTTTAAACCAATCGCGTCACTGGCAGATCACGTGACTTTTCTTATCACGTCATCTACCAGTGACGCGATTGGTTTAAAAACTAAACGAATAGAAACGCTGGTTAGCGCAGTGCATCTTGTCTGGGCCCTCAGAGATGTAGCCAATAAAAAAATAAGAGTCCCTAAAGTTAACAACTATTTTGGAAAGAGAACTAGAATGTATTTAATACCTAAAATAATAAATAGTAAGCCTGGAAAGCAAAAATAAATGTCTAAAACTACGTATAAGCGAAAACTCAAATGTGCTATCTAACATAAATACCTAAACTATAAAGCACATATTTTTTACCATGTAAGAAATAGTTTTAATATTATTCACTACATCATAAGAAGTCTCTTACGTTTTGATTGATTACGTCACTTTGACATGGTCCAAAGTGGTCTAGGTAATTGGGATTGACCAAAGAACATAACTCACTGTTTTTACTTTCTCATTCGAAAGAATAGGAAATTTTAAGACACCAATTTCATTAATTTTGTATTTGACCCAATAGATGTGTTTTAATATCTTTATTTATTTAGCAGACATTTTATGGATGACATGATTATTTGAAATTTGGGATGGCATTTTGTAATAAATTAAAACAATTAAATGATATCTAATGATAAATAGTGATTGTATTAGTGTATTAAAACATACTATTTCAAGCTGTTTTCGCCTAACCCCTAAGGTACACCTAGGAGGGCTTCAAGCCGAAAACGAAAGTTAGACAAAGGTTAAATATACTTTTGCCGAAATATCCAAAAATAAATAAATATTTTAAGAACTTAACGATGCAGAACGGCTTTAAAACCCTATTCCTCGAAATGGTTTTCGAATCAGAGTAATTGTAAAAATATGAACAATCCCAATTGTACATCAAACGATTTTTTTACGCAGTAGGGTTTTTTGATTTTTCAGATGGATGGAATACGTAACAAAAAAATACCCAGAACTTCTTAACGATCAGGATTTTATCGTAGAATTCCTAGCGATGGCTGAATTGAGGACTAACGCGCTTGAAGCGTCCAGTAGTTGGAACGACATTACCAATAAAAGCCCCGCGCAGAATTTGGGGGGTAATTTATACCAAAGCTGGCATAGACATGGATATAAGACGTTCTTTGAACTGATGCTGGTAAGTCATAAAAAAAAACGGGTCGACTTAAGAACATCCTTTTTTTTTGTTGAAATCGCTTAATAAAATACAACAACCTAATATTAATAGGAAGCCATAATGTTTTAATAAGACTGCGCCGAGCGTACGCCGGATGTACAGTGGCGCCCTCATTGCTATAATTGTGTTTTCTAATAAAATAAAGTATTTTCTTGAAATTGGTTGGTAGATTTTTGTACTACAAATAAAAACACAACTTATAGGGTATATCACATAGTTTAATAACAATTCACCTTCGAGTTATCAACTTAACGGAAAAAAGTCTTAACATAACGTGTCACTACATAGTATAAAACAAAGTCGCTTCCCGCTGTCTGTCAGTCCCTATGTATGCTTAGATCTTTAAAACTACGCAACGGATTTTGATACGGTTTTTATAATAGATAGAGTGATTCAAGAGGAATTTGTATAATATTTTCGGTTTTATGTACGGGTGTTACAAAAAACACGCTAACGGAGACGCTAGTGATTTATAAACTAGTATTGGCCTACAACGTCATCCACGTAGAAGTCATTTCCTCGTATCTATATAAATATACTAGCGACCCGCCTTCGCTTCGCTTCGGTTTAGATTTTTCATACAAAAGGATTTTCCCGCTAATTCCCGTTATATATTTAGATAAAAGGAGAAACTGACTGACTGACTGACATATCAACGCACAGCCTAAACGGCTAAACGTAAGCATTTGAAATTTGGAAGGGACGTAGCTTAGGTACCGTAGAGGTGCACTAAGAAAGGAATTCCCGAAATTCCCACGGGAACTATTGCCCGACGAAGTGGGCTCGGGAACCGCTAGTAGCTTATAAAAACTGAAGCCATTGTTTCCAGAACACATACAACGGTGGTCCTGGTCTATCCAACCTGGAAACCAAGCTGCAGACTGAGGTGATGTCGATCTCAGTCCCGCAGAGACCAGAAGAGAGAGTGGTCGTGCAGTGCAAGGACGGCAGCTCGTACGAAGCGGACTCTGTCATCGTCACTGTGTCTCTAGGAGTGCTGAAAGCTAAGTATGGACGACTGTCATCTATCTTTTTTTTTTTTATGGCATCGAGTAGACAAAGGAGCACACAGGCCACCTGATGGTAAGTGGAAACTGTGACCCATAGACATTCGCAATCACAAGACTGCAATGCAATCCTAAGACTGCAAAATTGCGTTACCAACCCTGAGGCTAAGATGGAATGCCTCTATGCTAGTCATTTCACCGGCTGTCTTATCCCCAAACCGGAACACAACAATGCGACTGCTGTTTGGCGGTAGGTTAGTGGATAATAGTGGTAGCGATCCGGACGGACCCTGCACAAGGTCCTACCACCCTACTATCTAGGCTAAACCGTAAAATGGGGTGACTAGAGATTAAGACGTGATTAGGGACGAATCTATCCACTATGCTCTACTGATGTATCTACTAATAGAACAAATCAAACGGTTTTATCCAATTTGCTCTACTAGTTTAAACGATAGAGCAAATACATACATACACATACATAAACTCACGCCTTTATTCCCAGAGTGGGGTAGGCAGAGCTATAGAATTCCCAACAACTATAAAAACTTTTTGATAATTCTGTAACCACACTTTGCACACTTAGGCGAAGATGTTTACCAGTAGTGACAGGTTGCAAGCCCATCGCCAGATCACAGATAGAGCAAATTGAACTGTTTTTTCTCCAAAATGCTCTACTAGTTTTAACGATAGAGCAAATTGGAATTTTTCCTCCAATTTGCTCTACTACTTGGAAAGGTAGAGCAAATTGAACTGCATTCCTCCAATTTTTTCTCTACTGGGTTTTACGATAAAGCAAATTGAACTGTTTTTCTCCAATTTGCGCTATTTTTTCAATAATTAGAGCAAATTGGAGAAAAAAAGTTCAATTTGCTTTGATTGATTGATTGCTTTTCACTGTAAAACGTAAACTGTCAGTTGGCCTAATAATATTCGATAACGTAATGAAATTACGTTACAGCTGTCATCGCTGTCACCTTCTACCACAGGTAATGCTGGTCATTTGCCTTTCGGCTTCTGAACCCATCTTAGAGTACTTCTTATAATATGTGTGTAGATAAAGCATTCAAACTACTATTTCATTACAGGCATTCCTCTCTCTTCACCTCTCTACCCACGAACAAGCTCACAGCCATAGACAAATTAAGCATGGGCTTATTGGACAAAATCGTTCTGGCCTTCGACCACCCGTGGTGGCCAAGTAACACTTCAGGAGCGGGATTTCTGTGGAAGGGAGAAGATAAGAGACGAGTGGAGCGAGCCGACCTTTGGATCACAAAAATCTACGGGATAAGTACTCCTATGGGTTCCAGCAACACCATGACTTTGTGGATCAGTGGGGAAAGCGCTAAGGAGGTTTGTTTGTTTGTTATTATGCCGTCGTAAGCAAAATCGCAGTAACTAATATAAACCTCTGTAGTAATGTCAACCTTATTATTTAACAGTGTAGAATTGATTTGAATTTAAGACTGCGCCAATAATAGTAATGAGGGCGCCACTGGACTTTCGGCGTTTTCTCGGCGCAGTCTTAAGATACGTTTAAGTAGTTGAGCAATTGTAATGAAGAACTTTTAATTGTTTAAATATGTATATGACTTGTCCATTTAACAATTGTTCTTATATGTTACATGTTATGACTTATTTTCGACGACGCGATACCCTAGTTGGTTGTGATCCTGCCTACGAAGCTAGAGGTCCTAGGTTCAAATCCCGGTAAGGGCAGATATTTGTGTGATGAGCGCTTATATTTATTCCTGAGTGATAGATGTTTTCTGTGTATTTAAGTATATATTTCTCTATATAAGTATTTATATCGTTGTCTAAATGCCCATAGTACAAGCCTAAAGCTTAGTTTGGGACTAGGTCAATTGGTGTGACATAGTCCCATGTTGTTTTATTTTGTTTTTTTTTATGTTATGGCCCTACTCATCCCTGAATCCCTTCTCATCCCGTTTTACGGTATTTTACAGATGGAAACGTTACCCGAGGACGTGGTGAAGAGTAAGTCTGTGGAACTGCTGCAGAGGTTCATGGGGAACTCTTTGAACATCACCGTGCCACAGCCTACGGGGATTAAGAGGTCGGTATACAGATAAAAGATAAAAGATAAAAAAGATAAAAGATGTCTATTCAGTCAGTAGGCCGCACTGGCACTTTTACACGTCAAAAATCTACCAGCGCTTTGCGAGAGACCACTGCTGAGAAGAAACGCCGCAAGAAACTCAGCAGTTAGTCGTTTTTTAAATATACAGGGTGGAAAGTTGAGATGGGGCATTAAGAGCAGCTACCAGAACCCTTGCTGCCACGCGAAAATGATCTTAGGAGACCTCACCCAACTTTTTGAGTGGTGACAATCGACATACACAGATTTTTGATAAAAAGTCATCCAGAAAATCGTCAGAAAGTAGTAAGTGTTCTCAGTTATTACCCTACTAAATGTATGGAAAACGTTTTCTTTGATTTGTGAGTGTTCTAGTACTCTAACCTCAGTTGGTCTCAAGTTTTAATCCTTATGAGAAATGGGATAGATTGGCATTAAAAAAAAATACTAATTTCTAACGATTTTCTCGCTAACTGTATTTATCAAAAATCTGTGAATGTCGATTGTCATCACTCAAAAAGTTGGGTGAGGTCTCCTAAGATCGTTTTCGCATGGCAGCAAGGGTTCAAGTTTAGGACTGACGGTAGGATACGCTTAGTGATAGAGACAGTTGGACTCTATTAAAATTTAAGTCGGCAATAATAAAACATGACTTTTTTTCCAGGTCTACTTGATGGTCCAACCCGTATACCCGCGGAAGCTACACCTTCGACAACCTCCTCACCCCGCAGTTCCCGGAGGCCCGCAGATGGCTGGGGGCTCCGCTGACGGACTCGGCTGGGGCTCCACGTGTGCTGTTCGCTGGAGAAGCCACCAACGTGATTCATTACGGCACTATTCACGGGGCCAGCGAGACAGGGTTTAGAGAAGCTGCAAAATTGTTGGCGAAGACAGAAGCTACCACGGCTAACTGATAGAAGTCACCGTCTTAACCAATAAACAAAATCAATATATTTATTTTGCGTAAAATGTGGTACGGTCACGAGCGTTAATTTGGGACCCATTTCAAGAAAAATATGCTTGAAGCCGTCAATGTCATTAGAGATGTCAAATCATTTGTAACTTTCAGGAAACTCAACCTTATGGTTGTAAAATGTCAGATTAAATTTGGTCCTAAGGTGGATACCAAATTAAATCTCGTGACTGTACATACAATGGTCTTACAATATATTATAGGTATCACACACTTTACCAGCAGCTGGCATGCAAAATATTCTTGAAATTTAAACTAAGAAGACAGATAATAGATATAAAAATAATAAAATAAGTCACAGTGGGCATTACAGTAACTGCCAAAGAGAATGTATTGTAATTATAATGTCATCAAAACAAACAAAGCAAAATAAGCAAAGTATTCGTTCACAGAGTAGAAACACTTTTGTACCTAGACCTACTAGTCATTTTTTAAGCTGGCATTTTAAGCTGGCTGGATGCAATTTCTTCCCTAGAGTGGACATGTATCACTTTCAACTCGCTTCTAAGACAAAACGGCCTACTTTTAGACTATGAGATATGAAAAATAAATAACATATTACTCTGAACAAAATTTATTTATTAAAGTTATACGACTGGTTATCTCTTTCATTATGTAGAGATAAAAGTCCAAGGCAACCGCGTCACTGCTCCACTGAAATATAAAAAAAAAGGAATTAAAACGATACAATAGGTAGTTATTACGTTATAACTGATTCTTCAGCCTCTTGGATTTATCTAAAGAGATATAGGGCAGAAATCATTTTTTTTTTAATTTAAAAAAAAACGCCGACTCAAAACAAACTTTATTTTTTTATTTTACGCTTTTTAATCTTTTTCCCCGCGTGGTTGCCTTGTAAGAATTTAGCCACTCCATGTCCTCCCGTGGATGTCGTAAGAGACGACTAAGGGAATAAAGGCTTGTAGTACTGTTAGGCGATGGGCTTGCAACCTGTCACTAATAAATACACTGGTAAACATCTTAGCCTAATTGTGCAAAACGTGGTTACAGAATTATTAACAAATTTTTAGAGTTGTTGGTAATTCTGTAGCTCTGCCTACCCCACTCTGGGAATAAAGGCGTGAGTTTATGTATGTATGTATGTAATCTTTTCCAAATTATCAATACGACTATAGCTATAGCTAGCAACGTCTCTATCAAGACACGCATAATAGGGGCTTAATAACTAATAAATAGAAAGAAGGGTGTTAAAGGTTTATCACGTGTGTCTATGTCTATGTATCTGAGTGTCTGTTTGTTGCATCGTAACTCCCAAACGGATGAACGGATTTAGACAAAGTTTTTTTAAATAAAGCTTTAATAATCGGGATAGTTTCTTTTCCAAGACGACATTTCTTGAAAAGAAAAAAAAACGGAAACATACACCTAGTTTATCATAAAAACTGCAACATATTTAAGAAGTGTTATCGCCCGAAGCAAAATTTGTATGGAAAATATTGACAGGTATAGGTGACAGGTAGCAGATATTTTTTTTCATTTCACAATGTCACCAACATTAACTAGTAAAAAAAATAAAGTAGGCCGGAGAAGGATATACTTACAGGACAACATTAACGAACGAATGCGTTACGAACATGTACACGGGCCAGGAGGGCCAGGAGGGCCGGGAGGGCCGGGAGGGCCAGGAGGACCTACAGGACCGGTGAAACCTCTCATTCCAGAAATACCTGGAATGCCCTGTTAAAAAAAAAAGGTCAGGTGTGAGTCGGACCGCCGCACAGTAGATAATTGGGTTAAAATCTTTTTCGATGCACTGAAATTTTCCACTCTGTCACAATCGTAATTGTTCTCTTTAAGTAGTAATGTTTTTTTAATCTAAATAAATGTTTGTTTTATTTGAATCAGTGAAGGTATTGTCGAACATTGTCAAACAAAATAAAATATTACTTCCTACAAAAACCACTACTCTGTCACATTTCCCAGGGACTAATTACAATGAATCGAATAAGATTTTGACCCAATTATTATTATACTTTAATTCTAATTCTATTTCGAAGGCGCTAGTCCAACTCACACCTAACCATTGTTATAAGACTGCGCCGAGCGTACGCTGGATTTACAGTGGCGCCCTCATTACTATTATTGAGTTATCTAATAAACCAAAGTATTTTCTTAAAATTGACAGGTAGGTTTTTGTACTACAAATAAAAACACAACTTATAGAGTATATCACATAGTTTAATTACAATTCACCTTCGAGTTATCACCTTAACGGAAAAAGTGGCCACATTTTCCCATTAAGCTGACTACTCAAAGGTAATTGTTATTAAAGTTTATTACGTATCCCATAAATTGTGTTTCTACTTGTGCTACAAAAACATATCGTCTGATTGCAAGGAAAATCTTTAGTTAATTAGAAAACACAATAATAGTAATGAGGGCGCCACTGGACGCTCGGCGTTGGCTCGGTGCAGTTATTATTGTTATTTCGCGGTTTTCCTATAATCATACCAAAGACGCTTGTTTGTATGACCGTTTTTAAGATATAACAAAAATAAAAATACTGTTAAAGTAACGTTTATTGTTAGCGGCTATTCACTTTCTTACAAAAACTAATTGGAATTCCGCCTTATTAACACTTATTATTTAAATCAGCTCGTTACGGTTCAAAATATACAGGTTTTTTGAGTTAGGACGGAGGAATGGACGGTTTGTTTTATGTATTTATATATTTTTGATTACTTTTGTAGTAATAAAATAAAGTGAATAAAAATTCATACGAAAAAAAAGAATAATAAAATAACAACATGTATGAAAAGTGAAACAAAGCGTTACACTCAAAGACATTTATTTATATGACATGTACCTAATGTCCAGAAACAAAAACTTACCGGTATACCAGGATACCCGGCATCACCCTTTACTCCCTGTAAAAAAAAACACAACGCTTGAAAAATAAACTATGTTACAAATACAAATAGAAACATTAATTCGCCGAGCGCAAAAAAAACAACAAAGAAAAACTTTTGTTTGGTTTTTGTTTTTGTTTGTTTAAAATATCCTAAAAAAAGCCTAAATGATCAAAATAAAAAAATATGAGAGAAAGCTAAAGATGATTTCTAAATACCTATTCAAAAATAACCCACTTGTTATAGTTCGTTGGCTTTTAGGCTTAGTTTCATTGCGCGTGCTTTTCGTTATACATTGCGTCGCCCCAATAGCTCTAGGCTCCAAAATGTTAAAACAACCCGTCAATGGATTGCTATCGACCAATGAAACCGAACCGTTATTTTTCTTTATTACAATATGGCGTCTACGTATTTATAATGACACTCACAAGATTAAGGCAAATCAATTGACATAAAAATCATCAAAATCGGTCCATGCGCTTAAGGAACTAACACATACATATTATATATCGTTCATTGAATACAAAACGGACACAATCCGAAATGAGTCAGTGTTGCATTTTAAAATTAGAAGCGGTTAGCATACGATTTTTAATGGAATAGCAAATTATTTTGGAATGTGTCCGTTTTGTATTCAATTAGCGATATATACAGTTGCGTTTCACGTTGATAACGAGAAAGCCTTAACAGTTCTAATTTCACTACTAGGGCCACTTCTAGGGAATGCCGGTTATTACACGTTTTTATATGAAAATAACCGGTTATAACCGGTTATTTGCAGTCCCTAGCCACTTCCCCAGAGTCCGCATCCAACTTGTCAGGCGGCCTACACTGCCCTACTACGGAAAAAAGGCACATCTACTATATGAATCGTATTGCACTTCCAACCTTATTATAACCTTCGAGAGTTTAATATGCGTCTATAAATTAATTGCACTTGTTGCTTTTTCCGTAGTAGGGCAGTACACTTACTGGCATGTCGAGGTCGCCCCTTACACGGCTTACACCCTGAAGAAAAAACGGGTATATATCTGAATATCGAAAGTTAAAATATCTAAAGTTAAAATATCGAACTGTCAAAACATCTGGGTGAGGACCAAAAAGTTGGATCACAGTTAAGCGCAGTTAAGATACACGATAAAGAGGAAAAAAGTTCCGTTTTGCGACGAAAAGTACCGACGAAACCTACAATTGTATGGCTAATTTTCGTGTCAAAGATAAAGATAAAGAGACATTTATTCGCAACAATACAAAACAACATCAGGTACATAGATACAAAAAATTAGACACAGAAACAGTTGCGAAACGGTCCCAACTCAGCATTCGCTAGCCGTAAAGCCAGCACTGGTCTTTCGTTGAAACCGCTTGGTGAAGAGACGGAAAGTGAAAACAAAAACATCAAGGATCAAAATTCAAATCATTTGTTCGAGATTATCTCGAACGACCATAAAAATTACACCCTGTTAAGGTTGGCAACACTAAAGAAACAGAAAACAAAAGCCTAGTGTATGGAAATGCAAACACAGCACGCAAAGCAATATAGGTTACGTAACAATAACAAAAATTGGTAAACTTTTAGAAATAAAATGTTTCATACAAAATGTACTAATTGAGCTATACCGTGGCTAACTTTTTGGTCCTTACCCATCTACGGTCACAATATCTACGTCTGAAAGGGCTACGATTAAAAATGCCATCCGTTTAAAATATCGAATTATTAACCTTTCCACGCCATTGTCGGATATATCCGCACCACTGGTTCAAGGCCAACGACGGTATATCCGTCATGGTTGATAGCGTAAAAAGGACCCGAGTGTCTATGAAGTAAGGTTGACAATAGCTCTGGTGGTTAGCTGTCTTTGTCGTGTGAGCGATGACTTTTGGTTTTACACGGCGTTGAAAAGGTTATAACATCAAGAGTTATTTGAACTTTGTTTTAAAATATCGAGAGATAATATATATATAAGATTGACGTAAGAGATATAAAGATCGAAAGTGAGCGGACGGGTCGGCAGGGGCCGCCCTAGGCGTACTTTTTCGAGTTAAATCGGAGAAATACTGGAAAAGGGCCAAATCTTAAGTACCCGAAACCGACGTGCGTGCATGACTCGATGTATGAATGTGGAAGAAGTGAAAGAAATTTGTCTTAATCGTAGCAAGTGGAAAGAAGTGGTCTCTGCCTACCCCTCTGGGAAACAGGCGTGATTTAATGTAATTTTATATATCTAAATTAAAAGTATTGAAGTCAAATTTTTTCAGTCATTTCTAGAGAGGTTTTTAGTGAAGAGAGTGTGTGTAGTGAGTGTCTGTCTAATGCAAAACTATTCCCATTAGGTTAGAATCGAAAATTGAAAAAAAATGCGTACCGGATATCCGGAATATCCTCGTTCGCCCTTGACTCCCTGCAAAGAAATAGTACATTGTGTATTAAGGGTGGTAAAGAAATAATTACAAACGAGAGTCTGTTAGAAGCCCGAAGCCGAAGGCTGAGGGCTTTAATGACTCGAGATTTGTATTTATTTTACCACCCGTGTAACATACAATGTTTTTCATCACAATTGCGAGGAAATTAATTAAAATCAGACAAAAGATCATATTTTTAACTTATTAGCGGCAGACCACAGATTATAGGATATGTCTCGGCAGACTACAATATCATTGTCTGTGACTTACCACAGCTAATGTCAAACGGGTTCGGAGTCCGATTCTAGTGACAGTCGAGATTAATAGTTTATATGCGAGATTTTTAGGAAATTGTATGCTACTGACATTTCATCTCGAATGAAACTTCATATCGAATGGCACAAGAATTGGGGTCCTGACGTATTGTGATAGTTTGAGTCCACGTGTAATATTTAAAAAAAAAGCTATTACGTACGTTAGAAGCGTAATGGTAAAAAAAGGCCCGCGGGTATTATTTTGGATTTACGGTCGATTTTTCTAGCATGTTAGGACACTATTTACGAGCAAGTGTGATGAAAACATATTTTTTTAAACATAAACAAGTCTTGAAAAATAAAGAGAATAGAAGCGGATGTCTTTGCTTCTTTTTTAAAAGCTTTTATTTAACTTGCAATAATTTATGTATTACTATGTATGTAAGGGTCAAATCTTGCAAGTTAAATGTGACCCACTTCCCGGTTTCCGATGAAGCTGAAAATTTGCGTACGCCTTTAGTTCTAATGACTATACAGTAATATAATACCATCGAGCTGGTCTGATGATAAGACTCAGGGTTGCCATAGGAACTACTAAATTACACATTTGATTTTGTAGATCATCGAATTCTTTTAAAAAAACTACATGCTTACGGAATAAGAGGCAACATTCATCAATTATTAGAATCATATTTGAGAGATCGAGAACAATATGTAGAGATATCTAAAATTGATTCGAGGTCAAAAAAAGAAGTTGCTTTTCGATCGGGGAGTCGCAAAATCAAGTATGGAGTTCCACAGGGTTCCGTTCTGGGTCCACTATTATTTATTATTTATATTAACGATTTACCTAGAATAGTAGACAACCCGATGACTTTATTTGCCGATGACTGTACAGTAATGGTAGATTGCAACGATAAAAACACATACGAGAATGATATAAATAATACGTTAAAAAATATTATTTCTTGGCTTAAATATAACAACCTACAGGTAAATTTAACCAAAACTAATTTAATCCATTTTAGTCAACGCAAATCTACTATACCACAAACTAGTATTACTTATCAAGGTTGCAAATTAGATGAAGTGGAATCTATACGTTTCTTAGGAGTGCAAATAGATCAATCACTTAATTGGAAAAAACAAATAGAATTAGTATGTTTAAAATTAGCTAAGGCGTCCTACGCACTTTATAAGTTGCAACAAATAGTCAACATTGAAACTGTATTGACAGCATACCATGCTTTAGTAGCGTCGATCCTTAGGTATGGTGTGGTCATTTGGGGAAATTGCACAGACCGCGAAAAAATATTAAGAAGCCAAAAGAGGTGCATTAGGGCAATGATCGGCTTAAAACCAACAGATAGTGTTAAGCCATATTTCGTTAAGTATAAATTATTAACCTTTCCCTCGATATATATTTATGAAATAGCATTATTAGTTAAATGTAACCCTAATATATTTAAGCGAATTAATCACGCTAATAAAATTCTTAGACCACGTGACGATGGTAAAGCAAGCGTTCCCCTTGCAAAAACGGCACTACTTGGGAAAAGCATTTTTGTTATGGCACCTCGCATTTACAATAAAATACCAAGACAGATAAGGGACACCAGCATTGACATGTTTAAAAAAAATTTAGTCAAATTATTAATAGAAAAATGTTATTATAGTATAAGCGAATTTTTAAATGACATAGCATTGTAAATACTATATTAATATAAGAACCATACAATATAATAAATAATATGAATAATTTGTACGCCGAAAGGCAAAACATGAAGAACATTGAATATGTAGAACACCTGTATAAATTACTCAACTCATGTTTAACAAATAAAATTATCTTTATCTTTATCTTTATCTTTATCATGATAAACCCGTCGTGTTAGGGCTTGTTAAAATTGTCTTGACAAGTAAATGACGACTGTGCAAAAAGTACAGTTGGCAATAAAAGCTTGTCTCAAAACTGAAAGTTTAGACCAAAACTTATTTCATTGCTGAAAAAGAGATGTGATATAAATGTAATTGAAAACAGACTACGAATGAAAGGATTTTAAGGAAAGAAGCCTAACAAGATCTGTCTGCATGTCTGCGTAGCATCGATTTCGAAACCGTGAGGTCGTTAATAAGGTAACGGCGCCTATTACCGTGGTACTTAAGGAAGTTTTCAAAAGAGTCCAAAAAATTAAGGTTATCAAAGCTCCTAAGCGACCACAAAAATTTTTTTTATTTAAGAGTGTTTATTGAACTTTTAGCGTCATAACTTTTTGGAATCATTTTACTTTATTATATATTGTAAAATAATTATTGAAACCAAAATACCCAAGTATTCTATTACCGTGGTAATACACAGGTTGTGATTCTATTACCGCGAATTCAGCTTCCATTACCGAGGGTATAAAAAGCAGCAATTTTCTACCATCGGTAACAGGCGCCAGACTCACGATTTAGAACTTAATACCGTGGGTTAAAAAATAAATAATGGCTTGGTTCCGTATATTATTTTGTACATCACATTTTTAAGGAAGACTAAATAAAACGGTAAAAATATGATTGTACTTATGATTTGTATTTCGTTTTTAAAAGTTGTTACAATTGTATACTTGGACCTTTTATTTTTTAGGGATTTAAAATCTTAGTGCAGACGCGTCCATACAAAATTTTACGACTTTGTATCAACGGCAAAACATTTTTTTCTCAAATCCTTATAAAATGAAAGATTCATTTTTAACATTGATAAATTGTACATACATTTTAAACCTTTGTTTATTAATTAACGATAGTTTAAATATTCAGATCTTTTTGATTGGTTGTCAAAATTGAAAAGTTATATTTATAGGCCACGACTATAAAGGTAATAAACGAATATAAACAAGTATAATTTATAATTAAATACATAAATAAATATAATATACCTAAGTATGAAAAGGAAATGATTTATGATCACTACATATGCAGTAAACACGGAAATTTCTTACTGATGAGTAAAATTCTCAACTTTATCAAAGAAATCTGTACTTACGGTACCCTAAATGTGATAAATTTAATAGAAGACTAAAATGTCACTCGGTAATAGACACTTCTTTAGGAACCTATTACCGACCCAAACAAATATTGAATGGGTCGGTAATAGACTCCCATACATTCTATTACCGAGGGTTATCTGATCATACCATCGGTAATAGACTCAATATGGAGTGTTTGAAAAATCTAATTCCGACCCATAAAAACAAACGGATACAGTTTTATTTTCATTACAAATCAAAAGTATATAATACAACCTTGGTATAAAACCAAAATTACATAACTGGTATGTAAATACACGATTTTATCTCAATATTTAAACCACTTGACAATTTAAGGTTCCCATACAAACTACAAATTCAGTACTGAAGTTTTCGTTAAAAAATAAGGGTTTGTTGAATACTTTCCATACCACGGAAATAGTTCTTTGAAAGCGTGAATAGATCAAGATTGCAATAACCGTAAGAGAGTATGTATAACCGATCGCATTTACCAAAAATAAAGTATAAATAACCCAAATCAAAAAAATCTATTACCGGGGTATACCACGGTATTAGTATCCACAGCAAAAAATGGCGTCTATTACCGCTGTATTTTATTTTCCACTTTAAACATATTTCCAGGCCACAAAATGTATAAAAAACACTCGTAAGTCGTGCAGAAAACAATAAACAACCATTTAAATACCATAACATTAGTTCAATTGTCATAAATATAACGTAAAACACTAAATAAGATTCGAGTTCACTTACGTGTGGCGTCACGCGTTAGTATGGCACGACCTCTTTCTGCGCTGCCGTCGCGGAAACTGACGAATTGCAAACACTTTGTTTTATTCAGACACACTAGCGCTAACAGGTCCGTAAGTCAACTAAATAAGCTTCGTTCGTGTAAAATTTGTTCTTTAGAAAATCGATCGGTTTGTTTATAAAAAGCGTATTTAAAAATACCGCGGTGATGGACGCCGATTTTGATACCCCCGGTAATAGGCGCCGTTACCTTAATTCGAAATTCAAAATTTCAGAATTTAGTGATTTGACATCGTTCTATTCAACCCGGTCAAAACTATAGGTCATATGATATTGTTTATAGTTTAAACTTTTTCAACGAAGCTTATCCACTTAAGAATACAAAGCCATTGAAAAAAAATGAAAATGAAAATGTTTATTGCATAAATGACACATTACAAGAAGTAGAAGCAATACAGTGGGTCCTGAGCTAGGAATCCCTGTATTACAGGACCCGATTCCGTATCGAGAACAGTTTTAATTTGTACAGGGTTATACAGGTTTACATAATTTACTTATTAAATATTATCTTACTTAATAATAACTTATCTCATTCTAAGGTTTTTGTGTGTGAAATGAGCGCGCGCGCGCGCCTGTGTGTGTGTGTGTGTGTGTGTGTGAGTGTGCGTGTGAGTGTTTGGGTACGCATGTGTGGATAAATACTTGGACACTAATTATTATTGGATAGATGTATAATGGCATTTGTTAACACTTATTTTATCATAGATAGAAGGATTTCAGTCTCGTGGTAATCCTGTTGCATAAGCCATTTTGTTAGTAGGAGTTTGCTGGGGGCCCTACTTACATGATTATTGTGTAGTTAACCACAAATTAGGACAACGAGCTCGCAGTTAAAGCAGATAATAACCGCCTTCGAAGGTTAACATTAGAAAAGCATTATATTTATAATATAATATAATATAAATAAATAAATAAATATTAGGGGACAATTTCACACCAATTGACCTAGTCCCAAACTAAGCTCTAGGCTTGTACTATGGGTACTAGACAACGATATAAATACTTATATAGAGAAATATATACTTAAATATATAGAAAACATCCATGACTCAGGAACAAATATTCGCGCTCATCACACAAATATCTGCCCTTACCGGGATTCGAACCCAGGACCGCTAGCTTCGTAGGCAGGGCCACTACCCACTAGGCCAGCGCGTCGTCAATTTGCTTCGGCGGAAACGAGGATTTCCTGACTCGTATTTTAGCAGGCCTGCTAACCACCTCGTCAGGAAATCCCTTACTTTCCGCACCTAGGCAATAATGTACTATTTCCTACATCTATGTGAGGTCAAAACCATATCGTTTTTGACTTGTTATCGTATTGTTAGCTCTTACTTCACGGCATATTGGAGGAGTTGGCATCCGGTTCGGGATGTCTTCAATCCTCGGACTCGTGTCTTGAGACTGGCTTGGCGCAAGACGGCGCAGGCAAGCGTTACGTGAAAAAAACCGCAGTTCCTGTAATGAAATTTCTGTCAACAAATGGCACAAAACTGTTAAAGTCGAGTCCAGAATTAGGCGAACTAACTTGACAGTTCATTGTGCACTAATGTTGCCACAGTTTGGCTAGTGCTGGTAATAACGATAGCTTATCGAACACATAACGGATTTGGAATTATCATCGACGATATATAAGTAATATAACGTGTCTCTATCGCACTTTCATATTTGCCAGAAAGAAAGGGATGAATGCTATATGTATGGTACTAGTACTAGCCCGACAGAAGCTAAAAGGATCACAATGGGCTGCTGTAATAACAGGCGCGGTTTATTTTTGGTAGTTTTAAGGATTTATTATTTATTACTTTATTACCTAATGTAACTTACTTTACTTAATGTAACTTTGTTTTAAGTACTATCCTTTTATGATTGAAAAAATGACCTTCGGCTGGAGTTTCTTGCGGCGCTTCTTCTCGGCAATGATGGTCTTGTCCGAAGCGCTGGTAGACTCACCCTATATTACCGACGTGTAAGGCCCCCCACAGACCTACAAAATGTTTGCGCAATCGAATTTTTGTACAATCAGATTGAAAAAGGTTCTGTCCCTACACGTGCCAATTGATTGAGTCAATCATTAATCATTATGATCTATGGTAATATGATCTATGATTATGGTTATGGCTATGGTGAATTAACTAGGTATTATCAGGCTAAACGTCACGTGACCTGGTCCCGGTTATGGTACAGTTTGCTTTTTATATTCCATAAAACTGGCAAATCCCGATATAACTGAATACATTCTATAATAAATTCTCGCTCTTTACTTTTCAACGTCGTATTTTCAGCCATTATTTATTTTGAATTGAATACAAGTTGACACGATCACAGATTATGGTATGGACAGGATAATTGAAAATGTACCACAGATTAAAAAAAATTGAGCAATCACTACTATAGACCACACAATCAGACGTGATGGCACAAACAAAATTCAACTGTGTCAAACTTTTCTACAATGATTGCGCAAACTTCAATCATAGCCATAGACGATCAAAAAGTTTGAGCAATCAGTGTGATCGCACAAATAAATTGATCATCTGTGGGGGGCCTTACGCACTAGCGGTTCGCGCATGCGCGGTTAACCGCTAGTGCGTACATGGGCTAAGAACTTTTTACATAGCAACAAATAACTCGCGTACTCACTGTTATTGAAACAAATATTTAAAAAAAAAACACGCAGTACTAACCATAAAAAGTCTATTAACGTACGTAAATATATTTTCTTCTATGCGAAAGCAACATTTTCCGCAATTTAAAATCAATACGTTCTCTCCTATTTACTATTTTCAAAAGTAAAGTACTGCTATGTAACTAATTCACTTATCACTTACCCATAAAACAGTGATTGTTATGTTTTATGAATATTGCTTGTTCTTTGTTGAAACTTTCCGATTTTATTTATTTCATAATACAGGTAGAGTGTCGTAGTAAAACCTTTATAGTACATTGTGTATTAAGAGTGGTAAAGAAAGAATTACAAACGAGAGTCTGTTAGAAGCCCGAAGCCGAAGGCTGAGGGCTTTAATGACTCGAGATTTGTATTTATTTTACCACCCGTGTAACATACAATGTTTTTCATCACAATTGCGAGGAAATGAAATAAAATCAGACAAAAGATCATATTTTTAACTTATTAGCGGCAGACCACAGATTATAGGATATGTCTCGGCAGACTACATCATTGTCTGTGACTTACCACAGCTAATGTCAAACGGGTTCGGAGTCCGATTCTAGTGACAGTCGAGATCAATAGTTTATATGCGAGATTTTTAGGAAATTGTATGCTACTGACATTTCATCTCGAATGAAACTTCATATCGAATGGCACAAGAATTGGGGTCCTGACGTATTGTGATAGTTTGAGTCCACGTGTAATATTTAAAAAAAAAGCTATTACGTACGTTAGAAGCGTAATGGTAAAAAAAGGCCCGCGGGTATTATTTTGGATTTACGGACGATTTTTCTAGCATGTTAGGACACTTTTTACGAGCAAGTGTGATGAAAAATATATTTTGATTTCATAATATGTATCACAAGTATCAAAACAATTTTTAGCTCAATACGTCAGGGAAACCGCACCTTGATTTTTGAATTTGCCGCCATTTTTTCATTCTTATCTTTCATTGGCCAGACTCTAGTAATCACGTGACTAAAAATGTGACAAAGAACTTACAAGTTCGTTTGGCGATGATACATCATCTACAGCAATCTTGTCGTCCATCTCAGCGCAAACCAAATGGACGACCGTTCTCCTTAAATCAGAAAAACTTTGTAGAAAAAACCAAGGTTTAAAAAACCCAACCAAACACAACTTTAAATCATTATAAATAGTCGACTTTTTTACATTACATTAAGACTGCGCCGAGCGTACGCCGAATGTACAGTGGCGCCCTGATTACTTTTATTGTGTTTTCTAATAAAGTAAAGTATTTTCTTGAAATTGAACGAAATGTTTTTGTACTACAAATGAAAACACAACTTATAGGGTACTAGCGACCCGCCCTCGCTTCGCTTTGGTTTATGTGAGTTTTCGGTAACACCCGTACATAAAACAAAGTTTATTATACATGAAAACCTTCCTCTTGAATCACTCTATCTATTAAAAAAAACCGCATCAAAATCCGTTGCGTAGTTTTAAAGATCTAAGCATACATAGGGACAGACAGCGGGAAGCGACTTTGTTTTATAATATGTAGTGATATCATTATAGTTTAATAACAATTCACCTTCGAGTTATTAACTTAACGGAAAAAACCGGGCAAGAGCATGTCGGACCATGCTCAGTGTAGGGTTCCGAAGCCATAACGACAAACACAAAAAACTATCTCAAAAATCAACATGTATGAAACAATTTTCTATTTAAAGTTATTTGGCGCTGTCTTAGATGATTTTTAGTAGGTATAAACCCGTTAATCGCCTGTATCTCAGGAACTAATCATGTCTACTTAGCCGTGATAGTTTTCCTTTAAAATTCGTTATATGCGCTTTCGTTGAAGATTTTTTTTAGCACTTGTAGTTTTGGCTGTAGGGGGGGGGGGGGGGGACACTTGACTCTAACAAAAAATAGCGCCTTAAAGCTTAATATTTCATAAACGGATCCCTTAATCGAAAAATTGTTTTATAAACCCGCAATATTTTTGAAAGACCTATCCAACGACACCCCACACTATGGGGTAGGCAAGAAAAAAAAAAGACATCCCCACGTTACGTGTAGGGGAGGTGCATTAAAAAAATATATTTTTCAAAATTTTATTTTACCACTTTGTTGGCGTGACTAATATGTACATTCATGCCAAATTACAGCTTTCTAGTACTATGAGTCTCTGAGCTAGACTGGGGACGGACGGACGGACGGACGGACGGACGGACGGACATGGCGAAACTATAAGGGTTCCTAGTTTGACTACGGAACCCTAAAAAGTGACCACCTTTTTCCGTTAAGCTAACTACCTAAAGGGTAATTGTTATTAAAGTTTGTTACGTATCCCATAAATTGTGTTTATACTTGCACTACAAAAAAAAATCGTCTGATTCCAAGGAAATTCTTTAGGTAAGTAATTAGAAAACATAACAATAGTAAAGGGGGCACCACTGGACGCCCGGCGTTTGCTTCTTAATCACGCCCGTGTCCCAGAGGGGTAGGCAGAGACCACTTCTTTCCACTTGCTACGATTCTAAGTAATCTCTTTCGCTTCTTCCACATTCATACATCGAGTCATTCACGTCGGTTTCGGGTACTTAAGATTCGGCCCTTTTCCAGTATTTCACCGATTTGATTCGAAATAGTACGCCTTTATTTTTTACAATTTCTTTACTTGCCACCATACCGAATTTTGATTACTGTCATATCTTTAGAGACACAAGATAAAGACAAATCGATTGACATAAAGGATTAAACATACATACAAACATTATAAAGGCTGATAAACATATCACCCTCCTTTATCGACAGTCGGGTAAAAAGAGTTTTCATTGTTCCGTAGACAACAATTATAGTAGAGTATATATTATACTAGCGACCCGCCCTCGCTTCGCTTCGGTTTATGAGAGTTTACTGTAACACCCGTACATAAAACAGATTTTATTATACATAAAAACCTTCCTCTTGGATCACTCTATCTATTAAAAAAAACGCATCAAAATCCGTTACGTAGTTTTAAAGATCTATGCATACATAGGGACAGACAGCGCGAAGCGACTTTGTTTTATACTATGTAGTGATGAGTGCTTGACTGTCATGTCCATCCTAACCTAACCGGTACTTTCAACCGACTTCAAAAAGGGAGGTTCTCAACGTACCCGTACTACAAGCTCTAGGCTTTATTTATCTACTCACCCCGTTTTACGGTAATAATAATTTAGATCATGAGACTATGTCACACCAATTGACCTAGTCCGAAATAAGCTCTGGATAAATAAGCCTAGAGCTTGTAGTACGGGTACGTTGAGAACCCCCTTTTTGAAGTCGATTGAAAGTACCGGTTAGGTTAGGATGGACATGACATCTCTATTGACTGCCATAATTATTTTTAGTCATAATCTGTTTCGAGTCATAATGCATTTTTCTCAGGACACGGTTATTTCTTCAGGATTTTTATAAAACTAACCTAACTAATCTACACGATAAACGTTTATTAAATACTGTAACTTCACCCTGAAATAAGTTATGACTAAAAATGTATGACTAACAATACATTATGACCAACGATATGTATGGCAGTCAAAGGGATCCGAAGTAGGGATACAACCGAAAATGAAGTATATGTTACTAATTATAAGACTGAAATTATTTCCAATAGACGTAACGTCTATTTAATACATTTACTTATTTTAGGTTGTGTCGACCCTACTCGCCTCGTTTAACGGTACGTACTTACATTGGTAGATTTAAATACTTCATGTAGCTCCCATCTACAGCAAACTGCGTGTCGTTGGCTGACCCAATGTAGAGATACCATTCGTCGTCCTTTCTAAAGCCTCCCGGAGTTTTCAACCAAACGGTCGCATGATGGCAGATCTGGAAATATTACAACCGAAACAGGGATGTTGACTACACGGACCTAAACAAAATACGGACGTAACGTTGCACTAAAAAGCATGCAAGTTCATGATTTTTAAATTTTTTGCCTTTTACTCCAAAACTGTAAAATTGGACCACTTTATTTTGTTTTTCGCCTAAAATTAGTTTTTTTTTGTTTCATGTTTTGTATTGTTTTGAAATTCTCAGATGCTCTTTCATATGACACCCCGTTTGCTATAATCAAGTCACTTTCACTTTTCAACCCCCCCATTCTAAACCCCTTTTCAAATATTTAGAAAAAAATTCAATCTCATATTTTAAAAAAAACCAGAGTCAAACAACCACAACTATGCCAAATTTCAAGGTGATAGTTTGTATACTTTCTGAGAAAAACTGCTGTGACATACAAACAGACAAGACACTGAAGTCTCAGAATAAGGGAACCCTAATAAATAAATAATTTCATATGTCATACTCTGAAAGGTTCAAAGTGCATGTCCTATCCACCCTAGTTAATTTCATATTTAAAAAAAGTACCAAGAGTGCAGCGGTAATTAGGAGGTGCGAAACTTAGATCGTAGGCGATGCGGTGCACAGGCGGGCGGGCGCACACGACACAGCGCGGATGTCTAACATACGTCACAGCAATGTATTTTTAATGTTTATGCACTATAAATAACCTTATATTATCTTACCGACGCATAACCAAATAAGTTGCAAGTATTCTTCACCACTGCAGGTTTTATTTCCAATGTTTCCATCCGTACGTCTGAACAAGGGTGAAAGTGAAAAGTACTTATAAGCATCTTCGTATTGTCCATTATTTGCTGAACATGCTGAGCTGATGTATAGGTATGTGCAGACGGAGCCAGGTCTATACCGGTTCCGTTGGGAAACACGCAGCTGCAAGGAGATGTTTTTACACACTGGTCGGCTGACACCAAGCTGACACAGCAGCAGAGGGAGAACAGCTTGATCAACGTCGACAGGTCCATCTTGAGTTCTCTACTACTTCAAGAACCGTGATATCAGGAGTCCTGAGAAAAAAAGGTAGAGTAAATAAAAACATGGCATCACCGCAAAAAACAAAGGCGTAACTGGGCGTTTTCACTAAAAAGTGTACCCAATTAAGGACTGAAATTAAGGAATTTTAGCTTTGTCAGTTTTGTGACGAAAATTAGCCATACAATGCGGCCGTCAATATATAGCTAATTTTCGTCACAAAACTGACAAAGTTAAAGTTCCTTAATTTCAGTCCTTAATTGGGTACACTTTTTAGTGAAAACGCCCAACTATTAAACAGACTGTGGACGGTCCATTATTTGAATTTGGAACTCAGAATGGTTCGAACTAAAATTGATATTTTAATACAATAGCAATCTTAACGCTTCTGACGAGACTTACCCCCTTACTTATAAACGTGGAATAAGCTTGGAATAGTTTATGCCATGCTCTTTAATGACTCGAGCTTTGTATTTCCTTTACCACCCGTGTAACATACAATGTTTTTCATTACAATTGCGAGGAAATGAAATAAAATCAGACAAAAGATCATAATATTAGAATCACACAGTTTATAATCAGTATTTATAAATTAGCGGCAACCTACATCATTTTCTGTGACTTACCACAGATAATGTCAAACGTGTTCGGAGTCCGATTCTAGTGCACGTAGAGACCAATAGTTTATATGCGAGATTTTTAGGAAATTGTATGCAACTGACATTTCGTCTCGAATGAAACTTCATATCGATTGGCTCAAGAATTGGGGTCCTTGCGTATTGTGATAGTTTCAGTCCACGTATAATATTTAAAAAAAAAGCTATTACGCACGATAGGGCGTAATGGTAAAAAAAGGCCCGTGGATATTATTTTGGAATTACGGTTGATTTTTCTAGCATGTTAGGACGCTATTTACGAGCGAGTGTGATGAAAAAAAGATTACGAATGCGTTCCACATTACTCAAAATACTCCTATAGTATTTTCGCGTAATCATTTTCGTAGAACAATATAACAATGCCTTCAGGTGGCTGGTGGGGCTGCCACGTCATTGTAGTGCTTCGGGGATGCTAGCGTAGGCAGGGGTGGGTAGTTTCTCCAGTATTGTCAGAGGGTGCATTGCCTCTCTTCTCCATCGAGTGCGGGGCAGCCCCAATTGCCTCATGCAGACGGTTGCGGGGAGACTGGATGTGGACAGTGCTATTATGCAGCACTGGACGCGAGTCCAATTCTCAAAAGATACGCAACTGTCTAACGTACATTTAATTAAATTTTAATTTTAACTAACTAAGATAATTATAAGACCAATGTTATTAACACTATATGGGCATGAAATAAATGTTTTTTTTTTTTTATATGTTATTTGGTCCTCTAATATAGTAGGCTACTGTATTATAAACGGTGCCCGTGAGCATTGCGACACATTTTAACAAGATATTCCTGACCATACTTTTAAGTTAAAAATATTTGGACTACGACTACATAAAAACGTGAAAATATGTTTTCTAGTTTTAATTATAATTAAAAAATCGTTTCCAGCACTTACCCGCTGCATAGAACCAAATCAAATATGGATTCGGAGTTTTAAGGATAAGAAATGTAAACTTAAACTTTTGACCTTACTGATATAGCATTATCACTAACCTACCTCGTTGTTTTATGTAATAAATCTTGCTTAATAAACGAAAGTTTGGATGTTGGTTTGTAATAATGTTTGTACTAACATATCGTTTGTCCGAATTTTCGTTTGCCCTAAACTGGTGCTCAGCTGAGTCAGGCAACTATTTTTTTTTATGGCATAGAGAAGACAAACGAGCACACAGGCCACCTGATGGTAAGTGGAAACTGTGACCCATAGACATTCGCATTCACAAGACTGCAATGCAATCCTAAGACTGCAAATGCGTTGCCAACCCTGAGGACTAAGATGGAATGCCTCTATGCTAGTCATTTCACCGGCTGTCTTATCCCCAAACCGGAACACAACAATGCGAACACTGCTGTTTGGCTGTTAGTTAATGGATAAGATGGTGGTAGCGATCCGGACGGACCCTGCACAAGGTCCTATCACCCACAAAAAAATAATTCTAATAAGTATAAATAAGTAGTAGTATAGTAGTAGTAATAAGTTCTTAAGGTTCAATATATCTAATATATCTGCGGTTTGGTTAGGTTAGGGTTGTATTAAAACAGCCCCTGCTGTGTTCCAGGGTGCCCTCAGCGGAGTAGGCGAGGAGCCTTGTAAAAGCCCTCCGCCCAAAGGGCATCCGCTATTGGGGGCTACGTTTTGGTGCTATAGCGGTCCCGTAGCCCCCTCCCAAAGCGATTGGCGCAACGCCCCGGGGGTTTGGCCTCGTCAGGGCGGGTATGCATAAGCATTTAGGCATATCCCCCATTTTATATATATAAAATAAAAACGTTGTATTAAAACAACATTTTTAGCATAAATGAAAATTAGGACAAATGATGCATTAGGACAAATGACGATTAGAGATTCCATAGGGGAACTTTGTTACTCAATAACGCTTCAACCACTGAACCGATCGGGATGAAACTTGGCACACATATAGGTTAGGTTCTGGAGCAGGACATAGGATAGTTTTTATCCTGGAAAAAATTACGGTGCCTATGGGAAAACTAAGTTTTGAATTCTATGCGGAAGGAGAGGTGGTAAAAAAAAACGTGCGCTGAAGCTAGTACGTAATGGCTAGCTGATCTTTTTATCATAAACTTTTATTATAATACCTAATAGTACATTTGTATTAAGGGCGGTAAGGAAGGAATTACGATCGCGGCTGTAGTAGCAGCGCGAAGTCGAAGACTGAGGACTTTCTGAGTCGAGGTTCGTAATTCCCGTACCGCCCGTGAAACATACAATGTTTTTCATCACATTTGCGAGTAAATAGAAAACATTATAGGGCTGACAAACTTATTTAATCAATGTACAATTAGTAAAGTTAAGACAAACGATTTCTTCTTAATTTTGGTCTTTTGCACACACCACAGATTATATAAATATTTCGTTCAGAAACGTTAAGGGTACTTACGTAGGTATACAGCCATGACGGAGTATACAAAAATAATCGAAGTTTTGATGCAAAAAAACTATTAAAATCGATTATTAAGAACATTCGTTGAGTATTTAAGTAACATGTACATGTATGTAGATTGCAATGAAATTCCTGTTTAGATAACATTATAAGACAACTTTTTAAATGCGCGTACCTACACTCTTTGCTTGAACATGCATGAACTCTTTGCTATAAATTTAAAAAAAAACTTACCGACCTTGGGTTTCATGACAAAAAAAAAGCTCGAGGGTTTTATATGGAAGCGTGCAAGTGTGATGAAAACATGATAAAAAGAATTTAGAATTACTAGAATATTATTTCATTTTGTAAACTATAATTCAAATGACAGTAATTTAATAGTTGTGACCCTTTATAATGAAATCTGTATTATCTACTAAGTAGTATGACAGAAAACTAAAGCGAAGCGAGGGCGGGTCGTTAGTCTACACTAATAATATAAAGAGAGAACATTTTGATTGTATGTTTGAATTGAATAGGCTCCGAAACCTAAACGAAACGGGAATAAAGGCGTATAGTACTGTTAGGCGACGGGCTTGCAACCTCACTAATACACTGGTAAACATCTTAGCCTAAGTGTGCAAAGTGTTGTTACAGAATTATCCACAAGTTTTTGAGTTGTTGGTAATTCTGTAGCTCTGCCTACCCCACTCTGGGAATAAAGGCGTGAGTTTATGTATGTATGTATGTACTATTGAACTGATTTGAAAATTTCATTCACCATTAGAATCCTACCTTGTCCCTGATGAACATAGGCTATGTTTTATTTTTCTACGCATACGAATGCGGGAAACAGCTAGTATATCTATAAATTGGTACAATACACGTGTTTACTTTTGATACGGGCAATTCCGATGCGCTCGCGCCACCCGCAATACTGCAATAACGCAACTAAGAAATTAAGTAACGTGCAAAATACACCTTAGCAAGTAAGTTAGTAAGGTACATTTTGCAACATAGAATTTTATAGTTACGTGATATTGGAGTATCACTGACGATAGGAGAACCGTTGAATAATATGAGCTGAAACGTCGTTTATCAAATTAGTAAGATATCGCCCTAGGCGTACTTTTTCGAGTCAAATCGGTGAAATACTGGAAAAGGGCCGGATCTTAAGTACTTACCCGAAACCGACGTGCGTGCATGACTCGATGTATGAATGTGGAAGAAGCGAAAGAAATTTGTCAAGATCGTAGCAAGTGGAAAGAAGTGGTCTCTGCCTACCCCTCTGGGAAACAGGCGTGATTAAATGTATGTATGTAAGATATCAAATCATTAATGATTTACCAAGTGCTCCAATCATGTCGATGACGTGTGCTGGGAAACCGCATGGTTCTGCAATCAGGGACTGGCCCTCTATCCCATTCAAGGGGTTTCAAATGGGTTTATAATTAATAGCGACCCGCCCTCGCTTCACTACGGTTTATGTAATTATAATATATAGCCTTCTTCGATAAATGGGCTATCTCGGATTCCTTTGACTGCCATACTTCTCGTTGGTCATAATGTATTAGTCATACTTTTTTTTGTCATAACTTCTTTCAGGCTGAAGTTACAGATTTTGATAAACGGTTATCGTGTAGATTAGTTAGGTTAGGTTAGGTTAGTTTAATAAAAATCCTGAAAAAATAACCGTGTCCTGAGAAAAATGCATTATGACTTGCGAAACTTATGACTCAACACACGTTATGACTAAAAATAATTATGGCAGTCAATAGAGACCCAGTGGAGTTAGACAAGTTGCCATCGTTCACGAACGCTAGCGTTAGGCGATCACTTTGGTGATCACCTGGCGAAATAGGCTAGACAAGTTGCCATCGAATGTAACGCTAGCGTTAGGCGATCACTGTCGACATGCGTTGTCAAAAATGAAAAATCTAGCCAAAATGTTTGCCCACGATGGATACAACCTCGCTCGACAGTCTAGTTTTTTTTTTCTAAAAATGATAAATTTGTCTATACTTTTCGACCTTAAAAGTCAAGTTGACGCTGTCGCAGATGTGCATTGGAAATAAACATATTTAGGTACGTATTATGTTGTATTTGTTACATTATTTATTTACATGTGGTTTTTCATAAAATGTTATGAGATTGTGATTGTGTTGTGTGTTATTCTAAGGTAAATATGTAGGGTCGAGTGTTCAACAATGAAACAGTCGTACACAATGAAACTGCGTACTATTTCTGTAATGCGACGTTGCCAGATAGTGCAGTACGCCTCGTCCTAAAGGCCTCGTACACCCCCCGCTCCTCCCCAGTTTTCGTACTCGCCACTTGTGAAAGGACGTGTCTGTGGAGCTTTTTCGGTTTTTTGGTCAAAAAAATAAGTATTTTTCTCAGTTTTATTTGTTTTTTCACGTAAATACTATAGTGATATTCATTTCCCTCAGTATTAAGTTGCTATGTACATGCATCATAGATTCACGTGGACTAGATTACCTATTAAATTGTTCGATTTTAGTAGGTTATATTTCAAGGTTATTCTAAAATACCCTCGGTGTCCAACAATGACACAATTCATAGGAGGACACAATGAAACAATGTTAAAAAAAATATTATAAGACATTATTGCTAATATACGAATTGTTGATTGTAAGATGTTATTACCTGTTGAATTACCTAATGCCTATTTGTGATTTTGGTATTTTTGCCAATATAAATCTATATTTATAACCGCGTTTCATTGTTGGACACGGTTGATTCAGGTAAAGAGTCGTATTACCTCGTATTTGTGATTTTTGTAGTTTTGAGACTGATTAAACTTTAAGTTGGTATGTTTCTAAAGAATTTTAGACATTATGGCCTAAAACTGTTGACTGTAAATCGTTATTTCTTGTTATAAGTAACTAGATTTTTGTTGTTGTGCGACTGACAAAACTTTAATATTGTTAAATAAAATAATTATAAGACATTATTGATAACGTACAAATTGTTGAATGCAAGACGTTATTGCCTGTTAAATTAGCTAATGCCTATTTGTGATTTTTGTATTTTTGCCAATATAAGTGAATAATCATAACCGCGTTTCATTGTTGGACACAAGGCGTGTCATTGTGTACATATGGGTGTACACAATGAAACAATTCTCATTTTTTTTTAAATCCTTATTATTGGTAATATGTCTGCGTTTTTAAGGAAACAATTAATGTCACATTACACCTACTTAAATAGACTACCTTCCTCTTAAAAACGGAATCCATGTTTGCAAAAATGAGAGAAATATGAGACTCTGAATTTTTGGTGTTCCATTGTTGAACACTGCACCCTACGTGTATGTATGTGTTATGAATTCTTGTAACATGTAAGAAAAGTTACTTCCTTTGTATGAACGCGTCTCCCAGGCATTGTTAAATAGTTTCCCTATTTAAATCAATAATGAAGATCAGATACAGGTTTATGTTCAAATCACGTGAAAGCGCAGCAGGGGCGCACAGGCATACCCAACTATTTTTACATGACTGCCTAAAATAAGGAGTGTAATGTTTTCAGGGTTAACGTATGTATGTATGTACGATTTTTTATTTATTTAGTGTAGTTGTGTTTGACTTTCTTTCAGCTACACCTTAAAATCGGATAACATTTGCTAAAATTGCGGTACTGTACTAATCGTAATGACATGGGCAGAATAGTACAGAAGTCTGTACTCGATAAAATTAACTAGAGCAGCGTGTTTGTGATATAGATACCTATACCTGCAGTTAATTTTTAATTTACAGGGACCTAGACTAGGTACACGTGATTGGAACTAAGAAAATATTTATGAAGTCCACTGGATACCTATAATGATATTCGCAAATGCAGATCATGGTGTGTATACAGTTTTATTCCGTATTTTCAGTATTTTACCTAACCTGGCGGACGTTACCTGCATGGATACGCTGCCTAGGTCCCACTTCAAACTTCCTCTGTCAAACTGAGAACGGCGGCTGCATCAGTCAAACCAGTGAAATGGCATAAATATGTCTGCTTTTAGCCAAGTCTTTATGTTTTGGGGGAGGCGTGAGATAACTCATTCATTAAGGAAATTTCCTCATGCCTAAATGACGTTTCGGGTGACCAGCTACTTTGGCCAAAGATTAAGCATGAAATCTATGTAAATCATTTGCTTTTTATTCATATAAGTTATTTGATCTCTCTAAAGTGTCTGCAAAATCAATATAAACTAAATGAGAATAAGTACAGTCGCCAATAATAATTTATATTTCACATTGCGTTACGCTCAAAATTTATCTGACACGCTCTCTGCCTCTAGACGTGTCCAATAGTTTCAGCCCTATATTGGATAATATATTATTGTTGGAGACAGCGAGTACATAACCTTTCTTAACCTTTGTCCAACAATATTTCAGTATTTTAGCGCAACTTAGGTCGCAGGCGGTGCGGCGCGCCGGCGGGCGGGCGCACACGACACAGCGCGGATGTCTCCCACACGTCACAGCGATATACTTTTAATGTTTATGCACTCCTAGTATTTGACGTAAAATTTACTCCCTATCGTTCGTGCAGCCTAAATATCTCAGGCTGCAATTGATCGCTTTCATCACTTGGTTAGCTATATACTATTTTATAAGGAATATCGGTCAATGAATTAAAACGCTACTTATTAATTAGCAGAGCTTATATTTCGTATTACTTACCCCTCACCAAGCTGACACAATAGAACAGGGAGAACACTTCGATCAATATCAACAGGTCCATCTTGAATTGACGTCTGCTGCTTTACGAACCGTGAGGTTAGAATTGCTGAGAAAAAAAAAAGTAGTGGAGTAAGACGTGGCATTACAGCAAGAAACAAATGTAACGAAGACCTGTATTTGAGAAAAAAACGGTCAAGTGTGAGTTTGATCGCGCACCGAGGGTTCCGTAAGATAACATGTTTGGTAATTTGTACTGAAATGACAGGTGTCAGGATTGACTTCTTAAAGACCGGGCACAATAGTAGTAATAGAAAAATATAAATTATAATTCACTATAATGGTGCAAGACAACTACATAACAAGTTTTGATAAATTCTTCTACAGAAACCGTGTCCCCTAGACAATATAAAACGTTTAAATATTTCTTGTAGAGTAAAATAAAAGTACCCTAAAGCAGAAGTGTCCAAACTTATAAGTCTGGCCGCCCACTTAGTATAAAAAAAACACTGCTGTCGAACACAAACAGCAATTAAAAACAAACATGTACTAACCTACTTTTTTTACTGACGGAAATATGCACAGGCATTTAACATTTGAATTTCGAATATCATTAACAAACGACAATCTACCAACTGCTAAGAAGAAATGCTAGAAACTAAACAGTGAAACGGTGAGGATGGGGACGCAGTAGAAAACAACCCAGGATAGATATACGCCACTGGTTTATTTTATGTGCGATGATCAGATGCTGTCGTGTCATGCTGATGTCGTGTTATAACAGTCTTTTTTTAAATATTGCTTAGCGATAATACATCAGCATTAGATGTAGCTATAAAGCAATGAATCTAAACTAAAAATATTATTCGTAGTGGATGCATTCGGAGCGGATATCGGTACCGTATTAATTTAAAACAAATTTTATTTCTATTAGTATGACGCATACTTGAGATTTACTATGAGCAGTGGCGTATCTATACTGAGGCCCGTGGGAAATTCGTCGGAAATGGCTCGTCGTTACACTTTTATAATACAAAACTTTTTTTTAATGTATACTCCTTGTCGTTAATGTCGACCAATCAAATCGAGGAGTTATTTGCAATTTGCACAAGGAGTTTGTATGTCGAGTATTTTTTCCACAGGAGTTTGTATCGCGTCGTTTTTGCGCAAGGAGGTTGTATAGCTTTGAGATGGGTGTCGAATATATTGGTGTTCTAAATTCAAACGCACTTCTAATCAATGTTTTGCTAAACAAACATAATTATTCAAAAATCTAGGTAGCGCGCTTAAAAGCTTTGATGGGTAGGTAGTCACATGACATGTGGTACGACAAACGTGTTTTCTCAAATGACAAAAGACCACATCAGAACGCACTCCTTAATCAAAACAGTATCTAGTAACTCGCAACTTCTAAAGTCCCAGATAGACGTGCGCGTAAGTACGCGTACTTAAAGCTCGACGACCTTTTTCGCCTGTGTTTACCTTTTAGAAGTTCGCGTACTTAGCGTGACACACGAGCGAGTAAGGCCACCGTGCCATAAGTACGGCGTACTTACTCGACCGTGTATCACCCCTTTAAGAAATTGAAACTAACCTAGCAAGTTTTTTAACTTTAGGTATATGTACCTACCTGTTGGCAAGCTTATTCCGAATGGCGCCCTTTTTTCGAAAGTGTTTTTATAAATCTATGAGTACTTTTTATCTTGGTTTTTTCTGAACACAATTATTTATAGTTTCGGAACGAAACTTTTCCCGACTTCTAAACTGAAGCAATATGTCAATGTCAATGTCACAAACAGGTGATCAAGTCAACAACAAATCTCGGTAATCTATCCTATTATAAATTATGTTGTATTTGAACAAATCCTCTGATAACTGACACATCATTTCGCTTATCTTGCTAATTATGTAACAATTATCGTGCCCGTGGATCTCTATCAGTCATAGTGTCAGTTTTCATTTATAGAAGTGAGTCGTAAAATATAACCTTTCGTGTTAATTGTTAGTGCGGTCATTTGGCTGTTGGTTTTAAAGCTTTGGTCTGTTTACGTAAGTCTAAACGTATTATTATATGGTTATTAAGTATTAAATCTAATTGAACTAACAACAATCCTGTTTACAAAACATATCATGACATAATCTTTAAAAAACTTTGATGACCTGACCTGACCTACGTTTCAGATAATGGTGAGTGTATTTACCCAAAGTTAGTTGTTGTTACTGTACAATAGCTTTTCTCAAAGCTTTGTGGGGTGTCCCCTTGTTTCGCTGACATATATTTGGATGACTTGCTGGCCTAGCGGGTAGTGGCCCTGCCTACGAAGCTAGTGGTCCTGGGTTCGAATCCCGGTAAGGGCAGATATTTGTGTGATGAGCTCGAATATTTGTTCCTGAGTCATGGATGTTTTCTATGTATTTAAGTATATATTTCTCTATATAAGTATTTATATCGTTGTCTAGTACCCATAGTACAAGCCTAGAGCTTAGTTTGGGACTAGGTCAATTGGTGTGAGATAGTCCCCTTATTTACTAGAGTGTATCACTTCGCTGGATTTTCGTTTCATATAAAGCACGTACATAGGTTTAGATTACCTTGTTTATAAACTATGAACACTGATAAAGGCAATTTAATACCATTATGATAACAAATGGTTTTAGTATAAATGCATTCCTCTGTACTTATTTAATTTGGGAACGCCTTAAAATTCCGAATTACCTTTTTCCGAAAACTATGTTACGCTGGAGCTTCTTTAAATGCATAATTTAACTGTCATTCTTAGGTTAGGCTTGATTCGTAAGCAATAGCATAAAGTTAAGTCTTTTATAAAAAAAACGCGTTGGAATTATGAAAGTTTGAAATTTTGATCAATTTGGAATTATGACTCTTCGGAATTGTAGTGTACCTATTTAATATATATCGTTGCCTTTATGCAAGAGTGCGTCATCTCAAAATGAGTTGCTGTTGCATTTAAATTCAGAACACTTTCTACATAAAGTTTTCTTTACAACGTCACACTGTGGAACGAAAATGGCCTCTCCATAGAAATAGGGACTTAATTTTCTAAGTGCCTATTTTTTTAATTGAAATCGAATCTACTCCTCATAATTAGGTAAAAAAATTAATATGGGTCAATTTGGCTGGAAAACCGCCGAGTAATATTTTTTTTACTAAAATTTTGTATGGAGCGTATATGAAAACACGGAATATCTCAGAAAGTGCACAATTTCCCGTAATATCCTTCCGCAGGAATTTAGTACCAATTATTTATGATTTTTCGGCGTACTCAAAATTTCCCGGGCAGGTGCACTTTTTTAAAAAAAAAACAAAAACGTTTTATATAGGGAAAACTTGGTTTTTAGGAGGTATTTAAGTTTGCACGACACGTTTAATCGTGGGATAAAATTAAATAATGGCTTTAGATGAGATGGATGTTCAAAAATGAGGTCATTGGAATAATGACATTTCTCACTTTTTGGCCCTTTATCTCCCTGCCCCCTAATGAGCACAATCGGTGCTCATTAAGTGTATGATTAAAAGTAAAAATTAACTAAATCACTCTTAATTATTCTTAATCAGTTGGCATTAAGTAAAAGTATAAATTAAATATTATCTTTCAAATGTATTATTTTGTACTGTCCCAAATTAAAAACCCAGGTAGCGATTTTTTATTGGTACAATCCCGCTTTTTTTAGGACTAAACCATGCACTACTATACTTATAGGTAACTATTTAAAAAATTTAAAACAATCCAAACCACTTGCATTGTTAAACAGCCAATCAAAACTGTTTTATTGCACTGTGACGTATCAGTGTTCTGCTTCTATTGACTGACGAACTATATCATGTGGTAGTTTTGTTTACATTTTTTTAAATACCTAAAACTATAGACTATCGGGTAGTATATAGTATAGACTATAGTCTGAACCCTAACACTGCATGTTCCGACATGATCTTCCCCAGTTTTTACTAATAGGTCTGTTCTAAACTATAAGGTCTGTTCAAAGGATCCATAGAAAGTCAAACAAACTCCTGAATAATTTGGAATAGTTGTTGATTTGTATAGAAGCTACGACCGCTATGATCGCTATACGACCAGACCCTATTTCACCATCCCGACAATGACAGGTGACCGGTGACATTTCAGTGTATGTGGATGTTAACTTTGCAATGTATAACGAATTGTCACCTATCACATATCATTGTCAAGATGATAGGGGGGGAATATCGCTTTGCGACCATATCTCAAAAAGTCTTGAGCAGCTAAATTACCACTTTGATTTTTTTCATCTTATGTCTGTCGTAGCAATGTAGACTGAGTTCCGCATGGCGGGGCTCCTATTCCTGGGCAATTTGCCCTTCGAGCATTTGAAGTTACCTGACGAACCTAACGTACCTAGTAACACAAACAAAGCGTATTTGCTACCTAGTACTACTAACAACATATGGAGCTAAAGCTTCTTTACCGTTTTTTTAACAATCAATTATTTAAGTTACCAGTTTCACTGTAAATATTTTCCAAAGAAAATTAAACACCGGAGGATGATTTAATCAAAATATTGCCATTTCGTCTTTGTTCGTGTAACGGATATTATGTTTCATTACAGTAATGATTATGCTCCAGTGAAGTTATATTTGGTTTAAAAAAGTGCCGGCACATTTTTTTAATCCACGCTTACAGTGTTTCAAATTTAACTTGTGTATCTGTTTGTTGCATCGTAGCTCCCTAACGGATGGACCGATTTTGATGTGGTTTTTTTAAATAGAAAGCTAGTTTAATTGCGGTGGTTCTTATCTAAGTTTCATGGAAATTGGTTAAGCTGGTTAAGAGTTATTAGCTCTGGAAGTCGGGGTCACCGTTGTATCGGGATTTTTTCGGGGATTTTGTTTCCCATATTTTTTGTTCATAATTTCACTGTGTATATAATTTTTCTAAAACATGCAATGAAATGTTGGCGTTATGTTAGTTGTTTTTGGCTTCAAAGTGTCACGTTGCGGAAGTGAAGGAATTTCATACAAAATTGAAGGCCTAGGCCGGGAAGTATTTTTTTTTTAATTTTAATGTAAACATTGCGCCTGTTTTTAATCAGGCTGAATAGATAAATTCAACTTGGCTGAGAGGCCCGTCACAAAATACGTCAAAGTATACGTCAAACCATACAAGACTGTTATTTTTGACGCATCTCGAGACGAGCATTAGAGTTTTATTTATTTATTTATTTATTGGAAAACAAACAGCTTAAATATTACAAAAAATATAAAATAATATGGATAATACATGAGCCAAAACAGTTTTCACTAATAGATAACACAATTTATGCTCAGAGGAGATAAAAGTGTGAAAAGTAGAAACTTATTTTAATAATAACATTAACGAATGGAAGGAGAAAGCAAGTAAATTTGGAAGAGGAGAAAAAATAAAATAAAAATAACACAAAAATCAAAACACTAATTACTAGCTACCGTTTTCTGTTTTAACTGTTTTCACTGCGGAAATAAATTGCCCAAAGCGCAAGCTAAAGGGGTCAATGTGCGAATATTTGATGTTGTAGGTTGAGCATGCTCTGATGGGATAGGAATTTTTGGCATATTTGGTGCGACAGATAGGAACAGAATATAAATTATTATTCCGAGATCGAAAATTAGGACATCTAAAGTAAATGTTGTTCGTGAGGTATTGCGACTCAATAGAATCATTAATTATCATTATAGAGTTGAGATTAGTTTATTAAATACGGGTCTTAAACTTCTAAGTGTCACTAAAGACATGACAGTAATCAAAATTCAAAATGGCGGCAACCAGACGCCATATTGTAAAAAGAAATAAAGTCGACGACATAGTTCGTCGACAAGTGGGGTATCGTTGAATAGGTATTTAAAAAAACATTGTTAGGTTTCTTTCATCACTTTTCATTTTGAATGATGATTTTGGATTTATAACGATTAAATTAAAATTCCAATGTATGTGTCTATGTAAGAGACAGATCTTGCAAGTTAAATTTGACCCACTTTCCGGTTTCCGATGAAGCTGAAAATTTGCATACGCCTTTAGTTCTGATGACAATACAATAATAAGGAACCATCGAGCTGGCCTGATGATGGAGACTCAGGGTGGCCATAGGAACTCCTAAATCACACATGTTAAACCCGTCGTGTTAGGGCTTGTTAGAATTGTCTTGACGAGTAGATGACGACTGTGCAAAAAAAGTTCAGTCGGCAAACGTTTTTACAGAAACTTTTAGCCTTAAACTTGTCCGTCTATTACCTACTTTCCAGCCTCTGCACGTTCTATATTGTATCTTTCACAGCGCAATCATGTCGCAGCCATATGACACTATAGTGGTAGGTCTTGGGGCAGCTGGAGTCACTGCCGCCACTGCCCTGGTGAAGGCCGGGAGACGGGTCCTGGGTCTGGAAGCCCAGGGGAGGATCGGAGGCAGGGTTAACACGGTGCCGTTTGGAGAGGGAGTGGTGGAACTTGGGGCGGAGTGGTAAGCATTTTTGACCACCAACGCAAAAAGAGGGGTGTTATGTTACAAGTAAAGGTCGCTACCCCGTGTGGTAGCCGGATTAGAATAGTGCCACTCCGTATCTTCCCGTGAATGTCATAAAAGCCGACTAAGTTAATAAAGGCGTGTAGTACTGTTAGGCGATGGGCTTGCAACCTGTCACTAATACACTGGTAAACATCTTCGCCTAAGTGAGCAAAATGTGGTTACAGAATTACCTATCAAAAAGTTTTTATAGTTGTTGGAAATTCTGCAGCTCTGCCTACCCCACTGGGAATAAAGGCGTGAGTTTATGTATGTGTGCATGTATGTAAAGGTCGCTATCGCGGGAGCAAAAACGATTTGACAGAACTGAAAGATTATGACAAATAGGCAGTAAGTAGTGACACGCGAATTTAGAAACGTTTATACCTAAGAGTTCAAAATGTATAAATTTTCTTTCTAATATCTTACCTCCATACTTAAGACTGCGCCGAGCAAAAGCCGAGCGTCCAGTGGCGCCCTCATTACTATTATTATGTTTTCTAATTAACTAAAGAATTTCCTTGCTTGCGCATATGTTTTTGTAGCGCAAGTAAAAACACATTTTATGGGATACGTAACAAACTTTAATAAAAAGTACCCTTTAAGTAGTCAGCTTAACGGGAAAAGGGGGCCACTTTTTTCCGTTAAGTTGATAACTCGAAGGTGAATTGTTATTAAACTATGTGATATACCCTATAAGTTGTGTTTTCATTTGTAGTACAAAATCCTACCGACCAATTTCAAGAGAATACTGTAGTTTATTAAAAAACGCAATAATAGTAAGGAGGGCGCCACTGTACATCCGGCGTTCGCTCGGCGCAGTCTTAACACGTCAGTAGTACAGATTGGACGCAGTTTTTTTTTGTTTGAAAGTTGGTTTTCTACCGGTGGTTTTTATCTAGGTTTTATGAAAATCTGGTGGGCCGCTTAAGAGATATCAGCTCTAAAAGAAGGGGTCACCATTATCTCGCAGTTATTTTTCTATGTTTTAGTTATTTTGCTGACTGGCTGTTCACAATAGAGTGCTGGCCCCTACCCTGATGTATGGTAGTGAATGTTGGGTGTGGCAGGACAAGCATAAAAGTCGTGTAAATGCAGTTGAAATGCACTCTTTGCGTAGTATGTGTGGTGTGAAACTGATTGATAGAGTAAGGAATGAAAAAGTCAAAGAGAAATGTGGAATAAAAGAAGATGTAGTGACTAAGATTGAAAACGGCATGCTTCGATGGTTCGGTCATTTGGAAAGGATGGATGAAAGAAGGTTGACGAAAGAGATATACAGATCGAAAGTGAGTGAACGGGTCGGAAGGGGCCGCCCTAGGCGTACTTTTTCGAGTCAAATCGGAGAAATACTGGAAAAGGGCCGAATCTTAAGTACCCGAAACCGACGTGCGTGCATGACTCGATGTATGAATGTGGAAGAAGCGAAAGAAATTTGTCAAGATCGTAGCAATTGGAAAGAGGTGGTCTCTGCCTACCCCTCTGGGAATCAGGTGTGATTTAATGTATGTATGTATATAGTTTTAAGAACTTATTATTTTAAGAACTTATTTTTTTATCAGTGTAAAAATTACCTTCTGCTGGAGTTTTTTGTGGCGCTTCTCCACAATGATGGCCATGTCCGCAGCGCTGGTATATTCACTCTATATTACCAACGTGTAACAGAGTCCTCATGTGGCCTATTTACTGTTTTTTTAGGATCCACGGCGACCAAGAAAACCAAGTATACGATTTGACGCTGAAGCATAACATCGCCACCGTCCCACAGGCTTTAGCGATGGCGTCGTTCAGATCGGATGGCACGAGAGCGAACTCTGAGCTCGTCAACGAACTGCTTTACTTCTGTATGCACATCGTGGATCACCCGCCGAACCGGCCAGAGCCGCTGGGAAAAGCTATTACTAAACAGTAAGTTTAATTTTTAAAAAAGAAGGCCAAAGTGGGAGTGGGAGAGTCCCGAATTTAAGACTGCGCCGAGCAAACGCCGAGCGTCCAGTGGCGCCCTCATTACTATTGTGTTTTCTAATCACAGACCACTTACCCTATAGACTCCGCTTCGGAACAGTTTGTCTAGTATCTCATTAAGCCAAAATGGCGGGGCGCGGGGGGCGGAAAGTGCACCGTGATTGGCTAGTTCAAAGTCAACGAATAATCAAGTGTGCGCGTCGTGGTGCGCGCCAATAGAACCATGGCAACCAATTAGTGTTCTGTGAGCATAAGCATGGCTTACGGGGGCGCCTTTGTATGCGGAGTCTATAGGGTAAGTGGTCTGTGTTTCTAATTAACTACATAATTTCCCTAGAATCAGACGACGCGTTTTTGTAGTGCAAGTAAAAACGCAGCTTATGGGATACGTAACAAACTTTAATAACGATTACCCTTTGAGTAGTCAGCTTAACGGGAAAAGGTGGCCACTTTTTTCCGTTAAGTTTAACTCGAAGGTGAAGGAGGTTTTGCGGGTGGTAGGACCTTGTGCAGGGTCCGTCCGGATCGCTACCACCATCTTATCCATTAACCTACCGCCAAACAGCAGTGTTCGCACTGTTGTGTTCCGGTTTGGGGATAAGACAGCCGGTGAAATTACTAGCATAGAGGCATTCCATCTTAGTCCTCAGGGTTGGCAACGCATTTGCAGTCTTAGGATTGCATTGCAGTCTTGTGAAAGCGAATGTCTATGGGTCACAGTTTCCACTTACCATCAGGTGGCCTGTGTGCTCGTTTGTCATCTCTATGCCATAAAAAAAAAAAAAAAAAAAGAATTGTTATTAAACTATGTGATATACCCTATAAGTTGTGTTTTCATTTGTAGTACAAAAACATACCATCCAATTTTAAGAACATACTTTAGTTTATTAGAAAACACAATAATAGTAATGAGGGCGCCACTGTACATCCGGCGTACGCTCGGCGCAGTCTTAAGATGATATGGTTGGAAAACGCATAATTCAATACTCGTTGTGTTATAATATCTTCAGGTTCTTTTTTTGATTTTTTGGCTCATAAACTTCGGAAATAAGGGGGAACGGTCAATTTTTGGAAATTTTTGGCAATAAAACAAAAAAAAAATTCGTCACGAAAAATTATAAAAAAAATTGTTTTAAAAATTTGCAGAGTGAGCCATTACATATGTTGTACAACCATGACAAATTTCAAAATGATAGCTTCTATAGTTTCAGAGAAAAACTGCTGTGATATACAGACAGACACCGAGGACTCACCAGAAGGGTTCCTTTTTTACCATTTTGGTACGGAACCCTAATAACCATGAAGTCGCTCGACTTCGCCCGACACTGCCGACAACTGTCGCGTAATGTCACCAGATATCGACTTCGCTTGACATTGTACCCGACAATTGTCGTGGAATGTTCGTCCCCCAGTGAATAGCTTTCGCATTTCCCGGTTTCCGATGAGGCTGAAAATTTGCATACGCCCTAGTTCTGATGACAATACAATACCATAGTACCAGTAAAACACAACCGATATATATGGCTTACCGATGTACCTGCGCAGATGTAATTTTTTCGAAGCGCGGGAACCAATCAGCGTAGCGTGGTTGTATTCTGTGCTATTATTGGTTATTAGTGACGCCATGTTGACGCGCGCGTGTCATTCAGTCAGCCGTCAAACGTGCGTGAGAGATGGAAAAAATAGATGCAATTTAATTTGCACCTTATAGCTATTACGTACAAGTCTGATCGTGGGTTTTAATCGTGCTTTCGGAAATCATCGGAATCGTTGTTCGTGTCTGCGCGAACGAAGATTCACGACACGCCATATCGGTTGTGTTCTACGAGTACTGTGCCATCGAGCTGGTCTGATGATGGAGACTCATGATAAACCCGTCGTATAAGGGCTTGTTAGAATCGCCATGACAAGTCGACAACGCCTGTGCAAAAAAAATACAAAAATTTGTCCCAAAAATGTTTTTTTTTGTCAGAAACTTGTTTCGTTTACGTGTGTTTACGTATTATACTTTTTCAGGCTAATGCAATACATAAACGAAAACAAGCCAGATCTCCTGAAAGACCAGGATTTCATCACAGAATTCTTGGAGTTTGCCAACTTGGTCACGAATAATTATGAGTCTTCCAACGATTGGAATGACGTCACGACCATGAGTCGGTACACCGAGCTGGAGGGGAACCAGCTCGTCAGCTGGCATAAGCATGGGTACAAGACGTTCTTCGATATATTGTTGGTGAGTCGGTTTTTTTTTATGGCATAGAGAAGACAAACGAGCACACAGACCACCTGATGGTAAGTGGAAACTGTGACCCATAGACATTCGCATTCACAAGACTGCAATGCAATCCTAAGACAGCAAATGCGTTGCCAACCCTGAGGACTAAGATGGAATGCCTCTATGCTAGTGATTTCACCGGCTGTCTTATCCCCAAAACGGAACACAACAGTGTGAACACTGCTGTTTGGCGGTAGGTTAATGGATAAGATGGTGGTAGCGATCCGGACGGACCCACCCATTTTCGTCTCATACTCTGAAAGTAGGTCATTGTTTATCTTAGAAGCGAGTTGAAATTGATACATGTCCACCCTAGGGAAGAAAAGTAATTGCATGTTCAAATAAAGTACCAGGAGCGCCGCGGTAATTAGGAGGCGTAGCGCAACTTAGATCGCAGACGGTAAGTTATTCTAAAAACTAGGTCTGTACCTTTGCATTTTTATTTTCAAGGAAAACTTTCTTAAAAAAAGGTAGGTGTGGGTACCGGGTTAGAATAGTGCCACTCCATCTCTTCCCGTAGATGTCGTAAGAGGCGACTAAGGAAATAAAGGCTTGTAGTACTGTTAGGCGACGGGCTTGCAACCTGTCACTAATACACTGGTAAAAATCTTAGCCTAATTGTGCAAAATGTGGTTACAGAATTATCAACAAAAAATTTACAAGCTTTTATTTAACTTGCTTGCTTCCTTGCTTGTATGCATGTAAGGGTCAAATCCTCCAAGTAAAATTTGACCCACTTCCCAGTTTCTCATGAAGCTGACAATTTCCTTCCAGACCCACCGTACCCCTAAACCGTACCACCGGTGGTACTATGACCAATTATTTCTATTAAAATTGAATTTAATAGAGTCGACGGAGCTCTGCTATCGCAGAGCTCCTATTTCTGGGTAGTTTGGCCCTCCGGGCCTGCTGAAGAACTAACAAAACCTAAACCTACCTATATTTATGATACTAATTTTGGTCAGTGGTACGGTTTAGTGGTACGGTGGGTCTGCACCCGACAATTTGTATACGTCTTTAGTTCTGATGACAATACAACAATATAGTACCATTGAGCTGGTCTGATGATGGAGACTCAGGGTGGCCATAGGAACTACTAAATTACACATGATATACCCATCGTGTTAGGGCTTGTTAGAATCGTCTTGACTAGTAAATGACGACTGTGCAAAAAAAAGTACAGTCGGCAACAAAAGTTTGTCCCAAAATTTAAATGTTATTGCTTCAGAATCAATATAAAAACGGCCCCGGCCTCCCCAACCTGGACATCAAGCTAAACACGGAGGTGTCTCGTATCATCACCCCTCAGGATCCCAACGAGAAAGTGGTGGTCACCACCAAGGACGGCAAGTCCTACGTAGCGAACACCGCCATCGTCACTGTTTCTATCGGGGTGCTCAAAGCGACGTAAGTTTATTAAATGTACACTAATATTATAAGGGTCATTCTACTTTAAGCGCAGGTCGATTTTTTGACAAGTGCTCTTCAAATAATATTTTTATAAAAACGTTAAAGTGCTCGGTTTTGTAATTTAATATTGAAATGAAATGTACCTGCGCAGATGACATTTTTTCGAAGCGCGGGAACCAATCAGCGTTGCGCGGTTGTATTCTGGGCTATTATTGGTTATTAGTGACGCCATGTTGACGCGCGCCCGCGTGTCATTCAGACAGCTGTCAAACGTGCGTGAGTGAGATAGAAAAAATTGGTGCAATTTAATTTGCACCTTATAACTATTGCGTACAAGTCTGATCATGGGTTTTAATCGTGCTTTCGGAAATCATCGGAATCGTTGTTCGTTTCTGCGCGAACGATGATTCACGACACGCCATTTAAGTTATGTTCTACTATAACAAGTTCCTATTGTTTTCAGCCAGTCTACCCTCTTCTCCCCCCCATTGCCCAAAGACAAGCAAACGGCCATAGACAAAATAAGCATAGGCGTCATGGACAAAGTGATCGTGTCATTTGAAAAGTCCTGGTGGCCCCTGGATAGGTCTTTCTTTGGGTTTATTTGGAGGGGGGATGACAAGAAAAAGGTGGGGCAAGCAGACTACTGGACCACCAGGATTTATGGGGCAAGTCGGCCACTGGGGTCGAGTAATTCCCTAACACTGTGGACTAGTGGGAATGTTGCTAAAGAGGTTAGTATTTTAAAAGGTTTTTCATCACACTTGCTCGTAAATAGTGTCCTAACATGCTAGAAAAATCGACCGTAAATCCAAAATAATACCCGCGGGCCTTTGTTTTACCATTACGTTACTTAAGTGCGTAATAGCTTTTTTTTTAAATATTATACGTGGACTCAAACTATCACAATACGTCAGGACCCCAATTCTTGTGCCATTCGATATGAAGTTTCATTCGAGATGAAATGTCAGTTGAATACTATTTCCTAACAATCTCGCATAATAAACTATTGATCTCATATGTCACTAGAATCGGACTCCGAACACGTTTGACATTATCTGTGGTAAGCCACAGACAATGATGTAGTCTGCCGCTAATAAGTTAAAAATATGATCTTTTGTCTGATTTTATTTCATTTCCTCGCAATTGTGATGAAAAACATTGTATGTTACACGGGTGGTAAAGGAAATACAAAGCTCGAGTCATTAAAGCCCTCAGCCTACGGCTTCGGGCTTCTAACAGACTCTCGTTTGTAATTCTTTCTTTACCACCCTTAATACACAATGTACTATTATTTAAGACTGCGCCGAGCGTACGCCGGATGTACAGTGGCGCCCTCATTACTTTTATTGTGTTTTCTAATAAACTAAAGTATTTTCTTGAAATTGGACGGTAGGTTTTTGTACTACAAATGAAAACACAACTTATAGGATATATCACGTAGTTTAATAACTATTCACATTCAAGTTATCAACTTAACGGAAAAACAGTGGCCACCTTTTCCCGTTAAGCTGACTACTCAAAGGGTAATTGTTATTAAAGCTTGTTACATGTCCCATAAATTGTGTTGTTACTTGCGCTACCAAAACGTATCGTCTGATTCCAAGAAAATTCTTTAGTTAATTAGAAAACACAATGATAGTAATGAGGGCGCCACTGGACGCTCGGCGTTTGCTCGGCGCAGTCTTAACTTACAATGTAAGTATGTATGTATGTAAGGGTCAAATCTTGCAAGTTAAATTTGACCCACATCCCGATTTCCGATGAAGCTGAAAATTTGCATACGCCTTTAGTTCTGATGACAATACAATAACATAGTACCATCGAGCTGGTCTGATGATGGAGACTCAGGGTGGCCATAGGAACTCCTAAATTACACATGATATACCCGTCGTGTTAGAGCTTGTTGAAATTGTCTTGACAAGGAGATGACTACTGTGCAAAAAAAAATACAGTCGGCAATAAAAACTCGTCCCAAAAATGAAATTTTTGACAGGAACTTATTTAATCCCTGAATATAATAACGATTGAATAGACGTATAGGTACTCTTTTATGTACGAGAACAAAAAAATATATTTTAAAACAGGTAATATAACAAAAAAAAATACTACGGCAAACTTATCCCTTTAAGAGATTTCTAGAACTCTTGTAGAAAACAGAAAAATGGTTAAATAAGTGCCCTAATAACAAACCAACTGTCATGAATAAAAGAAAATAGTAAACAATAAACAAAAACTTTTTCAACGCTATGTCCAATACTAAAGACGTCACATTTCAATTTCAATTTCACATTGAAGCTCCGCCGTGCGGGGCTCTGTCGACATTGATAAGACAGACATAAAAAAATGTGGTCATTTAGCGTTTTAGATTTTTTGTTTTTTAGACACAACGGGATGTGGGCTTATAGCTTCTATTCCATATTGAATATAAAACTGCATCAAAATCATACAGACGCGGAAGTCGCGGAACGATACTTTGTTTTATACTACGTAAAGATCATTTCACATTGTTGACGACGCGCTGCTGGCCTAGTGGGTAGTGACCCTGCCTACGAAGCTAGCAGTCCTGGGTTCGAATCCCGGTAAGGGCAGATATTTGTGTGATGAACGCGAATATTTGTTCCTGAGTCATGGATGTTTTCTATATATTTAAGTATATATTTCTCTATATAAGCATTTATACGAGTATCGTTGTCTAGTACCCATAATACAAGCCTTGAGCTTAGTTTGGGACTAGGTCAATTGGTGTGAGATTGTCCCCGGATATTATTATTATTATTGTTAGGTAGAGTCGCTGCCGGAACACGTCGTGAAGAAAGGCTGCCTCACACTGCTGCAGCGGTTCATGGGTGACGCTTTGAACATTACAGTACCACCGCCCACTGGTATTATAAGGTACCGTCCTAGCTTCAACTTGGATAGTATAATATCCATAACGGTAACCCTAACACACAACAGTAACTGTAACTCACACACACGAGACACAAACGGTAGATAGCCTAAAAGGCAAATTAAAGAAGTTCTGGCTCTACTCTATCTCCTAAATATCAATTATTCTCTAGGTACGTAAAATGTAGTTTATGTATGTATATTCAACTATTAATATGTATATTTCTGACTGGTGGACTGACGATCTGATAAAGGTCGCGGGAAACCGCTGGATGACAGCGCAGCAGAGGACCGATCGTTGTGGAAAACCTTGGGGAAGGCTTTTGTCCAGCAGTGGACGTCTCGCGGCTGATAATGATGATGATGATGATGATGATGATGATGATGTTTATTTCTGTGTCTATTTATGTAGGTATTTGAATGTAGTTTTATTTTAAATTTATTTACTTATATAAGCTTTATTGGTTACTACATACATTACATACATACATAAACTCCCGCCTTTATTCCCGGAGTGGGGTAGGCAGAGCAACAGAATTACCAACAACTATAAAAACTTGTTGATAATTCTGTAACCACATTTTGCACACTTAGGCTAAGATGTTTACCAGTGTATTAGTGACAGGTTGCAAGCCCATCGCCTAACAGTACTACAAGCCTTTACTCCCTTAGCCGTCTTTTACGACATCCACGGGAAGACATGGAGTGGCACTATTCTAACCCGGCAACCACGCGGTTTGGTTGCTAAATGTGTTATATTCTTCTTCTTGTACACTTGTTTACTCGTTGCACAACCTTTCACTCTTCTCAATCTCTCAAGGGTTAGCTGGAAGAGATCCCTTAAAGGTATAAGTACGCCTTTGTACATATTTTTATATTAATTGTATTGTTATGGTTTTTCTTTTGTATTTTTTTTTTATGGCATAGAGATGACAAACGAGCACACAGGCCACCTGATGGTAAGTGGAAACTGTGACCCATAGACATTCGCATTCACAGGACTGCGATGCAATCTTAAGACTGCAAATGCGTTGCCAACCCTGAGGCTAAGATGGAATGCCTCTATGCTAGTCATTTCACCGGCTGTCTTATCCCCAAACCGGAACACAACAATGCGAACACTGCTGTTTGGCGGTAGTTTAATGGATAAGATGGTGGTAGCGATCCGGACGGACCCTGCACAAGGTCCTACCACCCGCAAAACAACCCGCAATAAAGAGTTTACATACATACATACGAGAGCGTCGGTGGTCTAGTGGCTTAGGGGGTGGACTCGTGATCGTAAGGTACCGAGTTTGAACCCCCGCGGTCACCATGTACCAATGAGTTTTTCTAACTTAGCATTACCCGATGCTATTACGGTGAAGGAAAAACATTGTGAGGAAACCTGCACATTCGAAACAAAAGGTCCTAAAGGGTCGAAGTGTATCTGAAAGGGCGCAAGGGCAACAATATGGGTATCATAATGAAACCTAGTAAATAAATAAATCTCCAAGCTTGTTTTTTAGTTTTTAGTTGTTTTTTTTTATTGCACTCGTTTTTTTTTTTAAATTCATAATATCTAAATTGAACTATGTTTGAGGGGGGCGAGAAACGTTATCGCAGTTGTATGGAAACTTTAAGTCAACAAACCTCTTAAAGGTACCAAACCAGAAAAGCAACAAGCTAATTAAAACCATTATATTACAGGTCAACCTGGCACTCGAACCCGTATACCCGCGGCAGCTACTCCTTCGATAACCTCCTCACCCCGCAGTTCCCGGACGCCCGCGGCTGGCTCGGGGCTCCGCTGACGGACTCGGCTGGGGCTCCACGTGTACTGTTCGCTGGAGAAGCGACTAATTTACACCATTTCAGCACCGTACATGGGGCTTGTGAGACAGGTCTGAGGGAGGCTATGAGGATACTGCCTGGGTCAAGTAAAATATAGGATTTTTTTATTGTTGACCAGCGACCCGCCCTCGCTTCGCTTCGGTTTATGTGTGATTTCTGTAACACCCGTACATAAATCAGAGTTTATTATACATAAAAACCTTCCTCTTGAATCACTCTATCTATTAAAAAAGAACCGCATCAAAATCCGTTGCGTAGTTTTAAAGATCTAAGCATATATACGGACAGAGCGGGAAGCGACTTTGTTTTATACTACCTATATATGTAGTGATATGTAGACAAGCCAACCGAAAGTCCATACTCGACGGATGTACTACGAGTATGACCAGAATTCGAAATTTTCATAAATAATACTAAAGCGAGATATGGAGTCGACATTCATCTTAATACTCCCCCATACTCAACTCATACTCAATAATATATATCTTTCCAGTGTTTATTAATATCATTAACAAAGAAAGTACACAACTCTCTCTGTTTATATGAAATAGAAATAGAAATAATATATTAAATCACGCCTGTTTTCCAGAGGGGTAAGCAGAGACCACTTCTTTCCATGTACATGTTGGTTATGATTGTAAAATAATTTTATAAAATATTGTTTATCCGCTAATACGTTAAAAACAGCTTTTTTATTTACATTAACAATTAAATAATAATGTGCGTGCAATAAATAATTGAGTTTGAGTATGAGTATGAAATTTTAATTTTACAGTCGACTCCATAGTTATCTTTAGTCTTAACGTGCTATAAAAACTACGAACCCTGACTTTGAGCTATGGAGCCTATGGCTCCCATCTCCATCATGATACCAGTGTGGTACCATTTTACTGTATTATCATTGTCATCGGAATTACATATCTATGGAGAAGTTTGGAAAGAAGATCAGTGAAAATGTACAAGTTTTAAGAAGTCAAAAAAAACAGAAAAAACTTCTCGAAAAATTCAGTGTTTTCGGTTTTTTTTTAAGTTAAAGTATCTTATTCTAAAAGAAATAGTAATTTGTGCAACAAGTGTGCATAGGTTTTTACTGCGTTTATTTTGAAACCCGAATAAGGTCACAATTAATCTCGTGCAGCGTAGTGAGATGCAATTAACGTTGGTCTCGTTTTGCACTGACAACTTTTCACCTCAGCTAATTTCACCTACACATACATACATACATAAACTCACGCCTTTATTCCCAGAGTGGGGTAGGCAGAGCTACAGAATTTCCAACAACTATAAAAACTTTTGGATAATTCTGTAACCACATTTTGCACACTTAGGCGAAGATGTTTACCAGTGTATTAGTGACAGGTTGCAAGCCCATCGCCTAACAGTATACTACACGCCTTTATTACCTTAGTCGGCTTTTACGACATCCACGGAAAGATACGGAGTGGCACTATTCTAATCCGGCAACCACACGGATAACCTACACCTGCCTTTTTAAGGTGCTGAGGTGTAAAATATTTCTTTTAAAAATCACTAAATATTTATTTTTGTTTTTAAAATTTTTCAACAGTTTTTTTTACTACAGAACTAAAAAAGTTGGGAATATTCCGTAGGTGAATTTAGAAAGGAGTTTTCAAAAATCGCCCCCTAGCAGAATAAGAGTTTAATACTTCGTAGTGGTTTGAGAAAGTTACCCCCCTTGCTTTTGAGGGGGTGCGTACGATTGGAAACATAAAAATCTGAAAGATTTATGTTATTTGTTAACTGCAAACTTTATAATAGCATTTATGATTTATATAAGTAAGAAGAATTGTGTTCTTATGCCGCCATATTTCTTTTATACTGCCCTCCTACGGAGAAAAGGCACAAGTGCAATTAATTCATAGAAGCATATTAAACTCTCAATGGGTTATAATAAAGTTGGAAGTGCTATATTCATATAGTAGATGTGCCTTTTTTATAGGAGTGCAGTATTACCTTCGTTAAAAGTTAGTTGCTCAAAGTTTCTTGCCACAGACTTGCTTACTTATGTAGAAATATTTTTTTATAAAACCTAACCATTAAGTTTAAAATATATTACTAATATTTATTTATAAATTGTGTGTCAGTCATATTTTACTATACTAGTCTATAGTTTATAAAAATCTTTTTACACTTTTTTTTGTGTACAACATGCCAAAAATATACAGACTTAAAATACGTGCAAAAACAAAATGGAAAATACGTAATCAATTTTCTCGCAAACTATTGTGTATTTTTATAACATCACGTATTGTAGTTATTAATTGATTGTTTCTATTTTATAAAGAAATTCATGGTTATTGTAATATTATTTTTAAAATGGTATCAAATGTTGAAACAATTTTTATACTTGACTTTTTTTAATGTGTTGAATAAAGTTGTGAAAAGTATGGTTTTTATTTATTTAAATATGTGTTTTGTTATTTATTTTGCTAGTGATACTGAAAGCGAAAGACCGTACATTTAGTAAAGGAGAATGCCCATATAATGCCTGGAATGTACAGAGATAACCTATATGCCAAAAACATGTTATAATTAAATATGAATATACTCATTAAATTGAAGTCTAATAATGATGGGAGTAATATGCACATTATTTATAGACTTTTTCTTGAACAGTCATCGCTCGACCGATTTTATTTCGACCTACCCTCATGTTTACTCGTATCTGCAATATTATAAATGGCGTGAGACGTCACTTCCATATAAATAACACTATGATGCTAAGGTGCTGGTAGACGTTATACCTATAGTGTTTTCGTTTAGTTTAAATAATGAGCAGTGCTCAGCATTGCATTAATTGCAATATTAATGTTACGCAATTATCGCGTCATCATTTATTATTGCAAAATAATGAAGTGCGTCAACTAATACAGGAGTGGATAGCACCACAAACGGTAAGTGGCAGCCTACCATTTATCCTTGTATTTCTTTAAACTATTTATTTATGCAATAAACTAAACATAAGCTCAAATGCTTTTCTTACGTAATAAATATTGGTATAGTTATAGTCGGCCAATGACTTGAGCACACTCAGAACCTTGTCATTGTCATTGCCATGCCTGTCATTTAGTTTTCAGTTTGAAGTTTATTATGACAAGGCACTAAAGTGCTCAACATTTAACCATACATACTAAACATACTAAAACATACTAAACGTCTTAATTAGTTTTGAAAGAGTTTGAGATGAAAATTGTCTTTGTCTATTTGCATAAAAACAAACAACAAATGAATTAATTGTTTTGTGAAACATACGCTGAGACCCATGGGCTCAGGTACAACGCTTCTAAAAGCGAGGTTTTACAATTTAAAGCTGGTAGCAAAAGCTACAGTATGCAACCGGTTAAGCTTTGTGGGACTCGTTTGAAGAGAGTAGACAAATTTAAGTACCTGGGTCACTGGGTCACTGAAGGATTGTCTGATGTCGCAGACATCGAGCGGGAGCGTCGAGCGCTTTGTGTTCGCTGTAACATGTTGGTCCGCAGATTCGCACGTTGTAGTAAAGAAGTTAAGTTAACTCTATTTAAAGCCTTCTGTCAAACTTTCTACACGTGTGGTCTGTGGACTAACTTTACGCAGCGGGCATATGGCGCGCTGCGCGTCCAGTACAATGACGCGTTCAGGATGCTGTTCGGGCTGCCGCGATATTGCAGTGCCTCAATGATGTTTGCCGAAGCACGGTCGGACTGCTTCCACGCCATAATGAGGAAGCGATGCGCATCGCTGCTCCGCCGTAGCTGCGACAGCACGAACCGCATCCTGAGCACGCTGGCGCGGCGCCTGGACGCCCCGCTGCTGCAGCGACACGTGCGCCTGCACGCGCCGCCCGCTGCTCCAGCGCGCAGGCTTTGATTGTGAATTGTGATGTTATCTCATGTATTACTAACCCTAATATTAAAATTTTACTAAGATGCTGTATGTACTAACCCTATGGATGTAAAGTCTGAAAATAAACATTTATTATTATTATTATTATTATAAAAATAACAGCGTTTCACCAACTTTTTGAGTAATCACTAAAAGAGTTTTCGGAACTTACAATTTCGTAGCATATTTTGGTGTATAATTGGTTCTTGTACACCTCAGGCATTTTTTTGTAGGAGAGATGGGCATTCCCCTTTAGTCGGTACAGTCACCAGAAGCATAAGAAGACTTTTTTTTACTAGAAGCATAAGAGCGTGTCAGATATTTTTAAACCCAATATTATTACTGGTGACTGTACTCTAATTTTACTATATATTTGTTACCTGTTTCACTACAAAGGAGGATAATTTTTTAAACCTTTTGAACGCCTTACGCCAAATACAAAATATGTCACTCATCAAATCAAATCAAATCACTCATCAAACATGTTTGCTATGCTATGCAAATTACAACTTCATTGATAGGAAACAAAGTCTCTTTTAATCTTAAACTTGTGTCGTCTATGGCCGACGACGGCGTCATAGGCACGGGTTTCAGTTTTTGTTTTTATTAGTAACTAGCTTCTGCCCGCGACTTCGTCCGCGTAGATTTAAATTATCGTTATTCCCTCGGGAACTTGAAATTTTCCAGGATAAAAAGTAGCCTATGTGTTAATCCAGTGTACCTATAAGCTATCTCCTTTCCAAATTTCATCCAAATTCGTCCAGCCGTTGCGGCGTGAAGGAGTAACAAACACACACAGACAAACTTTCGCATTTATAATATTACTAGCGACCCGCCCTCGCTTCGCTTCGGTTTATGTGAGTTTTCTGTAACACCCGTTCATGAAACAGGATTTATTATACATATAAACCTTCCTCTTGAAACACTCTATCTATTAATAAAAACCGCATCAAAATCCGTTGCGTAGTTTTAAAGATCTAAGCATACATAGGGACAGACAGCGGAAAGCGACTTTGTTTTATACTATGTAGTGAAGTAGAATAACATATCGTCATTACTTTGAAAAAACCTATCTCATATTTCGTGAAGTACGATTTTAAACCTAAACGTGAAGAAGATTATGTTTAAACTGATCTCGAAACATCAAATACGATTTTTTTTCTAAAATAGTAACGATATTATAGGCATACATACACACGAAGGTTCAAGATAATTACACTCTGTCATATTTTATATGCTATACATTGTGGATTCATTTGGTACAGTCAACAGCAAAAGAAACTGATGAAATAGGGTCCCAAAATTATCTATACAATACATTAAGTCAAATGCTACGGACTATTGTAGTTGATCAAAAGTAAATGAGCTCAATAACGTGTCATAATAAGTGATCACCATTATTTCGATTTTTGAAAACTCAATGACAGTTTAAGTCATCGTTGAACATTTCGAATTAAAGTTTTAACTATAAAATCTTGGTTTTGGGACAACCTCGGAGTACTTCGGTTAATATCGGTTATGTTCGTCGAAAAACATGCGAAGTGACAAAATAGCAATCTCCCTTACGCCAAGATTTAAAATAAGTTTTTATTACATCTTGGAATTATTTGCCATAAATCCTTCTTTTGCTGATATTGTTGGAATGTCGTTATTTTGGTATTCAATTCACGTTTGACGCTTTTGATAGAAATGTCATATCAGGCTTCTGTTTTGCACAGCTGTTATGATCACTTTCTTTTGACTAATTAAAACATCAATTAATTTAGCACTTTAATATAACATGTTATATTTGGGATGCCATGACAATAGATATTTTGAAATGTTGATTTTGATCACTTACTTTTGACGTTGACTGTACAACAAAAACTTTCTTTATGTCTGAAAAGTCGATAGGACGATAATTTTACGTGATAACGTCATAAGAAAACACACAAGCCGAACGCTTACGCCGATCGTGCCTCTCTATCGCTTATTCCGCGCTCTCGCTTGCACGCTCGGTTCAGGCGGAACGTGACACTTTCGTGCGTGCAGCCGACGTTCAACAATTTATATGACGTTATCACGTCAAAAAACATCCTTCAATATTTTTTTTTTGTAAATAAATATAAATAAATAAACAAATAAAATATCAGGGGACAATCTCACACCAATTGACCTAGTCCCAAACTAAGCTCTAGGCTTGTACTATGGGTACTAGACAACGATATAAATACTTATATAGAGAAATATATACTTAAATACATACTCGTAGAAAACATCCATGACTCAGGAACAAACATTCGCGTTTATCACACAATTATCTGCCCTTACCGTGATTCGAACCCAGGACCACTAGCTTCGTAGGCAGTGTCACTACCCACTAGGCCAGCGTGTATACAATACCATTTCAAGACAATACTTCAGTTCATTGGAAAACAATAATAGTAATGACGCTCTATATACTCCGGTTATTATTATTATTATCGTACGGCCTGAGAAGATCCTGCGATATTCATTATAATTCCAAGTCTAGATTTTGCAGCCAGTCTATAGCCGCCTCAGAACACTCATTGAGACCCTCAATGCCGCCAGCGAAACGGCGATTAGGGCACTCCTCCACTATGTGTGACACTGTTTGTTGCGGTGCGCCACAGTCACACGCCGGCGACTCACTACGGCCCCATTTGTACAGACAATAGTTACAGCGGGCGACCTCCGTGCGTATTCTATTTAGCGTCGTCCAGATTTTTCGGCTGGCCTTAAAGCCAGGCAACCGGGCTGACGGATCACAGACAAGGCCACCCGCAGAGCACTCCTGGGACTTCCATTCAGCTGCCCAAGAAGACGCTAGGTTTACGCGTTGGCGGATACCGGGATCGGACCAGAAAGGTTTGCGCGAGATGAGTCGCTCCGGTATACTCCTGTCCAGGGTCTTGGTGATCGGTAACCTGTGTGGTAGTTGGACTTCGACTGCTTTGCTCCATTCAGCCGCTGCAGCTTGTGTGCGCCTCATATGTGGAGGGGCAATATTTGCTAGCACGGGTAGCCAAGAGGTTGGTGTGGGACGCAAGGTGCCCGTGATGATGCGCATAGCTCGGTTGAGTTGGACGTCTAGCTTGTGCGTGTGAACACTCCGGTACCAGATCGGGGCACAGTACTCCGCAGTGGAGTATACTAGAGCCAGTGCGGAAGTCCGCAGAACATCAGCACGGGCACCCCACGTGGTCCCCGCCAGACGCGCGATTAGGTTCACCCGAGTTTTTGTCTTCTGCGCTGAGGCCTCCAGGTGTTCGCGGAAAGTCAGCGATCTATCCAGCGTGACGCCAAGGTACTTGGGAGTGAAACTGTGACGGACCCTCTCCCCCTCAAAGGATACATTTAATTCCTTGCTTGCCATGCAATTTGTAAGATGGAAAGCAGTTGCCTCTGTCTTAGACGGGTTTGGGCAGAGTCGCCATTTCCTATAATATGTGCTCATAACGCGAAGGTCGCTAGTGAGCATATCTTCTCCCTCCCGGAATTTCCTGCCTTGGCACGCTAATGCAAGGTCGTCGGCATACATGAACTTTTCTGCTTTCGTGGTCGGAACATCACTTGTATACGCGTTGAAAAAACAGTGGGGCCAACACAGAACCCTGTGGCAGTCCATCTTTGACCGTTTTGAAGCTACTTTCTTTCGAGCCGAGCATCACCTTTATCAGGCGGGGGCCTAGCATACTTTTCAGTAGCTTCAGGACCCTTTTGCATGGGACTATGTCTTTCAACTTGTGCAACAGGCCATTAACCCAGACAGTGTCATAAGCTGCCTTCAGGTCGACGAAAGCAGCGAAGGTTTTGAGGCCGTTTTAATGTAGGTATGTTAGCGTACAACTCGTTACCTTTCAAACACCCTGTAATAATCGGCTTCACTTAAAGCAATTTCAGTTCATATTTTACTGTATACAAAAAACATTATTTCATCCACTCCATGACCAATTCAACTTACTTTAACAGCCCATAAAAATAGTGTATAAAAATCATGTATAAACCCAAGTACATAAAATTTATACAATTTCAAATATTATTTATTATCCCACTGCGTATAAATGCAATCGATTTAAACAACACGGAAACGGAACACTTGAAACTAGAAAGAGTGAGAGATATGTGTGCTAAAAAGGATATAATTTGCGAATCGGCTCCAAAATATTACTTATGTACTATTCGAGTGGAAAATGGGAAATTGAAGACGAAGGACTTTGAAAATTACTGTTCTTTTTTTCTTGTTAACATGTGCGACTGTCCAGGAAATGGTTCGTATAATAATTTAAACTAGCGACCCGCCCTCGCTTCGCTTCGGTTTATATGAGTTTTCGGTAACACCCGTACATAAACCAGAATCTATTATACACATAAACCTTCCTCTTGAATCACTCTATCTTTAAAAAAAAACCGCATCAAAATCCGTTGAGGAATTTTAAAGATCTAAGCATACATAGGGACAGATAGCGGAAAGCGACTTTGTTTTATACTATGTAGTGATAATAAAATAAAAGTATAATAATTTTTGTGCTTGAGAGAACCGCATGGAGCTTACCCCAGAGCTTCTGTTTAGTCCAAAACAAAATGATTACAAAAGTAGGTACGCTATAAAATAATATGTACATTTCCCTTTAAAAAAATGTGGAGATATACCTTGAGGTTAGGTGTGTTTATAACAATACTGAGATGTTTAAGACTGCGCCGAGCGTACGCCGGATGTACAGTGGCGCCCTCATTACTTTTATTGTGTTTTCTAATAAACTAAATTTTCTTGAAATTGGTCGGTAAGTTTTTATACTACAAATGAAAACACAACTTATAGGGTATATCACATAGTTTAATAACAATTCACCTTCGAGTTATTAACTTAACGGAAAAAAGTGGCCACCTTTTCCCGTTAAGTTGACTACTCAAACGGTAATTGTTATTAAAGTTTGTTACGTATCCCATAAATTGTGTTTTTACTTGCACTACAAAAACATTTCGTCTGATTCCAAGGAAATTCTTTAGTTAATTAGAAAACACAATAATAGTAATGAGGGCGCCACTGGACGCTCGACGTTTGCTCGGCGCAGTCTTAAATCAGGGTCCCTCTGAAAACCAACGCCACGGCTTGCTGCGGCACAAAACTGAGAGGCTTTTTCAACGCCATGTTTTTTTTTTGTTAAGTCATCTGTTTTTTTTCTATTCTATTCTAAAACTTTACTAAACATAATCACCAGAATGGGCCATTAAAGACAGCGGTTCCTGTCAAAGCGTCAATCTGCGGCGTTTTCAGGAGCAAATCGAAAACGTGACACCGTCAATGGACGTTGAGAATGTGACAGATGACACTGTCACTGAAGGAGAGGGAGAGGCTGTGACTGAGGGAGAGGGAGAAGCTGCAACTGAAGGAGACGGACAGACTGCGACTGAGGGAGAGGGGGAGACTGCGACTGAGGGAGAGGGAAAAGCTGTGACTGAAGGAGACGGAGAGACTGCGACTGAGGGAGAGGGGGAGACTGCGACTGAGGGAGAGGGAAAAGCTGTGACTGAAGGAGACGGAGAGACTGCGACTGAGGGAGAGGGAGAAGCTGTGACTGAAGGAGAGGGAGAGGCTACAACTGAGGGAGAGGCTGCCACTGAAGGAGACGGAAAGGCTACTGCCGTAATAGATACACCGAGTAAGAATTTACTATCTATTTATACTTGTAGGAAGAGAGAATAATAAAGCGATCTCTCTCTAAAGACATTTGCCAAGATGCACTACGCTAATTAGCGTTTCTATTCGTTTCGTTTTTAAACCAATCGCGTCACTGTAGATCACGTGACTTTTCGTATCACGTGATCTATCAGCGTTATTCGGGTGTTATAGGGGGCATCGATTGGGATATTGGAAGTTGTATATAATGTCAACTGACTGAGGAAACATCGTTAGCGCGATGTAGCGCACTGTCAGATTTAGTTAAGCTGTTTGCCGCTGGTGGCGCTGTAATAGTTGGTAGATACAATTTGTCGTTAGATGTCGCTAGGTGGCCACAAAGCGTACAACTAGTGCACTTCTTATTTCGTTGACTATCCCACGGGAACAGTATATTTCAGGAAAAAACGTACTCTTAGTATTAATTCAGGGTGTAAGCTATCTCCATTCCAAATTTCATCCGAACCCGTCTTGTCATTTTAGCGGGAAAGACATACCTGCATGCCTGTCTCCCAATAGCGTAGACAGAGACTATGAATAATAATAATAATAATAAAATCTGTTTATTTTAATATTTGTGTTAAGTTTATAATTTTTACTTAGCTAAAATCTTTATCTATTTAAGATTATTTGGCTAAGTTAGTGAGGACACTATTTATAAGAATTAATTGTAAGACATAAGAAAACTTTTTACGTAACACCTGGCCATAATGTGAGTTTTATCGCACGCTGCGCGCACGGTAAAACTCGCATTGTGGCCAGGTGAAGACGTAAAATTGTGTACTCATCACGGGCAGTAAAAAAGAAAGCCCTCTATCGCATATTTACAACCCTCGCCTACGGCTCGGGTCTCAAATACCAGCGATTTCGGGCTTTCTTTCTTTTACAGCCCTTGTTAAGTAATGTACTATAACGATGTTTTTGGTAGACCCAGGTTTAGCTTCCATGCGTTCTATTACATGTTTGGGAAAACTATTCAAAATATGAGGTAGGAAATTTTGTCCAAATTCTAGATAAAAACACCCGGTGCACCGGCCAAATCATACCACTTTCAGATCATCTCTTCATGCACGCAAGGCTCGGAAACCTGGTTAATTTTATCAGAAGCGCCAGACATTTCAAAAAGAGCTTTTTCATTTCGATTCCGCTCGGAACAGAATCGATATTATTTCGGTTTTGATCATAGAGCAAAATTAAACTGTTCCTGCTCAAAAAACCGGTTAATTTCGCTCGCTAATTTATTCGCACCACCCCCTTCTCGTCTTTCCTTATAGGTTAGTAACTAGCTCTTCAGTTGCATTTTTACTTGCTCGCGTGACTTATGATTGTATGATTCCAAGCAGCGTCGGTCGAACGATGCTCCACGCATTTGTCATTTGTAATTAACCAGGTTAATCCCAGCGATCGTAACGCGCGCGAATCGATTCTGCTCCCAGCGAGCGTTTACGGAAAACCTGGTTTAGAACCATATTAACCGGTATTTTTTGAACCGTTCCCAAGCCCTGCATGCACGTACGTAGGTTTCGAGTGCTTTTAATTTGGCCCTTATTCAGTACACGGTGAATCTGACTGTATGTTCGTCTAGGCCATCTCCACTCACTCACGCTCGCCATACCTCGTCCTAAATTCATTTTTACAAAACAAATGAATAACCCTTTTTTTCTGTAAAATAAGAATCAAGTGTCCATTATTGGGTTCTTGTCCATTACTGCTTCCACCATAATTGACAACATTCATTTTGGTGACAATTGCAAATTACTATACGAATCGAAAGGGTTTTGCCTCCTGAACACGGCAAAATATTTATTTAGATTTATTTTTCTTTATTTACAAAATTACAAGTAAGTTACTAAAAATATCAAGTTTTACCAATACTATGCCTGAATAGATATAATACCATTGCCTTTTTCACGAGAAAAAAAGCTGTCATACTTCAAATTTGACAGATGGATAGACAGGTACTTAGAGAGTTATCGTTATCGGTTGACATGATACTTTATTATAATACAGATTGGACTATTATTATTGGGGGCCTTGTGAGCCACTTCGACCATTGCTGATCTTTTGTGACAGCCCTTAGTTTAGAGTTCACCGAAAAGGCCCGTTGCGTCTAGGAATTTCCAGATGCTTTGGGCAGTGAGGAGTTGTATCTCTTGTGGGTCCATGATATGTCGCCCTAGGAAGATACTTCTATTACGTACTCGTATTAGTGGTCCGCAAGAACAGAGGATGTGCATAGCTGTCTCCTCTCTTTCTTGGCAGAACCTGCATGTCGCTTCTTGTTTCATTTCAGATTGGACTAACGTAATATGTCCATTGTGTCGAAGAAATGAAGTTACGCCCTTTTAGAATAAGTACATCTTAATAAATTAATATTAAAATTATTATTCATTCTAGAGAAAATTTAAAACTATTAGTGTCTTCCTCCTTCCAAACAGTATCTATAAAACGAATAAAATTAAAGTCTTGAAAATATGAAATCTTGTCAATTGTCTCTAATACTATTGTCTAATAGGATCTAGCAGGCCAATATCGCCGGCGTACAAAAAAACAAAATAATTATGCAGTATAATAGTATAATATTACAATTTCGAAGTCCAGAAAAGTTATCTAATACATGTTTTTTGCGTTGTTAGTATAGCACATCAGATAAAAAGTATTATTCTCTTTTAACGAGCGAACTAGGTTCAGTATCGCACGAGCACACAGGCCACCTGATGGTGAGTGGAATCTGAAACCCATAGACATTTGCATTCTAAGACTACAGTCTTAAGACTGCTATGCCTCTATGCTTAGCTAGTTTAGTGATTTTCGAAAATGAACGACAAACGTAAACTCCATACATTTCTATTTGACAGAAACAGAAACGTCACACAAAAAAAGGCGGCAAATTCAAAATATCACTGGCTGGTAACACGAAATGCATAGACTGGATAGGTAATCATAATTTGACAGCTGGTGTCAGATGAAATTGTTGCCAGATGAAAAATTTGAGAATGCTTGTGTCACTTTCTGATCGGGCTCTGTCACGTTTGGTCGCTAGTTACTCAAGAGAATAATACGGTGTCTGGTGTTAGTAACAATCCATGGAGCCGCCTCGGCAGCTGGAGTGTCCGCGGTGTCCATGGGCACGGCAGCATTCATCCTTTTCAGGGTTGGACCGGCTGCAGACCTGGAGGCACACGTTGAGGAATTAGTGATTACCAGGGTTCGGTTTCATAGACGGTAAGACGAAAGAGAGCTATGGGATCGGCATTAACTGTAAAAATTATTTCTTACTCATATTCATACTCATTTTTTTTTAAGTATGACACGGAATTTTATATTCGCTCTCTGCCTCTGAGTAAAGCTGCTAAACTAAGTAATGAAAGATTACAATTATAAACAAAATATTTTTTTTATGTTCATATTAATCGAAATATATCTAAATTATATTATATGTATATTATCTAAATTTTGCAATATTTAAAAAAATATATACAACGACACCCCACAACAAAAGGTAGACGGGAGAAAAAACTTCAGCATAAAAAAAAACACGTTCAATTTTACCATTTTGTCGGCGTGACTAATATGTCTAGGTATTCATGCCAAATAACAGCTTTGTAGCACCAAGAGGCTCTGAGCTAAGTTGCGTACGAACGGACGGATGGACATGCCGAAACTATACTTCAGTTTTTTTAGAATTAGAAACCACAACAACATTATATTGCGGCTGGTGAACTGTAATCTCTTTACAATTTGTACTAGAGTAACAATTGACGACACGCAAATAAAGTGACATTAAAACAATTTTGTTTTGCGGCTATTGTACTGTACTACAAACCTCGAAGTCGCGGTGGCAATAACGTCAATTAACTAGGAACTTCCTTCCGATATAAAATTTATCGATAACTGAATGCTTATTTGGAAGTGACACATCATTATTAGCTGTAAAGTTTACCTACAGAATAATTATTATTGAAAATTAACTAAAATGTGATGATTACTACCCGTAAATGTTACCTATATAGGAGTTTTTAGGACATTTTAGGAATTTTTTAAAATTCAAATAAAAATCAACCTTTACAAAGAAATTTTTATTACATCAATTTCCATGCAAAGTAAACTAAAACCTAGAAGTACATTAACATCATTACATTATTTTCATTTAATCAATTATGAACCTTATATTAGTAATAAGTAACAAAGTATTTTATCTTGTGTTTAGTACTTCAAATATTATACAAATTGTTACGCATTGTTTCCAAATAGATGGGAGAACCATCGAAATATAATAAGTATGGAAGAGTAATCGACGCCCAAAATCTGCCCCACTGACTTAGTGCCGGCGGGGGTGGAGCTATGAATGAGTGCCGAACTGTCTATCAGTCGACTTTCTGACGTAGTGTCAAACAGTTGTTTACAATCACAAAAGAAAAAAATCGATATTAATGATTACCGGATTTAAATGACGCTGCAACCATGCCAAGTTGCATTGTAAATTGGTGCAGGACCCACACAGAAGCAAAACAAAGCGATATTTATTTTCATTAATAAGTTATTGAATTTTTAATATTCCCATACCAAAATGTCATGGCCGATGTTATGCAATATATCTTTGAAAAATGTGAATTACAAGCAACTACTTCGAATGAATAGGAAATTAAATTTTATGTCATTTTTACTATCGTTAGTTTAAGTACATAATAAAAAAAACGAAATATGACCTTTTTAAGTTTTCCAAAAAATTAAGAATGCGAATTGCGAAACGAGAATTGGATGCCTAGCAAACATTCCAGGATTTGCAGCATCCATTTTGATGAATCGGATTATGTCATCTCAAAAACTGGAAAACATTTTTTAAAAGTCACAGCGGTCCCAAATTGTACAGTACGTTTTACCTACAACTTTATAATAGTGTAACATAAGTATGTTAAATTATCCAAGGGGAGCAATCATTCAATTATATAAAAAAATATTAATAAAATTCATTATTCAATTACTGTGTTGTTTTTGTATTAAACCATCCACGTCAAATGTTGAAAGACATGGCCGCGTTCAAATAGCCCTTATGAAAAAAAATATTGACAAATGGAAATCTTGTGTCACAGAGCTTGTAACCAATTGCAGATTTTTGTCTTTCAAACGGTATAAAACCTTACTGAAATTACTGTCTACTCAAACGTTATACCAGTATCTGACATAAATGACTTCATACCTTAACTCAATTAATATTTAGTTGATTATTGAAACCACTCGATACATAAGATCTTTTCATTTCAAAAAGTGGGCGTTTTGGAGCGGATTTGTCAGTCGTTTTTGTTAGACGTTACTCTTCCATACTTATTATATTTCGATGGGGAGAACGAGATCTATTATTTTTAATTTATTAAAGTCCAATTTATCGATGAAATAATATCGCGTGGAAGTCCCTAGTAAAATTTTATTCGTGCCACCGCGACTTCGAGGTTTGGTACTATTGCTAGGTAATAAATAGTTGAACAGACGCAATATAATGTTATTGTGGTTCCTAATTGTAAAAAAACTGAAGTATATAAGGGTCCTAGTTACCCTGAAGTATATAAGGGCACTACGGAACCCTAAAAAGCGGTAAAATTATCAGAATGAAATACAGCTTAAACGCAATCAAGTATGAAAGACAGTAGCAGCATATTTTTTGAATAAAAAAATGGCAAATTGAGTTAATTTCACTTTATGAATGTCTTTTCGGCGAGTATTTTTCAAAAGAATACTGCCAGAATTTTTTAACACAAATTAAGAACTTTTTTTTAATGATAATGTTACTCGATGATTTTTAGGGTTCCGTGTGCAAAGGGAGCCGAGGGGGCTTATTAATATGCAGTCCGTCCGTCCGTTATAACTTTTAACAGCTTTTTTCAGAACGTGCTATAAAGGCATGTTAAAAAAAAGGGGAGGGGGAGTTTTGAGGAAACTGCTGTGAGATACAGACAGACACCGAATTTTCACAATAAGAGTTCCTTTTTTACCAATTTGGTACGGAATCGGTAACAACTAGAAATAACTAGATAGTGAAAGGGTTCGATTAGGCTAAGATATTTACCAGTGTATTAGTGACAGGTTGCAGGCCCATCGCCTAACACCACCTATATTCCCTTAGTCGCCTCTTACGACATCCACGGGAAGACATGGAGTGGCACTATTCTAACCCGGCAACCACACAGTTAGCTCAAGTAATTGTTATAATTCGAAAAAGGAA